>PYHW01009642.1:602315-616304 GCA_013186435.1 Turdus rufiventris
AAAAAAAAAAAAAAAAAAAAAAAAAAAAAAAATTGCGCCTTATAATCCGGTGCACTTTATACAATGTACAAAGTTGCGAAATTTGCCAACTTCCAGAGGTGCATTTTATAATCCGGTGCACCTTATATTCGTGAAATTACTGTGCTACCTAAAGTAGTTAATTTTTTCAGTCTATTTGCTTCAGTGCTCTTTTTATTGAATTAAAATGCATTATATACTTGTGAGTTTGTGCTGGGGACTCAGTCACCACATTGCTGAATACACTGGAAGTTCTGTAAATCACCAAACTGTATCTTTCTCACTTTCCCAAAGGCTTGCATTTGAGTAAATACAGCTGCAAGAAACATACAAAGACTGTAGAGAACTGTCAAGGAATAAGCCAAAGAATGTGGTTTGTCACCAAATATCCTTTAATCAGGTATTTTGCTGGATTGTTTTTCTTCATTTCTTTGCCTCTTGGTTTTCACAGCTTTCATTACTGGTTTGTTGAACAATATTGGAACCCACGTTGATCCTATTCTTTTGATCCACCGCATCAAGGAAGGCATGGAGATTCCTAATTTGAGAGACTCACTAGTGAAGATTCTTCAGGACTACAACTTGCAGGTAGATGTTGTATTCTTCATGGGATACTAATTTTCAGAGAGACAGGAAACCCTCTTTGCCACTGAACAGCACAAGAAATTGCCGTCATGATTTGTTCAGTCATTGGTGATGGACACTGTGGGCTGATACAATACTATGACAGAAATAATGGAAATTTGTCAAGACTTCTCGATGGCTTCTAGCCCTAAATGTCTTCCATACTGTCTTAAGCCTTATGGGTCAGTAGAACTGGAAGCATCTAGAGTGATTCAGCCTGTTTTACACTGCCCAACTGTCCAGTATTGGAAAGTTTCATAACCGGTGCTTTTCATTCTGTTTCACATGAATGCAGAGGCAGAATGGAGGCAGAATGCAACATGCCCTTGCTGAAGCATTCATCAGGTGGTAGAGTCATATGTTAAGTGTCATACTAACTGAAGGAAGATGAACTTTTAAAATCAAATTCTGTCAATGATGCAGAATCAGTTGGTTAGAGCATGATTCTAATAATGCCAAGGATGTGTGTTTGATTCCTGCATTAACAGCCATTCACTTAAGAGTTGGACTCAGTGCTCCTTCCAACTCAGAATATTCTGTGCATGTGTTGCTGTTTATTCATTTTAAAAGAAAATGGACTGTTCACTGGATTATGGGAGTCCTTACCCCGGCATAACTATACAGATATGTGCAGTCCCCTATATGGGTGGTTCTGACGTGTTTGTGAGAACTTACAAGAAGCATACTTCTCAGTGCTCCCTAAAAGTAGCCAGCAGAGTGTGTTGCATTGCATATTTCGCATTTCCCTGCTACAGAAGGAATCCCAAACTTGAGTTCTCTGTTGTGCTGTTCTGCATCACTCTACTATAAGAAAGTTACAGAGGAGTTTGAATGCCTCCTGTGTGACTACACAGAGTCCAAGAAAACATAGCTCAGTAGGCAAATGAAACTCAGATTTTCTGTGCCTCAAACATTTCTTCCCCATCTGTTATTAGTCTTTCAACATTTCGAGCAAATAGATGGGCTTGATGGTTACATTAAAGTCGTGGCTGGTATCTTGCCAGGCCAATAAAAACCCATGTCTCCTTTCAGGGCAGAGTTTAAGCCTTTCTAAGACTTTTCCATACTTTTGTTTTTATATGAACTTCAGATTATGACTTTGGCTATTTCAAAGAATCATTTTACATTTTTTCATCTCCCAACACTTGTTATATGCAAGAAGCCTCCCCAGATAAATAGATACATGTTTGTGTGTAATGCATTTTATAATGTTACTCCAGGTTTTGACTTTTTAGGGTGCTAGTATCCTTCCAAAATGTCACTAGCTAAATACCATGCATTTAAACAGTTGCATGTTAATTTTGCATCTGTTTCTGCATTCTCATGAAATTGAAATGTAATATTTGTTGTGTTTGCAGGCAGACTGAGAAAGTGCTGTAAGCATAGCTTCAGCTTTACACATATGCAGAGTACATTATGTGGCTTCAGACAAAGCTGATGGCATCATTTGGTCGTATTTTGGGGATGGAAGTATAATTATTTCTTCCAATACCTTTTAACATAATTACTTTTGGATTAAAGGCATGTATTTAACCTTGAGAATGATATCTAAAATTATTTATTGTTAACGTCGAAATGCTTCACGGATTTCAAATTAATTGATTTTGAAGCAGAGTTGGGTAGCTCTAGGGCTAAAATTTAGATTTCATAGGGATAATAGAAATTTGGAAAGCTTAATGTGATTTGTCCTTGGCTTGCTTGTATGATAGAAAAAAATATAGACAAAAAAAAGGCAGTATTTCATTAGAGAAATGTAAGTTATAGTTTAAAATAAGTCTGTTCCTTAAGTGTTACTGGCAATGTGAAGTGCACTGTTTATGAGCAGATGGTGTAGCTGCATTGAAATTTAGAGATTGCTGGTCTTGCACACTCGCCCAAGCAGCCAGTTGGCAAGCTCCAATTTTATAGAGGGACTGTTTCTGCATTCAGTGTGCTTCAGGACACGGCTGGGACTTTGGGTGAATGTGTAAGCAGCCTCTCCTTGCTGAGGACAGTTCTACCCTCACAGAACTGTTATTGCTACCTCATTAGCTGTGTTTGGTATGCTTGTGTGATGCCTGGTCATACCTCTGCGCATGTTGTGTAGGTTCATGCTGAGAAGTCAGTGGCCTCTATTCTGACCTGGCACAACTCTGGCTTTTGGTAGAAACCTCCAGATGTGTAGCATGAGACATACCATAAATTTTGAACTCACTCAGAAATACAAATTTCATTGGCCAGGATTTTCTATGTCTTCATCTTTTTGGATCTCAAGCTCTGTACACATGGACGTTTTATTGTGCTGACTGTCAAAGGCAAAAAGAATTTTGTGCTAAGATCCACGAAGGAGGAGCACAGGTGAAAAGAGAACCTGCTGCTTGACTTGCAAGTCATTGCCTAACACAAAAACCGTGCTGGTCTTTTCATAATGATGGCTTCCCAAAATATGTTAGCTTTGTGCCATTATATTGTTTCATTTTGGGCTTCTTTTGCAAGCCCTGATGTGATTGTTTTATGTCTATGTAAGTATGCAAGTGCAAATTTCTTATTATGCTCTTGAGTTTTCATACCAGTAAATTTTACTTAGGTGTGATGTGAAATATGGGTAGGAATTAAAAGCAGTGCCTTTGACAGACTTTTGTCTTTTTGAAAACAGTCCTTTCCATTCCAGCAAAACCAAGTAAATCAAACTGAGTAGCTGCCAAAGTATGTGTGACTCACAGAATGCATTAGAAAATCCAGAAAAATCTACTAATGCAAATTTTGTTGTAATTTTTTTTAAAATATGGACACTTCCTTGGATAATTTTTATTAATGTTGGCAGATTGCAGCCTGATTGCTTCACTTTAAAAATTGCCACCCACTAAGTGAACTGCTGCCACTGTTTTATATGCTACTCTAAGGTCACCTCAGCTTTGTGGTTAGCATTTGAAATCTGATCACTACCAGCCAACCAAGCATAGCACTAAAGCAGAATTAGATATTGTTTTGGGCAAAAATGAAACATAGATCATGTACAACTTTTTTCTTAGGCTACTATTTCAAGTAAGTACCACTGATTTGCTTTTTTCTCTGACATTACAGCTCTGCTTTACAGATAGGGATCTATTAACCTGCCTTCCAGCACACCCATTTACATTTTCCAACTTCAGGAAATGCAATTCTGCCATGAGCTTAAAATTGAGCATACTCCTAACTATTCCACTAAGCAGAGAAATATTTAAATGTTTTTTTGAATTAGGATTAAACCTTGAAGTGGTTTTTTGTTTTGTTTTTTTCACCCCTCAAGATAATTTGTCATTGTTTGAGTTAATGTATTAAAACCATAGTGCATAATCAAATGACAGTTTGATTGTAGTGATGAAAGTTTATTTACTGCTGAAATAATGCTTATTTTAGTGTTTATACACAGGAACATTCACAAACAACAAATTTATGGAGACTTAGACAACAAGGACAAAGTTATAATTCTTTGGATTTTAATAGGAGAATTTATCAAATAAAGTGTAGTCTGAAGCTTTTTTACTGTTTCTGAAATCTACTTTGTTACTGTCATAAATTTATAGATAAATTAAACATGTTGGCTTAAAGAGCAACCTGCTTACTTATTATAAATTACACATTCCTAGTGTTTTTTTAAAGTGCAAATAAAGCACCATTCTCCAGGTTTCTAAAGCATTGTATCACATGTCTCCCAAGGACAGCTGGTAGTAAAATCTCATTATTTGTAGACTTGTGAGATAATCATAAGCTTGTTATGCTTTCCAAATTTGTAAAATAGGTGTCGTTTCAGCTTTGGTTTGTATCTGAATGAAATGTAGGAAATGCTTGTGGTACTGGAAGAAGCTTAAATACCACCCTTGTTTTAAAAAGAAATGCTTCGTTTTTTACCCTATGTCATTTGTTAGAATAAATCTTTGAAATATGTTTATATTCTAAAACTCCTTTTCCCCTAGCTTTAAAATACAGAAGCAATTTATTTAGATGTAGTACTTATGGATTTTGTGGATTAGCCATTTTACTCAAACACTGACTTACTAGTTTGCAATTGAACCTGCAGTAGCTCTGATGGGTAAAGAACATTGATCCATTCCCAGAACTCGCATCTATCCATTCATAATAGAGCTTATGAACCCAATGAAAATCCAATGAATGCTGCTTGAAATAGCACCTGGAAAAATTGTTAGGTTATGCTCCCAAACATAACTAAAAATGCTGTTCAGACACCTTGGAGGCACTAGAGGGCATGTGGCAGCTTGCACAGGGGGACATGTGCCTTTTGGTTGTAAAGACTGAAAATAATGTGGTTTTAATTGTGGTAGTGATGCTATTTGAAATAATTTGGTTAACTGGCCTTGAGAAACTTGGAGTTGTTTGTGGTTTAAGCTGAATCAAGGCCTGAATTTATTCCCAGAGCTTTGAGTATACCCTTTCAAATTAACTGCATCTTGCAGTGCTTTTCTTTAAAGATAATGTAAGGTATATGTAAATCAAGACTGTTTTGATCAAGACTGTTTTTAGGTTTTTGCCTAATATTTTCCCTAGTATAGCCAGAAAACAAACTTTTTTTTTTTTTGCAATAACTGTTTTGGTTTTAGCAGTTTTCATTAAATTCATGAAAGGCATTATTTCTGCCTAAAACTTCTTTCTATTGGTGCGTGATGCTGTTCTACCTGTGCTCAGAATTACATGCTTTAAAGGATAAATAAAATTCCGTTTCATCCTCAGTTCTGTTTCTTCTTGGAAAGTGGATTCATCACAGATTGATGCCCAATATTAGTTTTAACTAGTTCAACTTAACCTTAGAGTGCACAGTTACCTATTTCTACCCCCTTTTAATGAAGCTCCCACTCTCGACTCCAAATCCCCTTTCCTTTGTTTCTGTAACTCTTAAATTATATAAATTGCTTTGAAGACCTCAAAAATCTACAGAAGTGTTGAGATTTATTACCTTGAGAATAGACATTTGACATTCTGCATTGTGATTTCTCCTTTTGTATAATAACGGTTGCCTACTATTCCATTTGTAGCAAAATAAGGTCTGACAGTCATTAAATGTGGTATGGAAAGATATTAGTGCTGTTTAAATAATGGGAAAAATTGCATATTTCTTAAAAGATATGTTTTATCACATATTTCTGTTACTCCTGGGTGTTAAGGCATCAAACAATATTGAGGTTTTCCAGTGACCTAGTGGTGTCTGTTGTTTCCCTCTTCAATTTTCTTTTCTTTTAATGATTTTTTTTCTACTAACAAACTGTATTTTAAATAAAAGTGCTAGGACACATTTCCATCTTCCCACTGTACCTTTGTTCTGTGTCTTTCATTTAACATGGCCACAGCACCAAGTTCAAGAAACGTTTGGACAGTAGTCAGATGTTGTAACCCTGTACCCTGATGTACTCTGTAAACCCCAATGCTTTAAGAATGGTATGTTCCTTTAACTCTGTAACCCCTGCAAGACCTATAGACTGACGCCCTGAATTCTTATTGGAAAGAAGCCAAGAAATGACCACTCCCCTTCCCTGACCCTTGAAAAACCCCTGACACCCTTTCCTAACTCTCTTTCCCTGCTCTGCCACATGGAAGCCACAAGAATAAACTGAAGATTACATCCTGGGATAAGAGCCTCTGGTATTTTAGCTGTTCTCATGATACAGCACCCTAGGCCAGTTCTGCAGAGTAAGTGAAGAGCAGCTGAGCCAGGCCAGGGTGCAGTATCGGTCAGAGGCACACAGTGTGATTCTTGGTGCTGTCCTCTGCAGGAGCTGGACGTGACAATCCTTGTGGGTCCCTTCTAGATCAGGATATTCTGTGACTCTATTCTTGTTTTACTCCTTTTACTTCAACATGCAGAGGTTTCATCTGTCTATCTGAGTGCATTTAGCAGAGACTCTAGTATGTAGCCAAGACCTCATCCCCTCCAAGTTGTGTGCTTATTTTTGGAATACAATTTGTTGATTGAAAAGAGTTTGAATCTGTAAGCACTCTTTCTGAAACACAGTCTCATTCAGTTGTCCTTGCTAAAAGTTTCTTTTATTTTTTCAAACCTAGCAACATTTTTCTTTATTTAGAATAAAATTTTGTTGCCTTTGGATAAAGTTGGCAAGGGAAAGACATAGCCAGAGTTTTCCTGAGATTATCAACAGATGAAAATTATTAATTTTCTAAGTGTTTGTCTTCTAGATCTGCATTCAGTTGCTGGTGCTCTGGAATGTTTTATAGCTCAATGTCTCTAATATTATAAAAGTGTCATTCACCCATTGATATGCCCAATTTGAAATGCTCATAGTGTTGCTCAATTTTTTTAATGTGGTTCAGATTTGCAGTCTTATCTGCGCATCATTCTTAGCGGTGTGTCCTTATTACTTCAGAATGTGTGTGTGAAAGGTAGAGTTTTGAACAGCTTCCACTTGGCTGTAAAATCTATTCTTGTACTTCTTAGGTATTTGCATTAGTTGTAGTTGCATTATCTTAGAAAGCCCTCCTGTAATACAAATTATCAGAAGAAAGTAATAAACATTGCTTCTTTATACCTCTGTTTTAGTAGGGTTGGTCACGTTATAATTGACAGTGAGTCTCTTTGGAAAGCCCTTTTCAAAGGAATTGTTGTCTTGGAAAACAAATTTCCAAACATCAGTATGGGAGGAAGAAGAAAAAATTCCAAAATATTTACTTGGGTTTGTCATCTTTCCATACTTGCTTCATTAAGTACTCTGAAATAAGACTCTGTATAATTTTTATGCCCTTGCTTTTTCTGTGTTTCAAAACCATTTCAGGCAATGACATGTCAATCTAATGAAAAATACCAAGTAAATCAAAAGGGAGCTGAGACTTTTGCTAAAGAGGAATTAACTAAGGACCTTTGATTAATTGCATTAGCATTTAATATTGCTTATTAAATGACACCTCAGCAGGATATATGTTTGAACAAAATATATTTTGAATTACAGTGTTTATGAATGTTTTATGATTATCAAATATCTTTTCTGAAGGAGACAAGAAAGATACAGAAATAAATTGTTTTGAAATGGTTTGAAAATTAATTCTAAGGGGCACTGCAAAAATTCCTCTCTGTTGTAATTTGTTAACACCATCACATAGAAAGACGTTCATAATTTATGATAATAGTATCTTTGTAAAGAATTTTATTTCTTGATGTTTGTTTTTGTTTTGTGGGCTTTTGGGTTTTCTTATTGTGGGCTTTTTCATTTAGGTAATGAATGAGTGGTGATGGCAACAAAAGGTTGCTCCTTCACCTCCTTTAGAATACCTTGAAAAGTTTTAAACATTCCTTGCACTCACTTTGGCAGCAGAAACACAGTGGTGACTTGTCAAGATGGTTGAAATGCCCATCTGTTCAGCAACCACTGTCTTTTACGTTCTTTGCACCAACAGATCTTGCTGCGGGAAGGTTGCAAAAAGATCCTCGTTGCCGATTCTCTTTCCTTATTGAAGAAAATGCATCGAACGCAGATGAAGGGTGTTCTAGTGGATGGTGGGTACAGAGGAACATGACTTTCAAGGTTTTAAAGACTATTGCTTGGTTTATATACCTCCTGACTGTCTGCTTTGGAAGCTGCCCAGAAGCCTGCATTTTTTACCTTAACTGTAGTATGTAGGAGGATACTAGATGCTTTTCCCCTTTGCAAAGGAACTGCTTGTATCTCAAAAACTACAAGACCCAACATGCAGCTGTTTCTCTTAATCAATCTCTGCATAGCCATTAATGTATTGTGTCCTTCAGTTTGTCTGTAAAGGTGAAAATGCTGTTTAGTGCCAACATGGACACTAATAATCTGCAACTAAAGCAAAAGATACAAGAAGGTTGTCAGAAACAGTTGAAAAGATTTTGCAAGGTGCTAATGATGCTTGTGAGCAGTGCTGTAATTCACACCAGCTGAGTGTTAAGAGCAAGAGACAAAAGTTGACAGGACAGAGTACTTCTGCTCCAAAATGCTGCAGAGTTAACAGCCACCCATCCTATGCTCCTTTTTTCAGTTTGCCTTTTGTCTCTTCAGCACTGATCCTAAACAGCCTCAGACCTCCAATTCTACCATCATCAGATCTAAATATTTATCATGTTGTTATTAGAAATGCTACTTCAGTATCACTCTTCAATCTTTAATAGTTTCTGTTAGGCATCTTAAGTAAATGATTTAAGGCCAAGGTCCATTTCTGTAATAGCAGTATGTTCATGCCTGCTTTATAAAAAAGCAAACATGGAATTTGCTAACAAAGCTTAGTTTTCTTTTGTTTTGTTTTTCAGAGGAGAATATCTGTGAATCATGTCTGTCTCCAATCCTTCCTTCAGGTAGGATGCTTTTCTAGAAGAAAAAAAAGAGGTTGTAAATTTTTTTAGTAGTATTTTAAGATGAACTACTGTTTTCTTTTATTCATAAAAATGTGTAGTCTCCCTTGATGATCTCTGTATAAATTTTAATCTCCTAAGCAAAGCTTGCTTTTGAATTCTGACATGGGAGTGGAGTGTAACTGAACATTTTTTGTTACAGTAAACCCAGATATTCTTTCTTATTCAACTTTGACTTTGTTATTTTCTGTTTTGAATACATGGAATTCAAGGCAACTTTTAATTCCATCACCATATGTTTTGTCAAAGATTATTAGAACCACAAAACTAAGCTGCTGCCACCAAATCTAGTCCATCTCTGTTGGATTACTCACACTGAATTTATAGATTATAAAATTTTATGGAATGTACTTTATGTGTGAATGGTGGATAGTTCTTGGCTTCAGTCATAGGTGCCACATTTGAAACATCTTAAAACCAACTAGCTTTAAAACACCTCCTAAATTTAGTTGTGAAACTAGAAATTAAGGATGTTATTTTAGAAATGTGCATTCTTCAGGGTAACTATAGTCCAGAAATGCCAATGCAGTTGTTGGGTTTCTTAAAAAGTAGTTTTACTAAGAGAATAGCTGTTTTGTTAAAGCAAGAATATATAAGATGAAGCATATGTACCGACATTTGTTTGTTTTCTAAGTGTTAATACACTGATGGAATCACTTACAGTTTATCTGGTTTCTACCTTTTTTCACTTAAATAAATAATTGAAAATAACTATAGTGGGATCACATGCAGCAGTATACAAACCAAGAAAATCTGGCAAAGTTGAATGTGCTTGTGCTTTGAGGTATGTGTGTTGAGGAAAAAAGAGCCAAAGTAGAATGCAAATTATGCTCATAAGTGACATGGTTATTCTTTAGATATGTGGATGTTGTATTTAGGGTTCTAATTTGGCTAAATATTCATGTGGGAATGAAAACCTACATCATGCACCTAGGCAGCTTGTTGCCAAATTTCAAGATCGTGGCATGCAGTGCAGGGTCTGGAACTGCTCAGTGTTCTGGTTTTCTTCACAGTAAGAATTTTTCTGCTAACTTTTCTGCAAAGTGGCTGAATTATTTGGTGGTAGTTTACTCTTCTCCCTGCCCAAATTTAGCATGTATTTAGCATATATTGAGATGAAAAAATCTTGGTGGACAGTTATACAGCATTTAAGCCACAGAATAAAATTGTTTTGTAACTGCATCACTGGCACACATTATCTGAAACCATCACTCTTAATGGTTTCTATGAATGAGCCAGAATAATTTGGAAGTGATACTGAGAGATGTTAAAGTTGAAAGATGATTTGAAGTTTTTCTATATATAACAGAGTGTTGGCATGTATTGCTGTAGCCACTAAATAATTTGTTTCATTGCCCTGTTGAAATTAATTTATTTTTCTGTTTCCCAGATGTATCCAAGTCCTTCAGTGTGGTCGTGTTCCACTGCAGACACATGTTTCACAGAGAGTGCCTACCCGTATCCAACACAGTAAGGAATTGGCTTAATATGTCTGACACCTGTGCCAAAGATAAAGTGACACTTTCTTTTGTCAGCTGTGGAGAGGGGTGTGGGTCTATAAGGAATTGTATGATTATAGTAATAACCACATAGTAATATGTGACCAAGGAAAGGGAGTCTAAGAATACTGCAACTAAAGTTCATCCAATGTAGAAAAAAATCACCGCTGTTTGAACAGTAGTTTATCACCTTCTGCAATCTGAATATGTAATGCAGCTCTGAAACATAGGGAATACAGTCTGTCTAATTTTTTAATTAATTCTTTTCCATTCCGGCTTTTACCTTAATTAAACATACTCAAAGCCAAGAATAAAATAATTTTCTCAAGTGAACCATATTAAATTATTCTGACCTGGAAAACAAAAACCAGTCATTTCAGAGTGAATATTTAAATATCTTTGTAATCACCATTATGTTCAAAACATGTTTTTCTTTATAAGTTGTTTGGGGGGTTGGTTTGTTTGTTCAATTAACACAAAGCAAAAAACTAACTTCTCGATATAACAGGTATATATATATATATATATATATATATATATATATATGTTTAAATTTAGGAACAAAAGCATTCAAATGTTTACAAAATCACATAGAAAATTAAATTTAAGTCCTTAAGGTTCTGTATCTGTCTCTTAAAGTTAACATGTGGTGAAAAAATAGCTTTAGTGAATCACTTCATCTGTAAGTAAACAAAGTGCTTGTAGCCATATGGTACAGTGTGTATACTTAAATATGTTATGAAAATCTTAATGTATTAGATCATTTGTACAAGAAAGCCCAACAACTAGTAAATACTTCTTTAACATTTATCACAAATTTTATTGTGAGAAATAATCTAAAATTTGCCCCACGTTCTCAACTTTCTGGGCAGGTGACGGGTTATGTGGGATTTTTAAATGTTACATTTACATTATAGGATATATGTTCATAGACAGTATGTATGAATACAGGAGTGTCTGCATGTAACAGAGCCAAACTTCCCCTGTTACACTGTATTATGTGACCTTAGGTGATCAGTCATGTTACTGATATTTGCTTATTGGTGACATACTGAAAGGGTAATACTGCGTGCACAAAATGCACAGAGTAACAATAAACACATCTTTGATGTCAAATGACAGTATTTGGGCCCTGATCTCAATTGTTGGAAATTTATGGAGCACTACCCAAAGACAGATCTGTGACTAAGGCATCCAGTGGCTACATTTCTCCAAAAGATTCCTGTTTTCTTTTTTGATTTAGGTATCTTCTGTCCAGTTCTGCAATATATGCAGTGCCAAACACCGGGGGCCAGGAAGTGCAGTCCTGGAGATGAAGAAATAGCAGTGGCCTAGTTCTCCACATCCATCAGTGACACCAAATCTGTTAGGATCGTGCAAAGCCACTGTATTTTTCCATTAGACATTAGACTTCTGTGTATAATTTTGATTGTGATTTAAAAGTGGTTCCTCTATTTATCCTGTTTATTGAATATTTTGGGTAATGAGAAAATGTGAAAATGTTTCTCTAGTAAGTCTTTGTTATGCAATTCATATGTCATGGTTCCTTTGCTCAGCTTGCTACTTCATTCTGGAACAGAAAATAAATAAAATGGGAAGAAAAAAACCCTCGCAATTTAGACATTTGTGTTTGCTATCAGTTAATGTGCTTTACAGTTTGGATCCACATCAGGCTTATGGCTGGATATTGTGAAGAAATGTATTGGCATGTATTGCCATGAATTCAGCTCACCAGACTACTTCAATCCTGATTTAGTCTATTAGGGACCTGTTTACCTTGAGACCCATAGGAATCCGACTCCTTTCAGTGGAATTGCTTCAGAACTTGAAGTTCTCTGTGTGCCAACACATATCTTCAGTTAACAAATTTGTTAATTTTGAATTCCATATGTTGGCAGTTTACCTTGGTTACACATTCATAGTTCAGTAGAAACTGGTTAATTTCTCAATTCATGTTCACAATGCAATTGTTTAAAATGAGCTTTTCACATGTTCAACTCATCCAGAAACTTTATTTTTAAATGTCAGCTGTAGGTCTTTACTCATGTGTGGTTGAAATGTGTAGTTTCATTTAGATGGAAGGGATAAAAATACATCTGACCTTTTAAAGGTAAGATCTCTAGAAGTTTCTTTTGGCTTTAGCAATTTAACAGCTAAATTAAATAATTCAATTGGATGTTAACAAAACCATATTACAGTAATTTCATGACCATAAGGTGCACCGGACTATAAGGTGCACCCCACCAGGAGTCAGCAAATTTCGTAACTTTGTTGATCATATAAAGCGCACCAGACTATAAAGGCGTGCTTTTTTTTTTTTGTAGCGAGGAGCTGTGCCGCAACAAAGTAACGAATTAGTAACAGGATCGCGCCATCACGGGTTTGCTGGCATGTGCTCAATTTGCAAACATTTTTCAAAGATCTGTGTAGCCTTTAAACGCAGCCCCAAGTGTCCTCACCATGCATGGGGCCCGGCACTCCCACCCACTCCTGGCTGGCGAGGCGGGGCTCAGGGCAGCCGCAGCTCACACCTCGAGGTTGCTGCAGTTCAGGGTGGTTCAGGGATGCCCGCGGCTCGGGGAAGCACGGGGCAGGGCCGCCCACGGCTCGGGCCGCCCTCGGCTCGGGGGTGGCGTGGGGCGGGGCTCAAGCCTCCCTCAGCTCAGGGGTCGCCCTGAGCTCGGGCCACCCTTGGCTTCAGCCGCCCTGGGCTCAGGGGCCCCCTGGGCTCAGGCCGCCTTCAGCTCGGGGCGGCGCGGGGCAGGGCCGACCTGGGCTCAGGCCTCCCTAGTCTCAGGGGCACCCTGGGCATGGGCTGCTCTCGGCTCAGGGGCCGACCTGGGCTCAGGCCTCCCTTAGCTCGGGGCGGCATGGGGCAATGCCGCCCTCGGTTTGGGGGCGGTGCGGGGCGGGGCCGCCCACTCCCTCCCTCCCTGCACGACTCCTGCTGGCCGGGGGCTGCCTGCATCTGCCCAGTCCCGCCCACCCCACACGGCTCCTGCTGGCCGGGGGCTGCCTGGTCTCGCCCACCTTGCGCGAGTCCTGTTGGCCAGGGGCTGCCCGGTCCCACCCCCCCTTGTGGCTTGGCTCACAGCTCGCACTTCCGGGTAGGCAAATTTCCGAACTTTGTAGATCATATAAGGCGCACCAGACTACAGGGCGCACTTCCAGGTTCGGGGGAAAATTTTAGTCAAAAGGGTGCACCTTATAGTCTTGAAATTACTGTACTCATTTGAACTGTGTTCTGTTTTGTTGATCCAAAGGAAGTGATCTTTCAGAATTCTTCACAGTAATGTACAGTAATTTCATGACTATAAGGCGCACCCTTTTGACTAAAATTTTCCCCCGAACCTGGAAGTGCGCCTTATAGTCCGGTGCGCTTTATATGATCTACAAAGTTGCAACATTTGCCACCCCGGAAGTGAGAGCCGTGAGGGGGCGGTGCCACGGGAGCACTGAGTAGCGATGAGGGGGCGGCTGCAGGCGGCCCCAAGCACC
>PYHW01009642.1:616520-643676 GCA_013186435.1 Turdus rufiventris
CAGGCAGGAAGGCAGGGGGCGGCCCTGGGCGGCCCCAGGCACTGGTAGCAGCATGGGCAGGGAGTCGTTACTACTTTGTTACTTTGTTGTGGGCGGCGGCCTGAGCTGAGGGTGGCGCCACCCCGCTCCACAGAGCTGTGGCCAGAGGGGACACAGCGATAGGGGCAGGCGGGACCGCGGTGCGCTGAGCCGAGTGAGGGACGAGCAGCAGTGCGGCCATGCCACCGAGCCAAGCAAGGGGCAGGCAGCAGGGCTGCTCCACGGAGCTGCGAGGGGGAACAGCATGGTGGCATAATGGAGCCATGAGGGGGAACAGCACGGCAGGAGCACCGAGCCGAGCGAGGGAACGGCACAGCAGGAGCGCTGAGCTGAGCGAGGGAACGGCATGGCGGCTCCACAGAGCCACGAGGGGGAACAGCACCGTGGCAGCACAGAGCCGCAAGGGGGAGGCTGGAACCGCGGCTGCACAGAGCCACGCCAGCCGGTACCTGGGACGGGCGGGAGTGCCAGGGCCCACTTCATGGGGAGGGCGCCTGGGGCTGCCTTTGAAAGCCTACGCCAATCTGTGAAAAATGTTTGCAAATTGAGCACCTGCCAGTAAACTCCACGATCGGGGGTTTCTGTTACTAATTCGTTACTTTGTTGCACGCAGCACGGATCCTTGTGGCAAAAAAAGGTGTGCCTTATAGTTCGGTGCGCCTTATATAATGTACAAAGTTGCGAAGTTTGCCGACTCCCGGGGCGTGCGCGTTATAGTCCGGTGCACGTTACGGTCATGAAATTACTGTAATCTGTTTATAATATATGCTGACTAAATTCAATATAAGCATCTTTTCCTTAGGAAAAGTGTTCAGAACTCACAAATTATTTTTCTGCTTTTTAATAACTTGAATTTGAAAGTAAAAATATATTGCTTTGCCATCAAATTGTACTGTTTAAACAAGTTATCATACTGAGTTCTGTAACAATGGTATATACTGCAGTCTATCTGTAAAACTTGAAAATACAGTACCTCTAATACAATACCTTCTTCTGTACCTTATTCCCATATAAGTATACCTTGAAATAATTTCTACTGTGGAAACTTGGATTTCTAGTTTATCCATATTCATAATACTCTTCTAAAATTCTCTGAGCAATTGGTGTAGCAACCTGAAGAATGATTTTTTGTTGTCCACTGTGCAGATCTGTATAATACTGGAATAAATTTTTTTGTGTTCAGAAATGCTGGGATTTACTCTGCATTATTAGATAGGCAGAACAATCATTAAAATAATAGATGTCTCAAAATCATAGTAATCTGTTGTTTTAATCAGATAGTTGAGGGAAAATGAAAATTATCTTATTGCAAATTATTAATGAACATCGAGTAGGGAGGGAAGGGAGGGAAGTTTTAAGTGCACAGCATAGTCTGCATACATCAAGCTTCACCTGTAAGAATTAGTGCCTGGCTTTGCAGCTGTTCACATTTGCAGTTAGTACACATTCTCAGGTATATTGTTCCTTTATCCATTCCTCACTACACTGATCAGGAAAGCTGCTTTGATTCCTAGTAAATGAAATGTTCCAATGAGCTCAAGAGTTGTTTCACCATGATGTTTGAGTTACTGCATGCCATGCCAGTAAAAGTTTAAAAACTTTTAAAAGCCCCCTTCTCAGTAGCTTTAACCAGCTTTTCTATGTTATATCCTAAGAAGGGAATAAGTTGTCAGCTTATAGGAAAAGTCAAATTACTTCTATACATGTATATGGAAAAGTGGCCTGTAGTTTAGAGTTATATGATAATTTCAAGAAGGTATATTTTTTACTTCAGCTTGGCCTTAAATTCCCTAAAGCATTTGAGCTTTCTGTGACTCGGTTTGCTGGTCTGCCATCATCAGCAACCATAATGCATTATACCCTGGCATATTCTTTGCATTATGCAAGTAATTTTAAATCACTGTATGAAAATCTAATCAAAATCTTCTCTAAATCCAAAGCATCTTTCATTTGGGCTTCAGGGACTACCCTTTTTCTGTTCCTGAAATCTAAATTTGCTCATTAAGATTCGGGAAGAAATGTACAGAACTCTTCATATGCTCTTCTTCTTTAGAAGCCTGTACGTCATAGAAAACATCTGCCATTAGAGTCTAAAACATTCAGCTGCCCTAGAGCTTTCCTTCTGAAGAGGAATTTTGCCTAAGAAGTAACTGAAAAGATGCAGAGCCTATCAGAAAAGTACAGAGTAGCATTTAATCAGTTTCATTTAATCAGTTTACTTCAGATGTCAAAGTTCTTGTGCTTCTAAAGCAAACTTAAAATAAACTTAAAAGCTATTTTTTCTCTGATACACCCAGTTCTGTGTGAGTTCTTGACCAGTAAAGCTAACAGAAAGGATTTGTGATAGATCAAGTAGGTATATATTGGTTTGTCATATCAAAAGAAAGAAAACTATTTTGACTTGTAGCAGGACATCTCACCCCCCACAAGAACTTATCTTGTTAACTAGTCAGATAACTCAAACAGGACACACTGTCTTGTAGAGTTATTTTCGTGCTTTGGGGTTAACCCTGGTCTGGCATCTCCCATCTGCCAATAAGCATCTTGCTGTTCAAGTGAGATCTGGCAAAGTTGGATTTCTGACAGACAATCACTTTATAAACTACAAAAGCCGCACCAAACTTTCACAAAGCAGAAATCTTCTATAATTTTCCTGGAAATGCATAGCATTTTTCCCATGAGTAGGGATGCCTTCTTTGCAGTTACTTTCCAGGGGTTAAGTGAAGGAATCTGTGTACATTGTTGTCATTTCACTGGTAAGTTACATTCAACTCCTAATCAATATTATTCCTTTTGGCAGCTTAACTATAGATACCTTGGTGTAGTGCAGTGTTGTATGTTATGCTGTAATCTACTAGTAGTTCTTTACTTTTATATTTTGCAGAAAGTAATTCTGAGTAAGATCTTTTGTCTATTATCTCTTGTCTGTTTAATAAATAATTCATTTTTACAAATAGACCTGATCTGCCATCCTTAGAACTTGCCAAAGTGATTTCTTAAATTTAAACTGTTGTCAAGGTCTGAGCCTAAGGCAGCGCTTGTTTAAACCTCCTACTTATCTTTTGACAGGCTAAAGTGAGTCTTCAGATTATTTTTCTCATCTGTCCTTGTTTCATTATTTTAAACCCTCAATTCTATGTGATAGGCTTGGTGAAAATGTTGGTCTACACTGAAGATTTTGGGGAGCCCAAGAGAGTGGGGAGCTAGAGGTGCCTGCTAAGCATGAGGCTATTTAGTCCTGCTGAGAGCTCAGTTAAAGTGGACAGCATCAGGATAAAGGTTGACTTCTGCAAAAGGAGGAGTTAATTGTTCTGCTGGATCAGCGATGTATTAATCAGCTGTGTGTGGCGATTGGGCAAGAGTCTGCTGCCCACCCCGACATGATTCAGCAGGTCAGTAAATACTTCAAGAAGTTGTTCTGTATACAAAGGTATGGTCTCTACAGCTGCACTACAAGAAACCTTGAACGCATTGGGTGTTGTGTGTTGGAACATGACTAAGTTCAGTGTCTGACGCTGATCTTGTGTTATGGAGCAAGACCAATGACAAAATGAGTTACTTCCCCATTTTTGGGTCCATATAATATTTCATATGGTATCATATTCCATACATTTTGACTGCTAATTGGGTGGAGGCTGTCAGTATGCTGTATAGAATGCACAGGTTGGTCTAGCAAATCTTCATCGTAGGAAATATAATCACTTTCCATCTTGGGCTTAATGTTTATTCAGCTGGAGTCTTTTAAGCAGGCACTGTTTTATTATTTGCTGTTGATAGACTTCCACGGTGGTTTTCTGCTTGGTGAGTAAAGAGTCTAACTGTAATTCAAGGGAACTGGAATTGCAAATAATCGCTTGAATAAAAATGTCACAGTGGATTTCCTGCTTCTGAAATGTTGTGATTTAGCTTTCAAGTATTGTATGTCTACAGTTGCCTTGGAAATACAGTGTCATCTCTGCAGGTTGGTTGCACTGGTCCCTGCCTATGGCTATTTGATAGCAGTTGGAAAAACTACTTGCAGGAAAATTCTTACCTAAATCTGAACAAGGGCAATTATCTGAATGAGAAAAATCTCTCTGAGAAGTTATGGCCTCTTATTCAGGCAGTATAACTTTTTAGTTTGTAAATGCTAGACATAACATCAGGGTCTTTTCCTCTCTGGAAAGCTTACCCCTTGAATGCATATTTGCCAAATACTTGCAATAAATCAACTGCTATGCTTTCAAAACAATTGAAACAAGACTAGTAAGAAAAGAAGTCCCTAATTTAGAGAATGGTTCTTTAATTATACACTTTTAGGACTGTCTTCTTATTCAACTGTGCCATGAAAGATTAATTTACTTTTGGCGTTAGAAATGTCCCTAGATGATGTTTTTTTTTCTGTTCTTGAAGACAATATGTGCTTTCTTTTACAGTAATCTAATATTAAATTATGCAGAAAACAGGATATTTGAAGTGTCTGAGGCATCAAATGTAGAAGAGAATAGAGTGTGTGAGAAGTTCTAAGAGAAGTTAATGAGTCATAGTGGGAATTACCTAAATTTAGCTTTTAAAGCCTTCCATAAATGGGGATCATAATAAGCTTTTGCAATAAAGCAAATCTTAGGAGTTCTGGGAAGTTCTGACTGCAGCATTCACCAGGAGTCTGTAATGTGAATGGACAACGCTGCCAGTGGCATCTGCTCCTGGACTGTGCTTAGGACCAGTCAGGGTACAGGAGTCAGAAATGTTCTGAGTGGAGGCTGATACCCCTCCAGCCTGAAGGAGCTGACAGAGGTGGAAGTGTAGTAGTGTAATTAAGGGCTAGGAAGTGCAGGAGCTACAGAGGGCACTTAAACTGTTAGTAGGGTTTTTCTGCCCTTGCTTTTAGTCATACCCCAGTAGAATTTAAGTCCAGTTAGATTGACAAGGTAATGTTATCTTGTTGTCTTGTAGCCATAAAATCACATTTAGCAAGATGTCAGCTGGATGATATGTTCCAAACAGTGTTCACATAGGATGCAGATTTATCTGTTTCTGGTGAGAACGATGGATGGGAGCCACAATAAACAAGTTGTGCATTTTTAAAAAATCAGTTTAAGTGAAGTGTTCTTAAAAATTATTACAGTAATTTCACGAGTATAAGGCGCACCGGACTATAAGGCACAATTTTTTTTTTTTTGCAGTGAGGATCCACACGCAAAAAAGTAACGAATTAGTAACGGAATTGGGCGATCACGGGGCTTACTGGCTCGGCCCTGCTTGGGGCTGGGGAGCGGCCCCAGCCCTGCTTGGCCCAGGTCTTCTGCAGACTTGCACTTCCGGGTTGTCAAATTTCCGAACTTTGTCCATTTATAAGGCGCTCTGGGGTATAAGGCACACTTGCGGGTTCAGACCAAAATTTTAGTCAAAAGGGTGTGGCTTATATACTTGAAATTACGGTAAATGTCTCACATTTTATAATGTTGTGCTTGCAATAAAGTGGTAGCATGGGAAGGTGCAGATGACAACAGTGTTTCTACTGTGTAGGACCCATTCAGTAGCACCTATTTTGCAATGCTGGCACAAGAATCACTGAAGCACTTTTCAGTGTGTCCAACTCCAGTATGTCTCTATGGAGTCTTCATCTGGAATTTCTTCAAAATCATGAAGATCTTTAGTTGAGCAAATCATTTTCCCTGTGTTTCCCTGAACATTTCAGCCAAGAATATATTTCTGCCAAACTTAGTTCTATGCTATGCAGATTTTCATTCTCACTGCAGTATCAAAAGACTCTGCAGTGACATGCTTAGAGAAGTATGTTCCATTTACATTATTTCATAATCATTATTTCTCTCTTTTCTTGTTCTCCCCTTCTCTGCTCACCACTCCCCTCTGATTATATGCATTGGAGTGAGAGCCTTTTTTTTTAATTGTGTAGTGATTTTCAGTCATTATCTGCAAACACGCTGTGCTGTGTGTGTAAGTATATACTTTGTATATCCTGTGGAAGGTAGCCAGGTCTTTGTTCGTCCTGAGTTCCCGAGGGAGTTCATTATCTGGTGTCAAGCTAAGGAAAACATTTTCCTTCAGAGGCAAACTTTCCAGGACAAAATTTTCAGTGGTGCAAAAAGAATCATTGAGATAATAAGGGACCTTTCAGGATCATCCTGTTCCCCTGCTCCAGCACTGGTTGCTCCATCACCTTCCCAGGGATTAATTGAGTCTAACAAGCCTGGGGTTTCTTGGGATTCTTGCTCTCTGAAGTTGATTATATGGTTAAAATCAGAACTAGAGCCTTGAAGAGTGAGATTTACTTTTTTTGCAGTCCTCAGAAACCTCTTCTGGTTGACATGGTCTTTCAAAGATAATCAAGAACATTTTTTTCATGCTGTAGGCTTTGTGCCTGGGTAATGTTGTGATCTAGCCCAGAGATGAAGACAGTATAAACTACTGTTGAGCTAAATCATGTTTCCCAGCCAAAGAGCTGGTACTCCTGAATCCTTGGCTTGGGCCAAATTGTTATTCACAGAAACACCACTGAGTTCCTTAGCAGTGGTAAAAATAAAGCGGCCGCCACCACCTTGGTCCAGGAGTGGTCATGTGGCCACAGCCCATGAGAAAAAGACACTCATGCTGGAGCATGTGGATGCTGGAAAGCTGTGATTCAGTGAGAGGCTTGAACAGAGAAAGAGAACCCTTGCCTTCAGAAATAGAGAAAACCCCTTACTTTTATACTTAAACAGCTCATCCTTATAAGCAAAACTCCATGAACTAAATGGCCCACAAAAAAAAAGCAGTTGTGGGAAAACTGCTTTGCCCGTGGGAGGGACTTCATGTTGCAACAGATCTGGGCAGGACTGCTACTCATGAAAATTAGACCCACATTGGAAAAGTTCAGAGAAAACTGTCTCCTGCGGGAAGGACCCCATGGCATACCATAAGAGACTCTTCTTCCTAAGTGAACTGAAGAAAAATTCTTAGAAATTAAAAACTGACTAAAAACCCCATGTTTTTATCTCCCTGCACTGTCGGTGGGAAAGAAGGAAGGGCTGAGGGTCGGGGGGGAGTGAACAGCAGAGAAAATGTATTTTAAGTTTTTAATTCAGTTAATAAATTTTTCTTTATACCTTTTAAAGTTTTGAGCCTGATTTGCCCTTAAAATGTTGTTCTCCTAATCCTTATATCACCCCATTAACTTTTTAATTGTTCTTTCCCCCTCTTCTGATCAACTATAGCAGAAGAGAACAAGGGAATGATTTTTTTGTGGGTGCACTGATGCTTGGCCAGCATCAACCCCTAACAGGGATGAATCCCAGCAAATGATATCCAAAACTGGTCACTAATTTCTGGTGTGATTCATTCTGGTGTTATCATTTGATTCTGGTGTACTGCAAAAATCTGCATATCTTTTAGGGAGGAAAAAACAAACCTAAAACAAAAAAAATTATATTTCCCTTTTAATTCATTGTGATGATGGTATTATTACCTCAAAAATATTCACAGGACATGATCATTTGAGAAACAACCTAAAAGGAGTTTGTGAAATATTGAACAGCTAGGTCTAACACTTTTGAATATTCCCAGTAGCTGAAACATGAAAATTAGAAAGGCAAAATCCCAAAAGATACTTGAGAAAACAGTGTGGCAAAAAGGGATTCTGTGATTATAAGGAGGGGAGCTCCACCTAAGCTGGTATGGAATTAAGTTTCTGGCACTGAATTTAAGTTAAAGGTGTTTTAAACCAGAAACTAACACAGAACTTTGTTAATCTTTACCCAGAAAAGTCGAAGGGTGAAACTGCGAAAACTCTGTAAAGTAAAAAGACAGATTTTTATAAATTTTGCACAGGGATATTAAAAAACAAACAAAATCTGTAATTTGGTGACATAAGATTCATAGTAAAATGTAATGTGTTCACAGAAGTGCTGTTTGTAAGGGATTTCTGAAGGTCATCCAGTTCAGGCTTGAGGCTTTGCTGAGAAGGAGGTATCACTAAACCACCATGGTACCAACATTAAAATTATGTAGAAATACCAGAGAAAAACAGGTGCTGTTCAGGGAAAACTAGAATCAAAGGAGATAAATAAATTAATACTGTCGAAAGGTAATAGAGAATCAGTAATTACCTCAATATTATGGCTAAATATGAAGTATAAAATAGCAGGGATATACCCTGAGACACTTGACCAATGTGGTAGCACAGAGTGCAAGGAGTCAGGGACAGAAAGTGCAGACATGCCTGTGTAAAGCACAATGGAGCATCATAAGAAAACCCCATCTGCAGTTTTACAAAACACTATCCCTCAGAGCACGTCATCAAGGAGCACGAAAGGAGGAGAAAACCTTGACTTTTGCCCTGGGAACTGCACAGAACCTGAATGCCACAACTGAAGGGCACTTAGTAAGAGAGTCCTTTATGTGATCAAATTCAGTGTCCTTGTAGGATGTAGAATTGTTCTGGCTAACCCAAAATACTGTATTCCATATCTATCTGTGCCAAAAATGGTTGCTTCCTCTCTGAGGCCCAGTGGCACAGCTGGAACCAAAATTGCAGGTCAGTCAGGAGGCGCTGGTCTCTTCAAAAGCTCAGGGCACCCAAGCCATCTCCTCTTGTGCCCACCGGCATTTCTGGATTAATCAACAGAAGTTCTGCTTTTAAAAAAGAACACATGGATACATCTATTTTATGTCTTACTTGGGGAAAAGTGAACATGTATAATGGAGAATGAAGTTATGCTTCCCATTCATCTGAGTTTCTAGAAGGACTTGATGAACCTGTCAGTAACTGATTCAGATGATAATAGTGTTTTTATGCTTGAAAAAATCAAAAAGCTCATGCTAAAATCCTTGAACAGGTAAAAATATGTAACACAGAACATTAATGTGGTAAAAGCAAAATCTCTGTCTTGCACTCTGATCTTGGATCAACCGTACCAGAATGAGGTGGCAGAAATCCATATTTTGGAATGATTTCTTAATACTGAAAAACAGAGCACAGCTAAGCTGGCATCAGAGAGCAGCATAATGTGAGTGGAGCAAAGCAAGTAGAGCTGAAGATTCAGTGTCTGCCTTACAGATGCTTTACCTGTCTTGCTTTAGAATCAGTCTACTTAGGTCTTTGGGCTGTTCACCAAAAGTCAACTGGAGCAAAAAAAGATCAACTCTGGAAGCAAATTTTCTGATTTAGTTGCACACAAAAGGAATGCAGTTTGCATGTTGTGACTGCTCTGAGGCATGAACTGAAGTGCTGTGAATGTGCACGATTGAAGAATGGCCTAAGCCACAAGACTAACACAGATGAGTGACAATCTGTGGTTGTGTTCTCCATCTATGAGAACAAGATAACAGAAGTCAGCCAGAACTGTGTGGAAACTTGATTTAGTAGATTTGTAATGTTTTTAGGAAAAAAAAAATAAGGGTAGATTCATACCTTATATGGTAACACAGTTAATTTGGTTTTTATAGATGTATTCAGTTTGACGTCTGCAATTTGTTCTTCTTCTGGACTTCATTTGGATGGACTGTGCAAAGCAAGAATTGTGAAAGCAGAACATCAATAAGGCAACAGTTAGATTCACTGTAGTAATTTTAATTGTATTCAAGCTTTCATCCTTTTCAATACAACATTTAAGCCTAATTTAACTATGAAAATCAGTAGGAAAAAAATGATACTCTCCTACTCAAAATATATTTGATTGCTTTTCTCAGTTACATATTTTAAGACGCAAAAGGGTGGTGCATAACCAGCTACAGCACCTCCTCTTAATGTTGTGTAAATCTGTTTATAAGATTGCCTCTTTGTGTCTGCAATACTTACACCTCAAGCTGCCAGTGAGTATTCTTCTGGAGTGCAGAAATAGTCCTGATTTGCAAACTAAATCAGTTTTGCTTGAATATTTTAGAGAGCACCTTTGAGATACAAAAATAAAAATAAAAATGTGTAAAAATATTCTGGTGACGCATCTTTCATATGATATGTTTATATTCGCACATAAATCCATTTTTCATTTAGTTACCTTTTAGCTCCACAATTAAAGCAGAAATGGGCGGGGAAGAAACACTGTACAGACATTGTCATTGTTTCCAGGGTTTTAGTTTTATTTTCTATTTCTTAATGCTCAGTAAAATTCAGGTTGAAACCAAATGTTGACATTGGAGATCTTCCCTCAACTGATACTTCTGACTTCTGCAGTTTTAGCTACTAGCATTAATGAATATGTAACATGCTCTTTTCAGAGCAAAAGTCTTGTTCCAAAGTGAACTTGTTTTCTTTAGTTTATCCTGTCATTAGAATCCTTTCCTCTGTTACCTGCACTAAATATATTCACATCATATATATTCACATCAGTATTTCTTATCAGCACATGCCTTATGGTCTCATCTGCACAATACTCAAAAACTGGATTATAGACAAGGTAGTCCCAAGAGTCTCACTGCCGTAAGTAAACCTCAGATGAAATTCACACAGTTTTTGAGATATAATAAAATCCTTCTGATCATCCAACTTTTCAATTTCTCCATAGGCAGATGAATTACCAAAGACTGGTAAGAAGATTTTCCTAATGAAGTTAATTATGCACTTCAGAAGGATCTCTGAAGGGATAGGAAAAATAACACTGGTGATCAGCTTGCTGCCTTTTGTTGTCTTGTCTATTCTGAAATTGTACCAGTTCTTGGTCAGCTGCCTTTCCTTTTTCTGTGGTAAGCCATGCACAGCTTCTCTCAGGATTAATCAGGGCTGTTCCTAGTATGTTCCTCTCATTTCTGATGTTCCAGTATAGTCATAATCTGATTTATTTATAGTCATGACCTGATTTATTAAGATATTACAGTAAAATATTGGAACTGCTTCTATGACTACTTTACAAGGGATGCACAACATATCTGGAATTTATAAATGCAGTGGTGTAGCACATGTGATGGATCACCAACATAAAAATCACAGCATCAAAACTATGTTGGAGATCCTGGAACAGTGAAAAATATTTTAAAAATTTAAAATTTCTGAACTGGTGGTCTTCTACAAAATCTGTCTGGTTTCATGTTGACATCAGCTTTTCTTCTCCTTCCATTACAGTTCACCTGCTACATCTCTTTAAATATTCATTGTGCCCATCTGCCTGAACTATGCTAAACTAGATACCATAGGCTCACCTGATATGCATCCCAACCTCTCCTCTTTCTTCCCTTTTATCCTCTGGTCTCTTGGGCACTAAGCAGCACCTACCTGCCTTTTACTTTGAATTGGTGACTTTTCTTGGAGATGACATTGACTCACCATTTTAAAATGTTAGCTTCAAAGTTCGCAGCACATACACCATAGGCAATTGCTGTCATTTGCTTTAGGAGTGTCCTCTCATCCATTTGTCTAAATAGACCCTAATTTCTATTCAGAGGGCTGCAGGGAGAGAGATGAGACCCATCCTTAACAATTCCTGTAAAGGCTTACAAAAGGAATTTGATTTTCTCAATAACCTTAAACCCTGGCCATGTGCTTTAATTTTGCTCTCTCTAGGATGTGATACCGTTAGAGGGATTAGGGCTGTACTTCTTCCAAAAGGAGCATGTTTCACTTTTACTTAGTGATACTGGTTCACTAAGAAAAATTAATGTCTTTAAACTCAGGTTAAAGACAAAAGTACCAGCTGCAGAGAAACTTCAAAGCAAAGCTGTTCACATTTGCAAAGGCAACTGCATTGTCTGGGTAGTACCAAAGCCTATGTTAAAGTGGATTTGTGTTGCACAGAGCCCAAATACACAGATAGATGTGTCCTCTGCCTCAGAGAATGAGATCCTAAACCAAAGCATATTTAAGACAAACAGAAGTTTTCACTGATTTTGATAGCAAGTGGGACAGGCCTCAAAGCCCCAGAACTTCAAAGAAGATTTGTATCTCCCTATGACTGTAATTAAAAATCTATGAAAAGTGTAAGCAATTCCACCTAGTCCTCTACCAAAGGCTGCCTCTTGATCATTTCAGATTACAAAAGAGATTAACATTATTAGACCATTGATTTGGTTTTGGGAATCAGCAGTAGGTTTGACACTCTTAACACTCATTCATGTGATCCTTTAATTTTCACTCCCTGTGAAAGCTTTTGGGAAAGTTATTTTCCTCTCTTTTTATTTTTTTCTAAAACAGTTTTCATACTGTACCAAAGCTAAATGTGTATCTTAGTTAGAAAAATGATAATCAGTATAGAAAGCAGATCATGTTCAATTGCATCATGAGATGCTTCAATAATAGCATAGACAACTTCTCCCTCTCTGTGGTTGAGTGCTGTTAACCTTCTCCAAACTCTTTACATAGGGGAGTTTTCAAAGTAACAAACATTGCAAAAGATTATACCAGCAAAGAGGTTTTATTGGTTTGTGCTAAATGATAAATTATTTCATCTACTGCCCTTCTGACATCTGTAGGCTAAATTTAGAGCCCTGGAATTGGCAGCATTTTTGGATCAAGGTTTGAGTTATATCTCAAAGCATGAGGAAATGTATCATGTAAATTCTACGTGTTGAGCAATATATTGATGAGTCATATAATATAAAGCATGACTTAAAATATCTTGTCAAATGTACATTACACCAGTCTGCTTCAGTCTACTTCTGTTCATCTTTATCATGTTCCATTTCTCCCTGAAAGATCATGCCTCTCCATATGTTGCCCTCACCTTTCATTAGCCTCAGATGCAAATAAAACCTCATCAGCTCAGTCCTGCAAATCCTACACTGCATTGCAAACTTGGGTCTGGAGGGACTGAAACAGTTTATGAAGCTTCCTGAGCTCTGATGGGTGGAAAAAGAAGAAAAGAACCTATTAGCTGCGCAGTCCAGACTTTGCCCTCACTTTTTTCAGGCAGCTTTTACCATAAGCAGATGGAAACTAATAGCAGGGTTTACACAGAATATTCCACACACAGAGAACTAATTGCAAAACATTTCACTATTGTCTAATTGCTAAGACTGGGGAGTTTCTGAGCCACCACCCCAGTAAAGCACTGGATGACTCTTAGCAGGCCAAGGACAGGCATCCATTCCACCTTGTGAAGGGCTGAACCTTCACTTTCCTAGTCTGAGTCCTTGGTTTTGCCTTCTATTTTAATATATTTTCAGGTGACAGTTTTTCCAGTGAAATTTCTTCAATTTGCTGTTTACCCTAGGCTCAACAAAGTTGTCTTTGCCTGATGTTTTCTTTTGCATATCTCTAGCCAATGTCTCTTCACATCTCAAGAGCCCGAGCCCTGATTCTGCAGATGGACTTTATCATATTCAGTCTTCAGGTCATGCAAGGCCCCAACCTGGGAATGAGGATCGAAAGCAGGCTCCTCAGAGAAACCCCCACTGTGGATGCACTTCTGCCAGTTGCTAAGAAATGCTGAAGATAGGGATGTTTCTCTCATGTGAACATGGGTGTAGGTAGGCGTCTTTGTGAAACCACGACTCAGCACCTGATGCCTAAAATCATGATTTTTCTTCTCTGGGTGGGAAGAGCAGGAGGTGAGATTGCTACCACCCACTTGTCTAGTAATAGTCTAGCATTTGGAGCATCTACCCTGCAAAGGGCAGTGTGAGGTCTGGGACTTGCTTAGAGCCTTGTCTCTCAAATCCCATGAGACTGCTGTAAGCAGTTACTCTGCAGTCCATGGCAACAGCCATTCCAGAATTTTCAGCGGGTGCCTGTGCACAAAGGACTGCCCTGACAGCTCCAAGAACAGCTTTGAAGCAACACATGCCCCAGCATGGCTCCTACAGGGCTATGGTGATGACTACCAGGGAGCCTCCTGGCATTAGGTAGACCTTACTTCCCCCTTCACAGTGAAACCCTGCAAATAGACCAAAAATATGCAATCCGGCTGGAATTTCTTGAGTTTTACAGTTTAGGTTTTACATACTCAGAAATCTGAGTATGTTGGCCTTCCAAGTCTATTTTACAAGGTGCAGAGGGATCATTTTGGGGAAACTCACTATGAATGGCTAATAGCTTTAATCCTCATGAAGCAAATTGGTATCTCTAACCTTCCCATGAATTCTTAAGACATTCTTAAAATATTTCCTCCAAGATTTTTATCCTATTTATCCTTTTTATCCTATTTATGCCCCAGGGACAGAAGTGCCTGGCCATGCTGTGGATTTCTTCCCATGAGCACCTCAACATGGGTCTCATGGCAGATTTAGACACAGACCTTGTCTTCTGTCTGCAAAATGGGGCTCCAGACAGCTCAGTTCTGTTCTCTCTGTTGCCAGCAAGGTGGAGTAAAACAAAGTCAATTTTGCATCAAGTCTGAAGCGATGTAATGAGAAAAAAGATTTACCAAGAAAAATCATCTTTTCCTTTTCAAAAATGATCTTCACTTTCAATCTTGTTTTAGGAGTATATAGGCATTTTAGCAGACACTGGCTAACAGGAAGAAGGGGTTTATTGGCTGACATGTAGAGAAAGATCAGGAGAAACTTGTTTCTCCCTTGACATATAGAACAGGTGAAGGCTTCAAAGACTGTTTTTGTGGGTAGATACAAGCTTTACTGCAACAATTAGCTGCATGTATCACTGCTCTGACCCATGCCTCTGCACCATTTCTCAGCAGCCCTTTTGTTCTTCTTATTAAGGTGTGTGTCAACTGGTGCCTGACAGCTCTGATATAGTGATAGTACTGACACCTGCACTCAGTCTACTGACACTCTCAAATTTATTTATTGCTCATTTACTATTCCACTAACCTTGATCAATAATTCTCCCCTTGACATTGAAGGGGACATGATTAGATCTTTTGCTTTGAAAGAAAAGTAGCATGGCACTTGAAAATACTGGGTTTGAACAAAGCTGCACTGAGATGAAGAGAATGTTGGGCACAGTAAAAAATATTCCATCAGCTTCTGCTCATGTATTTTCTGCAATTCCTTACCCCATCTGCAGAAAACCCTTATTCTAGAACAGCACCAAGAAGAGCTGCCTGAACTTTTGGTCTGCTTTCCAACCCTGTTCCTCATTTTCCCTGTCATGACAGATTATATTTTTGTTTCCTTGTTTTACTGGTGTTCAGAGACTACAGAGTAGTATATGAAATCCATGACCTCTCTCTACATAGCAATGCATTCATTATTGATTATACAAGATGCATTCATCTAAATTCATTTGCAGTTTAAAAAATAATTAATCGATATGTCAAAGTCATTAATTCATTGGTAGTTAAGATTTATTAAAGGTTTTCCTTCTGAAAGCACATTTTTGAGACCTACAGTCAGGAGATATCATTATTGTGTAGTTAGCTCTCTCATCTTCAGCATGTCGTTTCTGAGATACAACAGAGAGAAGAGTAGCAATGTGTGAACATTTCTCAAAATTGTTTTGAAGAGGGGAAAAGGAAGAGAGAAGGTGTTGAAATTTAATTTTCATTTTTACCAAGGCTGCCTCTGATAAAAGCTGCAAGAAGCTGCAAAAAATATGCCTCTAAAATAAGACTAGCATAACATTATTAGCGAAAGACTTCTTTTCCCACAGTGTGGGAAAAATCAGTCTCGCATGCCGAGGACTAGGAAGAGTTTGGTTCCTATAGTGACTGTTATAGCAGCTGTTAGCATCCAAAGTGTCTTTTCATCTAATGATAGAAACAGTTCAAATTTCCGTCTAGAGACAGTCGCTGGATGAGTGGAGTGTTTATTGTCATGCATATGTCTACAACAAGGTAAAAAAGATCAGGAATGGAGACTGGGAGAGGGACCAAAGAAAGTTCTGCTGTGATCTGAATGCAAAGACTGTTTTGTCTCCAACCCCTGCTATTTGTTTGTAGCTCTTTTAAATGCTGCAGACACCTTTCTGGGGAAAAAGAACAAAACAATTTAAAAAACAAACAAACAAACAAACAAAAACCAAAATAAGAAAGACATGGAACAAAACTTTTCATATATGCTGAAGAATACACCAGCCACAGCTAAACAAGAATCTCTCAAGCAAGTCAAGCCACTTACAGGTAAGACTATTTGAAATTTTTCCAGGGACTGCTCTCACAGCATCTGTCTAGGACACCACTGGAATGAATAATAATGTAGCTGGAGCCATTGTAAATTAAAGACTTTCTTTATGTAAAGATAAATGTATGTTGCAACTTTTCAGTGTGCTTCTTTTCCTAATTTTGATAAGGGAAGTGCTGGCATTCCCAGAGTCTTGATGCAGAGGACAGGCATCAAATTCAGTTTGGGATTCCTTCAGAAAATTTATGGATTGTGATAAGAGAAGTCAGGACAAATCTAGCTCAATCAGGAAAAAATCATTAATTGAGAGAGTGGGGATAGCTGAATAATGATCCCTGATAATCAAAAGCTGGGGTCATCTTTGGAGAGTCCATAGGTTTAAAACCTGACTTTTGACTAAGCGATTTAAAGCAGCAGAACCTGCAGTTTGACAGAGTCTCCAAACAGGCATTCCAGGGACGCCTTTCTGAAGTTTGGATTAACTCTTTGCTATGTTATTTGGTATTAATGATGAAAGTGCCTCTCCTGTGGCCAGAAGTCACATTGTTCCCTGCAGATCCTGGCTTTTGGGGACATGCCTGATGCATCCAGGACTAGTAGCGAGAGTTGGGCAGTACTGTTTTGCGAGTAGATCCCTAGTTGCTCTAAATCATTATTGCTTCCTGAAATAAGTGATTCTCAAGGCAAGAAGAGCTGCTGCAGGAGACGAGGCCTCCAACCTCCATAGTGTAGCTTCAAGTGACTAGGAAGAAAATCTCACTGATATTTAGAAAATTACATGCCAGATACTAAACCAGCACAATCAACTCACAGTGGTTTACATGCATCTATCTTCTTGAAGAAAAAAAAAAATTGTATGACCTTCATAATGACATAAACATATTCATTATTTGGCATGTATACATCATCTTGCATTTCATGTCCTTTCTAATTTAGGGGCACACACAGAATAGATATGGCTAGTCCAAATTTTACTCCAAATTTTTAACATTTCAGGATTAGGACTGCACATCTTTTTGCTACACCCCTCCTTCTTGCCCACATAAGTGGTGAAAGCAATGGCACTGTGTAAATGTGCACTAGCACTAGGAATAAAAGAGGAGAGGTTAGATGATGCTATGTGATGTGCGCATAACGCCATTAGCAGCTAATTCATGAACAAAGAGTAATTTAGGGAATCATATTGGTGCCATGCATGCCAAGACGCCTTCACAAGTGCCTAACCTGAGAGAGAAACTCACCACTGGTGAGGTGTTCCCCAAAGAGAAGGCAAGATTGTGCTGGAATGGCTTTAAAGTGCAAAGAGAGAGACTAATTGTTACAACGTTATTTTTTATTGTTATTCAAACTGAAAAGTGTGCATTTCTAAATAATATTGTAAATACTAGGAATTTTGCAAATATATTTGATGGGAAAGAGAAAACGAGGGGTATGGAAAATTGCATGTGAAGAAATAAATTTTTTAACTGAGACTGACTTTTCTTTCAGGAAAGATCCAAAGAATGTTCTACAGAAATTCTTTCTGTCCTTTTTACCTGACAGCTAAAAAGGAAGATATTTCTGGTCCTGGCCTGTGTCCTTCTGACCGAGAAGATGAAATGTGCCAAGCACATTTAAGTTCAAATTTTTCAAAAGCAATTTTCAATGATCTTTTGATGCTGACCTCAGATAGACTAAAGGAGCCTGAATTTTGGCTAAAAGTAATTGGTATTTATTGTGTGGTGGGTGTCTTTCCCATTTAGGTGGGACAACTCAGATGTTATCAGACTAATTCTCCAAAATTCATCTTCTGTGCAGCTCACTGTACTTTTAATTATAAAGAGTATGAGGAGGAGGCCAACCAGAGCATAAGTATCCTGATCAGCATTCATTCCTAATGCTGGAATCAGTACTGTATACACAACTTATCAAGGCACTGTTGCCATCTAAATGATGAATATAAAGCAAATTTCTTTGCACAGGCCCCTTTGCAACAGGTCCAAATTGCCAACTATCATGGCTGAGGGAGGGAGGGAACTGTGCCTCCCTGCAGCTCGGGCTGTGCTGAAACCCATTCCTGGATCTCAAGAAATACTGTCCTTCTTATCACCCCAGGCTTTTCCTTAAGTTTATACTTTATTGACATGTCACACCAATTGCGTAAAAAGCCTGGTGTCAAATAAGCAATATTTAGTTACTCACTCCTCCTATCCCCACCAGCCAATCCTAAAGGATTTTGGATTTCTTGTTGTCTGTTCTTATCTACTTGCACTGCCACAAACCTGAAAATATTCACCTAAAGTCAGCAGTAATCCCAGGAATTCTCTCTCCAGAAGGTTTTGGTTTTGGGTTTGTTTTTTTGTTGTTGTTGTTGTTGGGTTTTACTTGGTTTTTTTGTGTTTGGTTTTTTTGTTTGTTTGTTTGTTTGTTTGTTTGGTTTGGTTTGGTTTGGTTTGGTTTGGTTTTTTTCTATTTGAAGTTAATTTCTCTAATTCCTGTTTTTCCAGGGAAGAGGGTGTGGAGGATGGAAGGAATATAATGCCCTCCCCCAGAGGAGGAGGGCATGGGCATGGGCATCCATGTCCTGGGAGTGCTATCCAGGAGTGAATTTCTTATGGAAATATCACTGGTGCTTGCTGTGTGAGTGAACTCTGCAGCTCTTCATTAGTCACATTTTCCCATTTAAAGCTCATTTTACGTAGTTTCAGAGCTTGGGTGTCAATCCAGAAATTTGCTGATTGAAGTCAGCAGGACAGACCTTGAAGGGTAACAAAGTGAGGCCATTGCTGAATACCACCTACCTGTATGTAGCTCTGTGAAGCCAGATGCATTCAAATAATGAAGCTGAAATCAAAGGGCACCTTTCAGATAAAATGCTTCCCTGTGAGGAAACTGGTGTTCTGTGCCGGAACAAAAGTACCAGTTCAACATATGTTAGCACTTTAATGGATGAAAGGTGTTGATCTGAAAGTATGGCAATGAAGGAAAATGTAAAAAAAAAAAAATAATCTTTGTCTTTAGTAAGAAGAATTTTAATTAGAAATAGGGGTCTAAATATCAAAATATAGAATATGTATGGGTTTTAATTTAAGATATTTATTAAAATTTTCCTAGATTTTTACAGTATTTAGAACTACATTTATTTTATGAAAATATTTTTCTTTTGATGCATGTCTTCCACTGTGTTTCTTACTTCCCTTTTTTATGTGAGACAGACAGTTCTCCCCTCTCTGACTCACAACCAAATGTCAGCAAGGCATACAGAAACTGCACAGATAATTTAGACAGTCTTTTGCTGCCCAATACGTGCTGACCTAAACCTCAAGTATAGTACCAAGTTATCACATGTAAAAGAAGATTTAAAATTCAAGTCCTGTACACCTGAAACCTTTAATTTTCTCATATTGTTTTCTCATGTTAGCTATTCTATTAGTCCCATCTCACCTTGTATTTTTGTCCATACATTCTGCCTCTCCAAATCCACACTACAGTGTGATTTCAACTCCCAGGCTGCCCTCCAGTTTCATTTCCCGCTCCAATTTTCCACTGCACTGGATATTAAAGTGGTGTGCTTATAGTGGGGATGTTTTTTATCTGCCATGTCTGTAGTGTGCATTGTGAGTGTTCATATGCTGTGATTTGTGGAGGTGAGGTGCATGTCACTTGTTACTCTGCAACAGTTGATATCTGTATTTTCATTATTAGTGCAAAGGAGATGGCTGCAAAATACCTGCAAATTTTTTCTATCATCAATATTGTAAAATGGACTCCTATGGACCAGTATCTTTTAATTTTACTGCTTTACACAAATAAAGAATAATCAGAGTAGCAGAAATGTGTGATGAGAAAATATGTTGTTGATGAGCCAGAAATTATCCAGATTTCTTCTTTTTCTAACTAGCATTTTGGGTGAACAGGGATCAACAGCTGCAAAAAATGGTGACATAGCAGTTGTACTAATATTTACTTTCTCGCTTCCCTTTAGAGATTTTTTGTTGAAAAATCACTATTCCTTTAGGAGCATTTTCCTATGAATGTCTGCTATTCAGGAGGGAGCCTGAAGTGAAAACTCATTTTAAAATAACACCAAATAAACAATAACAACAAAATAGGGAGAAAATGGGGTAAATTGTAGTAAGGTATTATTCATTTTAAAATATAATCTATTCCAGACTAAAGCATGAGCAATGCACATAGAAAATTTTGCTTTGAAACACATCTTAGTGGAGAAATCTTTGAAGTATTAATTACAATAAATGATATATGCAACAGAGAGCATGGAGACAACAGCCTGGTCATTTGCTGATAATTACTTTCCAAAATCTAGTTGATGGAGAGCAACACGCACATTGATAAACCAGCCAGTGAAAAAGCACTGGCTGTTGTCCAAGGCCATTAAATGGGGCAAAGCCTGCGCAGGTCAACTGACTGAGGAGGAAGAGACTGGCTGTCTGACTAAGAACACATCTACCTTCTCCTCATCCACTGCCACGAAAAAGCATTTTTGGGCTTGTTGATGAGAGTTCTATTACTATATCAGACAACAGGGATTTTAAAAGCACAAGAGAGTGTCCTCCCTCCCTCTCCTAGCCCAAAGGCAACCAAATGCACTCTGTTCTGCTGATACCTCCTACCTTTGTTACCTTTTGGTGAAGAAAATGCGTGAGTAATCAGTTAAGACTGCCTTTTTTCATTCTTAAGGTGGTGGAATCAGAAGCCAAACTGGCCAGAAAGAGATAGTCTGAAGATGTGAAAAATTGCTTCAAAGAATTTGGGAGCCCTATGCACACAGAAATTTTGTTTTGATTTTTTATCAGTTTAACAGCATTGTAAGACACTACCATAATCTTTTAGACAAAATAATTTCCTTGGTTGCTGTGATAAATTTTCTTAGGTTTTCTGCATTTGTTTTTGGGTTTGAGGGTTTTTGTGTGATTACTTTTTCTTTTTAAATAGTATTTACATGAGAATCAAGTAAGTACCTATTCTTACTAAATGTAACTACTGCTGCAATTGATGTTAAATCAACTTCTTGGTGATGTCAGGCACATGTGGGACTGAGCAGATGTCAGAAATACATGGTCTCAGGAAACAGAGCTGGACTTACTGAATGTATGAGATGTTTTCTTTTGGCAGGTAGAAAACCTTCTGATTTGTGTTTTGTACCAATCTGAAGAATCAATGGAAAGTATTATGAAAATTGGACAGCTCCCTATAGAAGGATACAGGCTCAGGCTGAGAGTTGAGTTCCAGTGTTTTGCTTTGTCTTGGTTTGCTGTGTTTGCTGCTGGATTTCTACTCTTTGTATCAGGGAACTCCACACTTGTCCAAACAACAGAAATAAATGCCAGGAGTGAACTTGGGGTTTGGAATCTAGGAAGAACGACTTTGCCAACCTTGAGTGACTGGTGCTGCATGATCCCTAGAAGATTTTAGGGTGCTTGAGTGTCAGGGGAGGACAGACACTTTTGTTATGACTGACCTTCAGTTTTGACTTAAAGCTGTAATTTCAGAAGTAAGATCAAAACCACGAAACGAGTCAGGAACCAGTTTACTGCTGTTGGTTGCTACACTGACAGGAGTGAGGAGGGTATGGGAGGAGGATATCGAGAGCAGCACAAAGACAAGTCAGGTATGCCATATTCAGCAGCACGGGCATGGGAAGCCCGGAACAGCTGATGGCTGTGCCAGCAAGCCCTGCCCGGGCCGAGCCGTGCGTGCAGCTCCCCTGGCCGCAGCACCCATCCACTGCACGCGATGCTGCAGCCCCAAAGCAGTGAGAAGTGTTAGAGGAGCTTGCACCTGCGAGTGACTCTGGCTTGGTGGAAACTTCTAGGGGAATAAGTAGGTGCCTAGGGTCCTCCGGCTGTACGAGGGGGCTCATGCCAGTAATGGACGCAGCCATCAGCTGTGCTTCTAGAAATCATCACCCCCGTTATCTTCTGACGTGTTTTATTATCCAGAGGAATTGCCCCATCTCCAGGGATCACGCTGCCCGCCCTGCTGGTCCCGACCGCACCTCCCGGGGCCGGGGGCGGACGGCAGCGGGGGGGCCGCGGCTCACCTGAGGCGGCGGCGGTGGCCACGCCTCTCCCTGCTGTGTCTTTAAAGCCCTCCTCCTCCTCTTCCTCTCCATCCCTCCATCCCTGCCTTGCCGCTGCCGCTCGTAGCTGCCGGGCTCTGCCTCGCCCGCCTTCTCTCCCCACCCTCCCTATCCCCACCACCAGCCATGGCCGACATGAAGACCGGCATCTTCGCCAAAAATGTCCAGAAACGCCTGAACCGCGCCCAGGAGAAGGTGCGCTGCGGGGCGGGGGAGCCGCTGGGAAGGGGCGGATGGGGAAGAAGGGCGCGGCGGCGGTGGCCGGGGTCCGCCAGAGGACGCGGCTCCGCTCGCCCCCAGCGCCGCTGCTGAGGCTTCCCCTCTCCTCGCCCCGGGGGCGCCGGGCGGGGGCCGGGGCCGCCGGCCTTGTTACGTAAGTGACCCATTTCACCGCGCCACGCTGCCCCTGCCGCCCGCCCAGCGCGGCTCTGCGGGCGCTGCCGGGGCACCTGCGGCAGGCCGGGCCCCGCCGCTGCTCGGCCCTCGCTGAGGCGGCGCGGGGCTGCCCGCGGGGGAGGCTCCGCTCCGCACCCGGGGCGGCCCGCACGGGGAGCGCGGGCTCGCTCGGCTCTGCTCGCCTCACCGCCCGCCGCCAGCCCTCCTAAGAGGATTGCCTTTCCTTTAATATCCGCGCCGGCTCATCCCCGGCTGCGGCGATCCGCCGTGCTGCAGCCGCGGCGTGACAGGCGCCGCTGGTGACAGGAGCCCCCGGGGCTGGGGTGCTGCTGCGGCCCGCCCCTCAGCGGCTGCTGCGGCTTTGGGGAGCTTCTCCCAAAATGTCACGAGCGATGTGAGGCTGGTCCGAATGTACTGCAGCTGGTGATCGCGTGTGCAGCTGCTCGGGAATCAGGACCGGTTCTAGCGTTATTGTAGCCTGGAAACGAGCAGCGGGCGAAGTCGTGGAGAATTTGCAGGAGTTCCTCACCAAAGACCAGGGCCACTGTTTTGTTCAGATTCATTAGTGAAAGCTGACAGGTATAAATGTTCTGCTGTGTAGCTGTTGAGTGTCTGGGAACTGGATCATAGATACAGATATCAGGCCCAGCAGAAGAGCATTTGTCTATGTCTATATGTCGCAGCCGTGTCTGCTGTTAGTACAGTTTGCAATAAAGCTGTTGCCCGCACTAATTTTGCAAACATAGTTGTCACTAAGTGTAGCAAGTTATCTCTTCTAAGGGTTAATGAAACCTTTATACCCCTCCAGCATATATCCTGTGTTATTATGCAGTTTAGGTAATAGGGCTCTGGCATATTAAGAAAGATTATTTTATGAGCATATTTCTTATACTCCACTGTGTATAAATCCTCACTTTCTTTTTGGGCACACATTGAATTCTGTGGTGCTCCAGTGGCAGAAAATGCAGCAATTAATATGTAGAAAAGTCTTACACTTAATTGTGTTATTATTTAAGAATCTATTAGTTGAGGCTATCACAGACTAGTGATTAATTTTCTCTTTCAAATACTCCTGTCTAGCTTACCAGGTTATAAATTGCTAGACTTTTCAACACCAAAGTCATGATGCATTTCCATTCTTGCAGGTTTGGACTGCAACTGGTTTCAGATAAAACACGTAAATCCTCTTTAACAGTTCAAAGAGATCTGATGACACTGTGGTGTGAGTTGACTTGAGTTCATAATTGGAGTAGAAGCCTAAAAATACTGTTTGTTTCCTTGTGTCTTTATCAGTGTGGTTATGATTAACCATCTGGAAAAGCACTGGTGCGAGTTGTAATCACATCATGTACTGCCTCAAGCTGTGTCTGTTTCAGTGTGGGGGTCCTGCTTGCAGAAGTGTGTGGGCATACCAGAGAGAGCACCTTAATGTGAATACTGAGATAGCCTGTACCTCTCAAAGACGGCTTATGCACCAGCCCCCAGGACAGGTGCTGTGGGTACAAATTGGAGATGCTGTTGGGCTCTGACAGATGGTCTGCTCTACCTCCACTTTGGTGATCAACTGTGCTAACAAGGGGGAAATTTGGTTTGGTTTTCATATATTGCAGTCAAGCATCTGGCAATGTTGGCTTCCTTATAGTATCTGTGCTAGTAATTTCTTATGTCAATGATCTAAAAGTTGTTTATTTACACGATGTTAGTGGCCTTACACACTTACAAGGTACCAGTAGTCTGACACAGAGTAGGTCACAATACCATATAGCTCTGTATCCTTGCCTCCTCCTTTCTGGCACATGTATTGTTATTGCAGGAGCTGTGCATGTATACTCTTTCATGTCTACATTTCTGGTTAGCTTTGAGTCCATTTATATCTATACAACATAAAATCCTTCATGATTTTTGCTGAAACTTTACTCAAAAAAAAGAAAAAAGTCCCCAAATGGGAATTACTGAGTTTTGTTTATTTGTTTTGCGTACTTGACAGCAAGTAAATTTTATCTAGGAGTTGGAAATGTATGATTTGTCAGATTGTTGATGGTGTGAATAGGATGGCATTGTAACAGTTGTGTAATATCACAGTGGCTTAAAGAGATTTTAAATACATTGAGTTGTTTTTATCTTGATGCTTATATTGGATTTGTGCACCTTCAGTTTACTGAATGTGTTCTTAGAGATCAATGTTTTCATAAAGCATTTTTACATCGCTTTCTATTAGTTATTGATGAAACATGTAAAAAACATGGTGTGACTCTAAAACGTAGACTTTCATTTTGGATTTCAGTAAAGCTTTTGATACTGTTTTTCACAGGATCCTGCTGGATAAGGTGTCCAGCCCCACAGCTGGATAAATACATCATGCAGTGGGTGAGCAACTGGCTCACAGGCTGATATCAAAATGTTACAGTCAAGGGAGTGACAGATTGGTGAGCTGTCACTACTTGGGGTTCCTCACAGCTTCATCTTCAGCCCAGTGCTCTTCAACATCTTCACAAATTTATTGGATGCAGGACAGTAAGGGATACTAAGCAAGTTTGCAGATCATAGAAAACTGGGAGGAGCTGCTGACTGCCTTGGAAGCAGAGAGGCCCTGAAGAGAGAGCTTGAATTCAGGGGGTTTCAGAGCTTGTAGTTGGGGGCTGGACAATCACCAACCATGTGAAGCTCAGCAAGAGAAAGTACCAGATTCTGCACCTGGGATGGGGCAACTCAGGTTGTGTGGACAGACTGGAGTACAAGAAGCTGAAAAGTAGCCCCAAGGAAAGGGACCGGAGGGTCCTAGTTGACAGAAACTTGAATCTGAGTCAGCAGCACCCTGGCAGCCAGGAGGGCCAACCCTGTCCTGGTGTGCATCAGGCACAACGTCACCAGCTGGGCAAGGGAGGGGATTGTCCACTCTCCTCTGCACTGAGGCACGTCACCTAGAGTGCTGGGGGTAGGTTTAGGTCCCACACTATAAGAAAGATTAAGCTATTAGAGAGCACCCTCAAACAGAGTTAACAAAGGTCATGAAGGGCCTTGAGGGGAATCTTCAAGTATGAGGAGTGGTTAAAGTCACTTGATCTCCTCCAGGTTGAAGAGACTGAGGGGAGATCTTATAGCAGTCTACAACCTCTTCATGAGGGGGAGAGGGGCAGATGCTGATCTTTTTCTCTTGTGGTGACCAGTGACAAGACCTGAGGGAATGGCCTGAAGCTGTGTCGGGGGAGGGGTAGGTTGCATATTAGAAAAAGGCTCTTCCCCCTGAGTGTGGTTGGGCACTGGGGCAGGCTCCCAGGGTCACAGCACCAAGCCTGACAGTTCAAGTGGTGTTTGGACGATGCTCATAGGCCAATGGTGTGACTCTTGGGAATGGTCCGGTGCAGGGTGAGAGTTGGACTTGATGATCCTTGTGGGTCCCTTCCAACTCAGTTAATTCTGTGATTCTCTTGATTCGTTTATGGAAACTATTTTTCTATTAATTCCATCATTATCTTCCATTCCTTGCTGTCTAGGAGAAAGCTATCCAGTGTGTATGTCTAGTCACTATATGGCAAAAGCTAAATAACTGGATAATCTCATAATGGACAGATCTGTCTTGCATTAGAAGCGTTAATCTGAGAGTTACACGGAAATAATAATTGGCCACTGTATTTTTCACATCATCCAGATGATGGTGCTTTATGTGGTAGCATATGTGCCCTGGCATACTAATTTTGAGTCAATGAGTGTGCCATCTATTAAAATCCTCTGGTCATTGCATTTCTTCAATTACTTTTGCCCCAAAATGCAGGAAGTGTGAATGTGCTGAGCTTGCAGCATCTGTTAAAATCTCCCAAAAGTCAGCTGAAGAAACTGGGTTTAATTTTTAAAAGGACCGGATCAATTTAGGAGACTACATCTCAGTCATAAAAGTTAATTAAATGCCTATGTGTTTAAAATGAAAACAGAAAAGATGTTTTGGTAACTAAGGCTGACTGAGTCAATTCTAAGGACAAGGGTACATGAATGGAAAAGCTGATTTTGTATCCTCAGGTTTCTCTGGAAAATTCCATCTAAGCTCATAAGCCAATGTATAACACCAATTATCTCCTTGTCCTCTCTTCTATAACCCAACAACTGTAATTGAATAGAACAGAACAGCTGGAAGAGACCTTCAGTGAACATGTATTCTCACTGCTTGACCATTTCAGGGCTGACCAAAGTTAAACCATAGCTTTTGGAGCACTGTCCAAATGCCTCTTCAGCACTGGCACAAGCTGGGCATGGTCAGGGGAGGCAACCAACCACCTCTCCAGGAAGCCTGTTCCAGATTTTGGTCACCCTCTAGATCATGAAGTGTCATGTCAAGTCTGAACTTCCCCTGATGAGTGCTGTAATTGGAACCATTCCCCATGTGTCCTGGTACTGCGAGAGGAAGAAGAGCTCAGCATCTCCCTCAACACTTTGCTACTCAGGAAACTGTAGGGGGAGAAGTGAGCTCACCCCTCAGCCTCCTCCTCTCCAAACCAGACAAGCCCAGTGCCCTCAGCTGCTCCCCAGAGCACAATCCTGCCAGCCCGTCCCCTGCTTTGGTGCCCTTCTCAGGACATGTTCGAGTACCTTCACATCCTTTTAAATGGTGGGGCCCAGCACTGCACACGTACTCGAGGTGAGGCTGCACCAGTGCTGAATTCAGCAGGATAATCACCTCGCTTGACTGGCTGGTGGTGCTGTGTTTGATGCACCCC
>PYHW01009642.1:643885-670011 GCA_013186435.1 Turdus rufiventris
AGGTGCAGAATCCAGCATTTGGTTGGTTTTGTTTTGCTTCATGTCATTGATGACTGCTCAATACTCCAATCAATCCAGATCTCTCTGCAAGGCAAAGCCTCTTATCCCATGGGAGAGTCAGCAGCATTTCCCAGTTTGGTAGCATCACCAAACTATCTGAGCATTCAACTGCAGCCTCCAGCTCACTGATAAAGAGATGGAACAGAGCTGCCTCTAGAACTGAACCCTGAGGAGCACCACTGGTAACTGGTCACCAGCCAGATGTCCTGTTTGCTGCAACAGTTTGAGCCCTGCTCTTCAACCAATTCTTCCTTCAGTGCATTGCATACCTGCTCATCCCACTGTTGGAAAACTTGTCTGGAAGGAGGCTTTGAGGGACAATATCAAAAACCTTTCCAAACCACAGAAAAAAGTAAATCTACTGTGTTCACTTAATCCAAGCAGGTGACCTTATTGTAGAAGCTTATTAAATTAAACAGGACTTTGTGAACCCATGTTGCCTGTGTCTGATGATTGCATTGTTTTTCAAATGTCTTTTAATAGAACCCAGTGTGCTTTTTCTCCATAATTTTTGTCATGTACTGATGTTATACTAACAGGGCTGTAGTTTCCTTGGGATTCTCTCTTGCCTTTCTTGGAAACTCATGTAACCTGGGCTAATTTTTAGTTGGTGGGGCATCCTAAGATGATGATTGAGAGTAGTCATGTCATAATGTCTGCTACAGCTACCCCCAGTACTCTAGGGTGAATCCCATCAGGCTCAATGGACTTAGTAATATTCAGCTGATAATAATTAGTTCCTTTCAATTTCATTGTCCACGAATGGAAAGTTGGTATTCCTCCAGTCATTGTCCTCTGAGACCTGGACATTAGTTCCATCACAGAGAGGGCACAGCTCTTATGGGTGGCTTTCCTCCAAAGAATGCTGGGCAGAGGGGTGATGGCTGGTCTGTGACAAGTAAGGCTGTATGGAGGACCCCATCACCCTCATGTCAGTATCACCACCCTGCAGTACAGCAGTGACTTGGAGAGCAGGATAAAAGGGAACGTCCTCCCATGTCCCATTGTCAAAGCTGGCCTGGAGCCAGCCCCCAGCCATCCAAAAGGAAGTCCTCGAGAAGACAGTGGAATTACATGGAGGAGGCAGCTTAGGGAGGAAAACTGGCAGCAAGGCCAGCTGCCAGTGGCACTCAGCCTTTGGGAACAGATGCAAACCCTTCAGAGGAGAACCACCAAGCCCTGTAGGTGCCTGAAGCTGTCTGGCCTTTTCAGCTGCATAATACTAGTAAGTTCAAGGGACCACCTTCTTGAGGAGCACTGCATAGCTCTCTCCTCAGCCCTTGGTGGAGCCAGGAGCAGCTGCTGTAAGAATTGGGATGCAGAGAGGGGTCCTAGGGCTTTGTTACACCCACTGGTGCCCTGCCAGGATTCTTGACCCTCAGGTTGATCAGGCTGAGGTCATTTAACTACTCTCGGAAGTCCCCGAGATGGTTCCAGGTGGAGGGATAATAGGGTTTAGGCATATCCTGGAAGGCATGACCAGACTGGGATGAAGAGTGGGGCCTTGCTCATGTGCTTAGGGAATACCTGATTACCAGCAATGGTGTCAGGAGGGAATTTTCCCAGGTTCATGGAGGGAAGGGGGAGTGATGGGGTTGCCTTCCTCTGCAGCACTGAGCATGACCACTATTCAGGGCTCCTTCACTCCCTTTTGGCTCGCTTGCTGCCTGTATCTCATGCCCCATGGAGATGGCCTGTCCTGCCCTGCAGCTGTGAGCAGGAAGCCTTCTTCTGCCCTATGTGCCTGCTGTTACTTTCTGTAGCTCTGTCATTTGCCTTTTCCAGACTACAAAGGATGAATTTTCAAGTAAGAAACACATCAGCCTGCTCCATGCATGTTGTGTTAGTGCTTGTGAGCATCAGCTCTGAAAAAGAAAAATAAAACTTGAAATAATATCTTGCTTCCAGTTATAACCTGTGTGTTAGGTGTCCTCGAATGTGCTATTTGGAGTGCAAAACCCCCTGATGTGTCAGACAAATCACTTGATTCAAGGTGAGTGCAAGGAATAGAATAGGACAGAGCAGTTATACTTTTAACCCAGTGCTCTGCATGACAAGGCTTGCCCCAGGTCTCAGGGCTCCACCCCAGAGAGCCACTCTATCCAGTGCAGGTCCCAGGTACACCCAGCACACAGGGGCAGAGACGGGCACACCCACAGCAGGGCTCAGGCAGGGACTGAAGGTCCCAGGCTGAGCTGGGACATGTCCCCTGGGCCCTTGGCAGGAGGTGGTGGGGATGGGGGGCTGGGGGTCCCAGGGGAGGCCAATCCCAGCCACTGAGGCCTATGAGCACCCCCAGGACCCTGTCAGGATTGCACTTCAGTGTTCATGTGCTCTTCTTCAGACACTGGCAGCTGGACACTTTGGAGACAGAGTATTGGGCCAGATGGACCTTCCCTCTGAGGGAGTGCTGCTGTCCTCAGGCTCTTGTGTGTTAGCATGTTTCTGCATGGGAAAAAACTCAGGCAATTCTAAAAATGAGTACAAAGAGAGGAAAAACAATCCACCAGAAGATTAACAAGTATTGCTCAACTCTTGAGACGTTTACAACCATCTAGATGAGCAGCACATCCTGCACTAGACTGAAGGCTTGATCTTTGAGCCTGGCTAATGTCAGTGTTGTGGCATTTTGCCATGCTGTGAAAACCTATCTCACTTGAAGACTGATGAGTTTTAGAAAACCACATGACACTTGCTTTTTAAAAATTTGTGCAGTTGGTGCCTTTATTTTGAGATTATCCACTGTCTTGACACCCCTTAGAAGCTACACACCTCCTTCCCACAAGGTCACAGAGCCAGTGGCTAGGCTGGGAGATGGTTATGGGTATTCAGTGCCTTCTGGTAGTGCAGGGCTGGGAAGAAATGTCTTCAGAGATTTCCTGATTGCATAATGGTACGGAAAGGAGCAGGTAGGGGAAGATATATTTGAGTAGAATAAAATAGTTCAGTTTAAACAGACCTACAGTTATCATCCAGTCCCACTCCCTGACCACTTCAGGGCTGACCAAAAGTAAAAGCCTGGCTTTAAGGCAGTGTCCAAATGGCTTTTCAACCCTGATAGAGGGGGGTTCATTGACCACATCTCCAAGAGGTCTCTTCTAGGGTTTGATTTCCTCTCGTAATAAATCCAGCTGGTGCTATCACAATATTTTTGAAACTTGGTTTCAGTAAGGTTTGTTCCTGGGTATTTCTTGTGCAGCTTCTGAAAAAATCAGGCTAATGTGTTTTTGATGTTTAACTTCTAAGTCAGTAATATATGTGATTTCATCTGAAACTTAAAACAGTATATACTCCAGTTTGTGGGAACTTTGGAGGCCTAACAAGGGTTTAAAATGTGGTAAAGGAGGAAATTCTATGAAGTAAACTTCCATCTGGATGGGAATTTTATGGTTCTGTAACTAATAATGTCTGCTCTGAGGCAGGAGAGGAGTACACACGTGTGGAAGAAGTGGAAGAATATACTTGTGAAAAGCATGTTATATCTATTATAGTGGTGCTCACCTGCTTGCAATGTGATGGCATGGTTCTAGCAGCCATGGGTTTGTAACAGCAAAATACTATCTGATGATTTAAAATGTTGACCCCACAGATATTATAAAATGTATTATACTGAAGTCATTACAGTATTATGACAGGCCTCAACATTTGGGGCCCTGCTGGCACAAGCACACAATGATGAGGCAGCTCCATCTCTAAAGGGCTAATTCTTAATCTCTGAGTTTATAAACAAAACCAATAACAAGTCAATAATTTCTCATGTGAATAGTATGGTCTAAGCTATGTAGATGATATTTTTCTCTCTTTAGGTTCAAGTGTAATGAAAACTTGAATTTCCTTTTTTAAAAGTTCTTTTTTTTTAAATATAAATTATAGAAAAGATGGAGTGCAAGTGGTTATCTGGCCCATCCTACTAAACGAAAGTGGAATCAACAGTATTTAAAATTATTCCTCAGGAATGATTTTCTTGCCAGCCTTTTTAAGTTCGTAATGGTAGCGATTTTGCAGGTTCCCTAAATTGATCTGTACCTTTGCTTAAGCACCTCCAGTCAGAAAGTTCTCTTCTCATAAAATGTAAGTGCCTTTTTTTGCAGTTCAGTTTTTTATATCCCTGTTCTAGCTTTCCTTGTTGTAAAGGAATGTGTTCTTTCTTCTTGCCTCAAAATTTAGAAGTGGTTTTTGTCTTTTGTCAGCATTCCCTCTGATCTAACTGTAGTTATCACATGACTCAATCAGGTGAAACGGTAGCTCTTAATAAAATATTGATTGCTTTCAATTATTGCAGTTTCTAATGTACAAGTTAAAACGTAGGGGTAAATTTTGGTTTTCTGGGTGCAAAGCATGGAAGAAAGAGGGGAGAAAACCCCCAAGGTTCCTTCCTATTAGGTTCTCATATGATACTTTCTCTGCTTTGTAAGGAAAGGTAATCTGTTTCTCCTTTCCCAGTTCCCCCATATATGCAGTATTAATCATGATCCTGTAAGTTGTTATGTAATACACTCTTTCTCATTGTCACTTTATTTCCACAAGACAAGAAAGTTTTGAGGGGATCCATAGGATCCATAGCTCTGTGTTCACTGGCCAAAGCATTATTAGTATCAAGGTGGCCTCATCCCCTGTTCTTGCTTGACAATTTCATCTTTTCTCTCTTATTCTTTCCCATTTCCTTTTTAGTTCTTTAGAATGGGTCCCTTCCTTTACTGTTCTCTCTACACTTCATTTAAACCCTCTTAAAAATAAAGTAACATTTTTTAAAATCAGCTAGTAATTCGTTTGGTTTGGATCTGGAACTTCCTTCTTCACTACATCTTGCGCCTTTAGCAGATCATCAATTTGGCGTTGTTATAGCATCTAAGACAATGTTTCTGACAAGGACTGCCCTGTGGTAGCTGGCTGTGGTCGGCAGACACTCCACAGTACATGCCGCCTTCCTGTTGTGGCACTATTAGGAGTGTGACTTTCTGGGGACACAGAGGAGAAATGTTGAGGTGGTGATAACCTGTGTATCTGGAAATTGCTGGACTTTATGGTCTGGATTGATCTCCAGTGCCTGTCTCTTCGGATGTGTGCTGGACCCTGGTTGTTGCAGAGGGCGAGGGTGAGAGAACAGAAGATAGATGAGGGCAGGAAAGGAGAATACAATACTTTTCATCTCAGTCGCGCAAGTTTTATGCACTGGCTAGGAGGAAGTGAAGAAAACTGCCCAGCATCTGTCATAGCAGGATATTTCAGTGGAGATAAATGGCAGAGAAAAGGAAGCTGGGTATAAGGAGGAGCTGAGCATGGAGGGGAGAGCAGCATGCCTGTACTTACCTTTCCTGCAACACACCTAGCCAGGCTGTGGGGAGCCTCTCTTACTGGCTTGCCAAGCAGTGTGGGATGGTGGACAGTAGACTGACCTTGGGAGAAAACAAAAATGAATGGTGAAAAATGCCCTTTAACACATTTTTTGCAATTGTCTACATGAATAGGACTGTAGCTCCCTGAACTCTCCTGAAGACGGCAGGGTGATTTTCCACTTGCCTAAAATATTGACAGGGGGATTCACCCCACTAAAACCTTGATCAGGCTGCAGTCACTGCCTGCTGTGCCAGTACTCTCACTCACTCAGGGACTGCAGTGTGCAGGGAGAAGGAGTAGGAGAGGGTGGCTCTACTGCTTCAGTACAGAGGGCATTTTCCCTAGGGAGCAGTTGTTTGGTTTAGTTCATTGGGCTCTGCTGCAAACTCAGCTGCTTGAAGCCTCCAATCCAGAGTATTTCAAGCGCTGGGTCACTCTTCCCTAAACGTTCTGTGGCATCAGCATCAGTGCTGTGCATCACTGAATTTCTGATGCTCTTGAGCACAAAATAATTCATTACAGATTCAGTGAGTAGCTAGTTAGTCAGTAGTTGTCAGAATGATAAACCAATTACCAACTTGGGAAAGCGATTGTGTCATGTTTGGTCACGTTGAGTCTCTGCTAATTGGAGTTCATTAATCTGTTTAAGAGGGCATGGCAAAACTTAGGCTGCAGTAAAGACACATGTAACACATTTCTGCTTGTGCTATGAGAAAACTAAGCAGGAAATACCCTGTTCTTCTTCCTGGTGGCTCTACCTTTCTCTCTAATTATTTTTCATTATCTGTGGGATATTAGCATTTGTGCGATTATGCATAACTGGGGATAAAACCAATTAGAAGTGAATAATTGTGTGGACAAGCACTTAGTTGTCAAATTTTGTATGGAAAATTTATCTGAATGTTGGTAGGGCAGTGGGAAGGCTCAGAAGCCTTTCAGTGGGCAGGGTCACAAAAAAGTCAGGGGCTATACCTCACTTCAAGTCTCTGAACTCACTCCCAGTGCCCTGCTACTACTACTAATTGTTGTGCCTTCTTTTTCTTACCACCTCTTTCCTCACAAAAGCTCCTGCTTGCTCCCAGATAAGATCTTCTGCTTTGTTCTTCCCGTCTCTGTGGCGGATTAAATCCTTTGATGCTCCCTTGAAGTCTCAGCTTTCTCACTTTCTAACCCCACTTCTTTGTACCCACAATTTTGCCAAATCTCTGGTTTGTGGTGATACAGATGCCAGTGCTACAGTCCATCAACTGCAGTCTATCCTCTTTATCTCTGCTACAAAAAAGGAGAATATGTACACATGAACCTGCACATGCTTGACAGACACTGACTATCCTGCTTTTCCCCAGATAAATTGAAAAACATGCTTGGTGTAGGCTGATGTTTTATCTTTAAAGAAGTAGAGGTTTGAGAAAATAGAAGTTGCTAAAGAACACAGACAATAATCTGAATTTTCTTTCTAGATTGTGATCTTTTGTAAGCATTTAGCTGTGTCTACAGAAGTGTAGGGGTTAGCAGTATGTAGCAGAGGTAGGTGGTGGTCTGTAATGCCATGAGAAAAGATTTATAGTGATGATTCATGCTTTATGTCTCACCAAAGCCCAGTTAAATGACCCACATGCACAAGGGTTAATACATATTTAGCATAAAGTAGAAGGAGATTAAACACTGGAGACAGAGAAGAAGCTTGATTAAATATAGGCAGTCCATTTTCTGTAGAGAATAGTCAGTCTTTGAGATCTGAAAAATGACACTGATTTTTCACACCAAATGCATTTATTAGTTTTTAGATCCAGGAAGTTGTTTAAAGACTTATTTGCATGTAGGACATGCAGAGGAATAAATTAAAATATTATATTCCTTTGAAACCTTTTAAGCACAAATCTGTGCATGGATGCTGTTGCTTATATTTAAACTAGGCTTCCTGTTGTTCAGCTTGCTATTGTAACCTAAATCCTTGCTCATTTATGTGGGTGTTATCTTTTCACACTGGTATAGCCACTCTCTGCAGTTTGAATGAACTTTTTAAGTACAGAAGAGACACAGTTGAAATGCATCTGCTGAGAGCATAAAATGTTTTTTTCAAAATAATGTTGCCAGTAATTTTAACTGTAAGACAAATTTTAGTCCTATAAAAATCATGAGGAATGGTTATCAGGGTAATCAGAGAGGAAAGAATTTGACTGCCTCATGTTTTTCAAATCTCTACTAACCAAATTCTTATCACAGGGAAGACAGAAGCTGTGGATGAAAGGCAGAACACAGAGTAGGCAGAAGCAAAAGAAAAGTTTGTCGGTGTACTGAGGCCCAAAGAGAGACAAGAGGCTCAGTCTAGATGCAGATTGGTCTGGGGCAGACTTAGGGCAGGTGTTCCCATGGTTTATCTTGCTCAGGAGAGAAACTCATTGGGAGAAAAGTGCATAGTAGTAACTGAAGACAGCAAAGGATGGTTGGCTGCTGCTACAACAGCATGGTCACTGCAGGACAAATTCAGGAAATGGTAAAGGAGTGGATTCATACTATGTAAAGCAGTGAGTGGAAAACAAGCACAACAGAATAAGGTTATTATCCATGGTTAGCTGAAGGCCAAAAACAAGCTGTGCTTTTGGAGATGCAGTGTGAATTTGAAGTATGGAAATTGGATTTAAAGAAATGTGGAAATCTAATAGTGCAAGGAAATTTCTTTGATTTAAAAAAAAATAGCACAGATCTCTTTCTCTATTCTTCAATGGCTTCTAGATTAATTAGTAAAGAAATTAATATACTCCTTATGATGTGACAGTCTTGCAAACTGCCAAAATGAGATTTTATTGATAGTACATCTCTAAACATTGTTGTGTTTAATTCTCCCCTAGAATGTGCAGGCAGAGTTAGTAGTAGGAAAGTTGTATCTTCATGTTTGTTAAACTTCCCTTTTCCTTCCTTGTCTCTCTCTCTCTCTTCCTCTTCTTCTGTCATCCTTTCCTTACTCTTGCTCTTTTTCTTTCTCTCTTGTACATCTCACCAAACAAGTTGTTGCAGATATAATCATCAAAGCCATTTAGAAAATGATTTGACTTCTGTTACTTGAGAGGTGAGCCCAGTTGCACACTTTAGATTGTTTAAAAATCAGTACTGAGCCTCCAAACGTTCAAAGAATACTGAATGTTCATTTTGTTTTATTTGTCTCCTGTTGTGCATGAGAGGGGGGACAGATGGTGCTGCTTGAACAGGGCTCTATTCCCTCAGGGTTTGCAGGACTGACCAAGGTCCTCCCTGTGTGGGAGAAAGCTGGGAATAAAGTGACAGCACCTCACACAGGCAGTGCTGAGTATCTGGAGAAAAACTGTAAGACAGGGAAGGTGAAATAGAGAGCCAAGTTGCTGAGTAATTAAGACAGTAATTGGACAGACACTGTGAGAACTGTAAATGTGCAAGCTGAAGGAGCCTGCAATGGGCAACATTCCTAAGCTTTGCTTTAATTGGAAGCTCCAATTGAGTTCACAGGAACTTCACCCAAGATGTAGCCTTAAGGTTAAGCCCAGCAGTGCTGTCATTCCAGATTCAGTAAAGTTAAGGTGCTGTTTGAATCCCAGGGCTTTTGATCTTACTCCTGCTCTCTATTCTTGTACTAAAAAAAATCCCTCATATGAGATTTGTGCTTCCAGGGTCTAAAAAGCCTATTTCAGAGAAGACAAACCTCACTGATATTTTGCAGAGCTGAACAGGGTTTTACTCTTAACACCACCCTGGCATCATGTTTTCCTGTAGTATCAATCCAAGAACATAGTTGTTGTAAGTGCAGTGCCAGCATCTTTTATGCAATGTTTCGTATTAGGATAAAAATAAACAGTAATTCAGAAGTTGGCTGAGAATCTACATTGATTTGACAGCCAAGCTGAGAAGCAAATCAGGAAAAAATTCAGGCAACCCTTAGAAGGCAAATACACACATGCCATTTAAATGGCATCTTAACTCCTAAACAAGTCACTCCTCCAAAAGTCATGACTTAGCACTTTCTGTAGGAAGACAGAGAGGAACAAGCTCCATCAAAAATGGTTCAAGTATGGACTGAAAAATATTTTGGATAAAGAACACACGTTTACAGACTGCAGGATGAACGCAAACTTGAGTACAGTGTGTCTTTCTCAGTGTTTCAACTCAGATCATGCTGGTTTCTGTAGTGAGAGCTGTTTTCTATAGGCAATGTTTATCTGGAAAAGAAATATTTTAAAATGTACCCCATGAAAAATGGTATTTTATAAGAGGCACTATGCAGTATCGAAATTGCTAAGTCAACTTCTCTGAAGGCCCTGTTTTTGTGAGCAATAAATATTTTTTTCCCTCTACTATCCAATTTCCAGTTTGTCTCAAAGTACTTACACCAATATTGTTTAGCTAATGCCCATCAGTAGCCCATCCTACCAAAGGCTTACCATGAAGTATGCGGTTAATACTAGTGTTGGATTGCTCAGTAGCATCTGTTATCAAAGTGTTGGTGGGATTCAGAGTAGTTGTGTCAACCTGACTCAGACTTTTCTCTGACTCAAAGAAGGGTATTTTTACACTCTTTTATACAGAAAGATTCCTTACTTGCATATAAGCAGTCACCAGTCAAGCGTATTTTATTATATATTAATGCATCTTGGAATTTTTGCACATTGAATGGATCTGAAAAAGGAAGGCAGTGTTAAGTCAGTCTCAAATGCCAAGCACTTGCTATTTCTCCTTTCTCACTCTGAAGCTCAGGGTATTTTCAGTTCTTCAGAGGGGGTGTTGTCACTACATGTTGAACAAAAAAAAAAACCAAAACCACCCTTGGTAGATTGTGATGGATCTCTGTCTTTTTTGATAAGTTGTGTGAAAAAAGTGAAAATAGCCAAGGGTTGGAGAAAGGCTTTCTAAAAGTATCACAAACTCATTTCCATCCTAAGATATGTATACTATCACATACCAACAGGTTATGTCTACATCTAAACCAGCTTTAGCTCTACCAGTAGTGAACAGGATGTTTCCAATCACAACAAAATTACTTGCTGTACTACAAAAAAAGTGTTAAAATAGAGTAAGCTTCATCCAACGTTTTTAGCTCTAGGCTTTCAATGGAGGTCAGTTCCTACTGCCTTTCTCATTTAATTTCAAGTTGTTGGTAAGTCAGTTCCTTATTCATGAACTGCCTTTCTGTGCTGCTAGCACCATTCGGATGTGGTTTGGAGAGTTTCCACATTATGCCCTTCAGTTATTTAGAGATCATGACTCTAAGGAGACACAAAGAGTACAGGTTTAGGTTCCTCAAGGAAGTTGTGCTCTGTTGTCTGCAGCTCATCTTCACCCTAGTGAAACAGGGGTTCTCCAAGCCTGCATTTGGTGTGGTCTCTCCTGAAGGGGGAAAGTCCTATGCCTGAGCAGATGTATATCTCTGTGTACTGCAGGAAGGGTGGGTTACACACATATTCACCCAGATCTACACTCTGAACACAGTCTGGTCCTTATGGTATTACCAAACTGAGTTGTTGAGAGCACATAATTTTCTTGTCCCTAACCTAATGTTTTTTGTGCACAAAGACTTTAAGGCCAGTCTAGTTTGATCCACAACAACAAAGTTGCTAAGAGTTACAAATAAGGGACATAAAAGTCATATGCTTGATACTGACGCATGGTTAGACTGTGTATTCATTGAAGTGAAAGAGACCAGTCATTGGAATCACTGGGAAATGAACTGAACACTGCTCTGTCAAGGGATGTTGATTGCAATGGGAAGCTGGTAGACAAGCAATATATGGTTAAGATAAAAAGGTACTAGGTAAGTTCCCTGCTTTTACCACATTTGCTTGAGGTTCTTTCTGTCCTGAATGGGACACACATAGACTTTTCTTTGTAGGTTGTCCCAAAACAAAATACAAATCCTATCTAGTTATAGTAAAACATTCCATACCCTCTACAATGACCTTTTCCCTACTACTTAGGTACTGTCTTTCACATAATTTTGTGCCAATGTGGAAAGTAAGCACACTCATGTTTAATATAAATTGAACCCAAACAGATGGCTGGATAACTTTGATGCTATGACAATTAAAGAACTCAGCCTTAAAGCACTAATAATTTATTAAACAATGAAGAACCTGTGTATGATGCCCACAAGATAGTGCTGATACAGGACTAAAGTGACAGAATGGCAAACAAGGGCCAGTGCCTCCATATGAAGGTTTTATTTTTAGTGGCGCTTCATGTTTAAAATTAAAGGGAAAATGTCTTAGTGTCTGTCCACATTCTAAAAAATAAGGAAGAGAGGACAGAGGACTGGTGGTTCAAATACATATAAAAATCAACACTGATGTGTTTGACATAAAATATTTTATAGCTGTATTAGAAAAAAAAAAAAAGACAAAATTGTTAAGATTTACAACTTGTATGTCATATTTTTCAGACAAATATGCCTGTTGTAGAATATCAAACCCAGTTGCTCTTTATGTTATATAAAGCTGAGCTATGCTAAAGAACATAATAATTTCAAAGCTTTTTTTGGGTTTTTTTTCCCCTAAACCTAGATATGTGTGTATTGTTGCTTGGTCCATAATATCTGCAGTAGCTAATTTTGCCAGAGGCATGAGAAAAAAGCCTGTATCTGGGAATATGACTGGTCATTTGGTCTCTGACAAACATAGGAGTGATAGAGCTCTTCCTTCCTCACCCCTCTAAAGGAAAGGGAGTGGTTGATTTGTGTTTGATAAATCAGGGGGATGATCCTTCATTGACATGAGTGCTTGTGATTCATACTTACATTAAGAGGTATTTTACTCTATCAGTGATCTTATGGAGATATATGGAACTACGTGGATTATTCCCATGTACATATAGCAGGAAAAAATGTCCAAACAACAGTGTCAACTAGGTTTCCACTAAGGCTCTGTTTATTCCCTTTGTCTTTTCTTAATTTTTTAAGTTGTTTCAATACAAAATGTGTCTTTTAAAAAATAATTTAGATCAGAGCCATATATTAAGAAATGTCAATTACATCCATCACAGTATTTTAGGATTTATGCCTATTTCTAATTGTGATGAACTTGGTATCAAATTGCTATAGTAGCAATGTATTGCTTTTAAAGATCTGATTCTACTCATGCCAATTTCATTTGTAGCAGGCTCTGCAGGTTAAATATAAATCAGTTCTCTGTGCTAACAGAAGATTTAATACTACATATATGATCTGTCCTGGCTCTGCATGGGATTGGATTTAAATTGTAGCTCATTGCATAGCTTTCTGAAAATCACAGTGCTTATAGGTATAGTTGTGTGTATATATATATTCTGAGGCAAAAGAAAAATTTAATTTGATGATGTAAGAAAACATTATGGCATCTTGAGCAGTTATAAGTTGAGGGTTCTCCTTGCTTTGGGAGAGTTTGGCTGTGCTGGCAGCAAATCTATTCTGGGATCATAAATTTCTTGGTTGACCTTCTCTGTTCACGTCCCCATGGCCTGCATAAATCAATATTTTTAATTTGCTGATACTTTGAATTTTGTAGCTAATTATAACTCCTTCAGCAAATTTTAGTAAAGCTGCAAGCTACTGCATCCACCTGAGAGGAGATACCTGTCGCTGACTTGTGCCAATGTTTTGCAAGAGTTCACTTGTTCAAGCCTTTTTCTTACTCCCCTTACAACAACCACCTTTGCACAAATACAGAAGGCTTAATAGATCAGTCTGGGGCTGTCTGTCACTGGTTTTAATCTCACTAATTTTTCCTTGCCTGTTTGTACCAATCATTTGATGGTACTTAGAATGGCCATGCAGTTTAATTGCTCCCTTTCCTTTTAGTGCCCATCAACACTTTGTTTTACCTGTTCCACTTCCCTTGAGTCCTAGCTGAATGTGTGCAATATGTAGGCTAGACCCAAACAGCCTAAAAGACAATCTTTCTTCCCTTCCTTTGCTTTTCTTCAGAATAAATGTAAACCATTTGTGTTGATTTATTCAAAAAAGCAATAGAAAACCCACAAAACCTCCCAGCATTGTCACAAGATTCAGAAAAGGACTGTGTAAACAGGCTGTTTTTTTCATATGGGGGGAGGAAGTAATGTTGGAATTTTTTAATATTACAAAATAAAACAACCTTGCATGGGCTTTTTAAAAATGAGAGCAAATACTTTCCTCTTTGATGAACATTTCTCAGTGCATTCCTCAGTCACTGTACAGTCCCCATTCCAATTCCTGCCTCTTTCTCTTACTTTCATTCAGACAAGCAAGTGATCCTTATTTGAGAGCAGAGTAGAATGTACAATAAAGTATGCTGGAAGAGGTCAGTGGATGGTGTCTCATCCACCTCCAACGCAGAGCAGGGACAATGTCAAAGCTTGGGTAGGTTGCTAACAGCTGTGTCCAGTTGTGTCTTCATGTGTTCTCCAAGGCTGATGGTTGCCCAGCCTCTCTGAAGAGTCTGTTGCAACATTTCACCATCTCATGGTGATTTGTTTTATCCCCTCACATCTGCTCAAAATTTCCCTTCTTGTGGCTTATGACTGTTGCTCTGTCCCTTTCTCTTGTGAGCCTCTTGGGTCTTCTCTGTAATGACTAGTAGGTATTTGGAAATAGAAAGCAGGTTTCCTCCCCTTATCTTTGTCTTTTCCAGGTGAAGAAGCCCAGCTCCCTTCCCATGCCACACTCCAGCCCACTGAACATTTCAGTGGTCTTCTGCTGGCTTCCTTCTAATTTTATCATATCTTTCTTGGGTATCCCAGAAGTGAAAGCAACAGTGCTCTCAGTGCAACTCATGAACTCCAAACAGCAAAGAGGAATTGTTGCCATTGACCCATGTCTGCACTTGTAGTTTGGAGTTTTGTCCTTGCAAGGGAGCAAATGATTCTCAGCATGTGATGATCCACAGCAGTGGGGAACAGCAGCAGTTTTCCTTGGTTGGAAGAACAGAGAGTAAGGAGAGACTAATATGGAGGAGGGAGAAAGCTACTGGGTACCTCAGTATCTCTTTGTCATTCATGGTTTTTGGGCTGACTTCCTGAGAAAATCCCCAAAGCGCCTACATGAAAGTCAGGGTCTGTGCTGCCCCTTTGCCAGCTTTTGGCTCGGGTATGCCAGTTCTCTGGAATAATTTTGAGACAACAGAAATTAATTCAGCTATCAGTATTTGTGGGTTTGGCTATTTTTGGTTCTTTTATTTTCAGTTGGGTTTTTTGTTGGGCGGTTTGTTTGTTTGCTTGTTTTTTAACATGCCAATCAGTTCATCTCAACAACAGCTTTTGTTCAATCAGGGCCTGAGTTAGTCCTTCTTTATTAAAGGCTTCATTAACTGTTCTGTTGAGAAGCAAGGCAGTAGCAATGCCTCTGTGGAGAAGGTCAGGATTCAAACCCAGATCACCTTATTAGTCAGCCTGTGGGCCAAATTATGACAGGGACCATGTGGAGTGGGTCATTGAATACTGGGACCCTTCTTTACACACTAAGAAAACTTAGGATAGGAATTACTTCAAAATATTTGCAGCACTTATCAACTTTACAGTGTCTGTGATCTCATAAATTTTCTGGAGAGTCCAATAACAAGAAGTAACGTCTTTGCACATATGATATACCAGGTGGAAATGTTATTGTTTCCCATAGCAGGGAGAAAAGGCTCTCCCTACATACACTTCTATTTCCACACAGACATATTTTATATGGAGAGCTAGAGGTATTTTACATTTTATTTGAAATTTCCTGGAAACAATTACTATGTGGGAGTAAGTTTAGGCTAGTTTTTTTTTTTTTTTTCTATATGTGCTGTATGACTGATTGATAAGTTGTAAGCTGTGTTGATGTATTCAATTCAGGAGCAAATACCTTCCTGCCTGGGAACTCTGGACCCAGAAAGATTAAGAGTGTTTAATTGCATCTTGCCCTTACCTGCTGTGATGCTGTATTTCTGCTATGGAAACTTTTCCGCTGCATGTTATACATCAAAACTAATAATTTGAAGATAACATAGTGCAACCTGAAGTGGAAATACAGGGATATATTCCCTGCTGCTGTAAGTTCATGTCAGCCTGCTGGCTTCACTGGCTGGTTATTTTACACAGGTGAAAACCTGGCTGATTGCTGGTGACTTTACCTACAGTTTTTGCTGCGGCAGCTTCTGTACCCTGGGAGAGTCCCACAGATATGTGGAGCCTCATGGAAAATTTATTTAAGCATCACACAGGTAAATACAGCATGTATCGTTATATGTATGACCTGCTTACCTGCTTTCTAGGAATCATGCTGCCTTGAGAGATAGACTAAGATGTTATTTGGGGCAAGCACTGTTTCTGATTCCAGAAGCATCAGGTGAAAAGAAAAAAGGGAAATGCAAAAAGTAGGCATCCAAACAAAAAAAATGTAATTGTTTCAGGGTAATTTGCAAAGTCAAATCTGAGTAAAGACTTTGGAAACATTTTTATCCATTTTTCACGTGTGACTACCACTACTTGCATTATTTTCATCTTACCTATGTGGGCTCTGGGCCATCTCTTCATTGGCTTCTTTGTTGACATTTACAGAATTTAAGGCAGTTTCCATGGTACTTGATAGATGACTGATTATGCTTTACAATATGGCAGTGGATTGCATGTTACTTCAGCTGTCTAAGGAGGGAGTGTTACCTGAAATTGTCATACAGAGGACTCTAGCTGCTATTGATAGACCTGTAGTCTCTTATAGAAAAGTCCTATCTAGAAAGGGCCAGTCTCAGAAAGGGCTCCAGTCCATGACCAGGGATGAATCTGAGGCAGCAAAAATTCTTATTGGTCTGGTTTCTTAGATGGATCCCAAGCATAGCCTTAATAAGATGTGTTTTGTTTCAAACTAATAATACGTCAAAATACTAAAATACTAAACATGCCCAAAACAATCTGTGTTCCCACCACATGAGTTTAAAGCTAAGTGTAAAACAAAGACTTTGGTTGAACCAAGACTTTATGGCTCTCAATACATGTGCCTTTAAGAGGATCTTGATGCTGGAGCAAACACATGCCAAGGGCATTAGAAGGCTTGTGCTTCCCCTTCCACCATTCCCTTTTGACAGATAGATGGCTTCACGTTTAATAAACCTTGATAGATTTTTGACTATTTGCATGTTTAGATTTGTAATATATTCATTCTTTTGCAGTGTATTTTGCTTTCAGTTATGTTTTATTTTTGTTTACTTTATTTTTCTGACCAAACAGATACTCTGAAGCACATGATAGACTGACATACGTTTTTTACCTAATAACTTTTTACTGACTTTGCAAGCAGCATGTAATTTGCAACTTCTGTTCTTTTTAGTGTTTAATATGCAGTCAACATATTGAATGCCAAAATGGAGACCAAGTGAAAAGGTCTCTTCTACTGCAGCACTGATATCTGAAGACCTGCCTTTAAGTAGTCTGTGGCATCCTTTCACCTTCAGGATGTTAATAAATGGAATGTCTATACATTATCTCTGAAACTGTTTCAAAGATTTGTTAAAACTACTGGAATGTTTTGAAGTATTAACAGCATGCAATATATGGTTTTGTCCCTTTGGTCAAAGCATCAAAGAGTACATTGCATATAACTCTTTTTTTTCTTGGGCATGTTGTATTTGTCTTCTATTTTTTTCTCCACCCTCAAAATACTTGGGGATGGGAAAGAGTGGGCATGAGACCCTTAAGGCTAGGGCAGCTCAAAAAACAATGCTTTTTATGTCCTCTCTTGAGTAATGCCATCAATTCTTCTCTGAAGTTTCATATGAAAAGGTCAGGCTGATTCCAGTGACAGTCAAAAATACCTTTGATATTGTGTGCTTGCATGCATTTTTCATTAGGAGTCAATGTTTTTTCTCTGTGGACAGAACAAAAGAGGCAACAGAAAATTGTTAACCCTACACAGTTCACATGATAAAAAGCTAGTGTCAGAGATGTCAGGAATTCTTTAGATGTTACCAAATTTAAAAAGACTTTCATCTTTTATTACATCTTTTTTCCCCCCAGTTCCAAGTCTTATTTTTCTACTATTCTGTGGGTCATCTTTGGAGATGTGCAATTTTTTTATTTTTAATTGCAATTTCAAATCACAGCACAGGGACAAAGTAACTTGAATATTTTACAAGTAGTTCCTGTGGTATAAATTGTGAGGAACCCAAAATTATTACGGGTGGTAGAAATTTTCCCACTGAAACACTTTCTAAGTTGAGAGCAAACCGTGCTTTCAACTGAAAAGTTTCCCGTAATGCATAAAGCATTGAGAATAATTTTCTCAATTAATTTTATCCAGTCCTGAAATTATTTTCATTATACTATTAATTCACAGTAAAATCAACAAACTAATTTTAGTTCTCACTGTTCTGTGAGCCTAATCCTAACCCTTATTTTAAAAGCCTGAGTCTCCAGCATATAGTCAGGTATTTAATTTTTCTAACTTTAATTAAACATTTCTACTGGCAGTTAATTTTCCATTAAACTTCTATGCATTAAACAAAATACTTCAGCAGCATCATTGATGTAAGTCCAGAATAACATCTATTTTCAAAACTAACAAAAATATTATTTTTTCCTTTTTAGTCAGAAAGCTTCAGAGAAAAGCTGCTGATTTTTTTCAAATAAGAGGTATTGTTAGGTAAGTAGTAGAAACTCAACAAAAGCCTACTTCAAAATATAGATAGCTCTCCTTTCTTTGCTATCTTATGTGATTTTGTGAAACAAGGTCAGCCATTCTGCTGCTATTGATTATTTGTCTTACATTAAAAAAAATTCTATGCTTCCTTTGCAATTTGGTCAACCCCTCGGTCTTTACTGTTGTCTGACACTTCCAATGAAACTTCAGAGTGGTTGACTTAGGAAGGGGTTCTGAGTATTGTTCAGACAGGAGACTTGCCCATCACAGCTGCCCTAGAGAAATCCATGTATAACCTTGAAGGAAGTTAATAAAAAAGTGTAGATATGGTGAGGGAGATTCAAGCAGGAAGGAAAAAAAAAGAGTAACCAAATGCTGAGTTGCAACATAAGATGCAGATATATCTGTCTCTGGCTAACATCTGGCTAGTATCTCCAGCATCATGCTGGCTTGGCCCTGCAGCTATCAGTCCTTGAGTAAATAGGCAATCTGTTTGACTGAGTTCAGGCTGGTGCAGATTTCCCAAGGCAGAATGGAGGATGGGATGAGAATCCAAAGTAATCCTGCAAACAGAACCAACAAAGCCAAATTCAGTAAAAATGAACCAAGTACAAGGTGAGGGCAAGGAAGAATTTCACTTTGTCATGTCCAAGAGCTAGTGGAGAAATGTTTGTGGAAATATAGGAGATAAATTACTCAAGCCAGGGATATTGACATCTCAACTGTTGTCCTTTGTATAGCTTTTAGCAACAATTCTTTGAAAATACGCGGAAGCTATACACAGAGATTCGGGGAGAAAACTGCATAGCAAAGGTTTGAGGATATTTAGCTGTCTTAGAAGAGAAAATACCAAGTGCAGATATAGTAAGTCTCAGGTGTGAAATTACTTGCTTTTGCTTGCTTTTAAAGACAGTGGTGATCAACTGTCTTCATCTGGCAGAAGGGAAGGTGTAATCAGCTTACTGTGAAGAAAGATTTGGGCTGCTTATTAGAAAAAAATGTTGCCTTTAATGATAACAAAGCACTGAAATGGGCTACTGAGTCATGAAATATTTACATTGTGTTTTATTTACTTGTGCTTTCTAGAACAAGGCTGACCAAAGTGTCAGAGCTGATATGGATCTGTGTTTCCTATTTCAGTGCAGAAATGTTAAAAAAATGAAGTCTTGAGGTCTATTATTCCATACGATTTTGAGATAAAAATTAATCTTTAACTGAAAGGAAAACTCAGAGGGCAGTAAAGGTAGTTTAAATACAAGCCTTGTCACAGCTTTATACTATTTAATTTGGAGGACCAAACCTTTCTTACAGTCTGTCAGGATGGATCAAGCTCCCATATAGGAAGGTAGATCAGAACCTCTTCCAAAGTGATTCTCTCTAAATGCTGTAATCCACTACATAATATAAAGTATAAAAAGTGTATTAGCAGCAAAAATATGCTTCTTCTTATTTGCCAGTGGCAAGAAAATCAGGCTAGTGGACATACATGAGGGTTGGCAGATATCACTGGACTCTGCCTCAGTTCAGGACAAGATTTAGGAAGTGGGTCAAAATATTTGAATTCTCTGTGATTATATGTTTTATTTAGGAGAATAATTTTTATTTATTTCGATATTTTTCTTGAAACATCAGTATTTTTCTATGTTGGAAAAGGTGCTGTGAGGCAAAGTCACAGGTAGGATAAATGTGCTCTGGCAGCCTGCTATTTTATTTTCTTCAAAGCAGCATACCTGCAAACTCTGAGCCACCTAGATGACAAGAAACAAAAGTGAGCTATCCATTACCAGATACAATGTCTGAAAATTTCACTAAAATATAAGTAGTTTTCCCTGGGGAAGGAAAATTGCCTGAAAATACAGCTTTTTCAGGCTGAACTAAACACACCATTTCGTTCAGGCATAGAAGTGTGTTCTGTCATAATTGCACAGATGGTAGCCTTGCACCAGTGGCACTCCAGTTCTGCACATACCTCAAATGTTTATATACATATATATAAACATATACACACATATATATACATATGTATATTTCTACTTACATGTAGCCGGGGGAGAAAAATCAAATTATGTATTAATTATTGCTTAATGGGTGATGTGGTAATAGCAAAGCCTGAAGAAATGCATCCTGATGTAGATAGGATCAAAGCTGCATTGTACCTTTCAACTCATGTGAAAACATTTTCTTGGTGAAGTTATTGGATCTGTGGGGTCTCATGATCACCAGAAGTACGGAAGCTTAATTTTCAGTGCGCTTGTGTCTCTTGCTGCAATTGATTGGCCTGTGTTGTGATGGATTATGCCAAAGTTCAGCCTGCAAGAAAACCTTCATTTGCATCACCCAGGAGTCCAGTGAGTCCACTTGTGGAAAAGACCTTGACTGAAAAAGGAATTACTCTATTAATTGAAGTAAGATTTGCAATAGGGATATTGGTACAGGAGTTTCCTATGTTGAGTGTTGATTCTTTGCTCTCTGTTTTTAAGAGGCACGGTTGCACACACTCTTTACTCCCTTAAGAGTGCTGTAAAGTTTGTGTCTCCTGTCATAATGAGTTTCAGACTATTTTCATTTAATACGTAGTATTTCGAGTTATGGTGCTTTCTCCAAAGTTTTCTGCTTTTCTTACCGAAGAAATTATTAAACCAGAATAGAAATGAGAGACCTGTCCTCCCTAAAGTTTGGCATCTTGATTGTGCACTTTTTACAAGTTATAGTAATTTCACGACTATAAGGCACACCCTTTGGACTAAAATCTTCCGACGAACCTGGAAGTGCGCCTTATAGTCCGTGCACCTGATATAATGGACAAAGTTGCGAGATTTGCCAACCCGGAAGTATGAGCCGCAATGGGGGGCGGCGCCAGGGGAGCACCGAGTCACAATGGGGGGGCAGGAGTGGGCAGCCATGGCTGGCAGGAGCCACACAGAGAAAGAGGGAAGCGGCGCTGGCCCCAGCCGCCACGCGGGGAGGGAGGGAGTGGGTGGCCACAGAAGCCACGAGCCGCAACCACCCTGAGCCAACCCGGACCGCCGCAAGCCGCAGCCGCCCTGAGCTGCGCCTCACCAGCCAGCGTTTCAGGCAGGCGGAAATGCTGAGGCTCATGACACGGGGAGGGCGCCTGGGGCTGCGTTTAAAGGCTACGCCAATCTGTGAAAAATGTTTGCAAATTGAGCACCTGCCAGTAAACCCTGTGATTGCACGATTCCGTTATTAATTTGTTACTTTCTTGCGCGTGGCGCAGATCCTCGCTGGAAAAAAAAAGTGCGTCTTATAGTCCGGTGCACCTTATATAATGTACAAAGTTGTGAGATTTGCCAGCTCCTGGAGGTGCGCCTTATAATCCAGTGCACCTTATAGTCATGAAATTACTGTAATTGCTATGTCAGAAGAGAGCTCAATGTCCATTCAACCCATGGGAACTCTATATGTAACATTTAATCATCACACAAATTTAAAATTTGGGTCCATAAGTTGTGGCTTGACTTAAGGTATGTTCATAAGGACTGAATTCACTGAGGTGATTTTAAATGGGAAAGAATTAAATCTCATCAGTTAGAGACTGAAATAAAAATGGTGTTCATCCATATCATGAACAGTTTTGTGTATTTGGAGGATTTAATATAGAAAATAAAATCCCATAATAATGAAAGGGGGATTTCTCTATCTTCTTAAACTTCAGATTTTTCATTCTCTAAACCACTGTCATGGTTTGCTAATGAAGGTCTGTTTCACAATATTACAAGTTGCAAAAGCTAGTTTATAGATATTTGTCTTGCACAATCTTGAATCTGAATGCTGGCATGAATTTGTTTATGAACAAAATTTAGATTTTGTTAGTTTTAGGCAAAATATAAGCCATTTGAATTGTTAATGCCTGAAAGGAAACATTTTAAAATATTTTTCAAGTTTTTTGACTTTTGCTGAACTCTTTTCTTCCTTGGATGCAAAGCTCTTTCTTGCTAGACTGGATTTTTGAGCATTCACAATGAGGCTGTATCTTCCCTTGCTCCCTTTAGAGGGGGAGAGGGATAAAACAATAGTATAAATTTACACCATCATTTATGACATTTTTGTCATTTAGAGACAGACTGTAATAATGCTTATTTCTCCTTAAATTTTTCTCAGTCAGGCAATATTAATATCTCTCACTACTTGTCAAAAGCTAGAGAACATGTAACACAACTTGATCTGTTGTGACATGGCATAATAATGATGTCAAGATTTCTTCAGGAGGGGAAGTAGGAGGATCCACATGGAAATTTCCAACCTTAAGATGTCATTTGCTAGAAGTGCTGTCTTCAGTTACAACCAGCCTCAGCAGCTGGCACACACTTGGTTTCCTTTTCACAGAACAGTGTGGCATTCCTAATGGCTGTTTGCAGTGTCTGGACCGTGGGTAAGATTCTAGCTTTCAGATCAATAATGAGGAGAAAAGGACTTCTTCAAGCCTGATATCAGCTCACCCTGCTCTGATAGTCCTTGGAGGCTGCAGAAGGTGCCAGGCTTGGTGGTTTATCTGTGAGCTACTGCGAGGATAGGACTCTGTCTCAAAGCACAATATAGCCCTTAATTATTTATTTTGGGCATGAATTATTTATTGAATTGAACACTATTGTTTTCTGCCAAGGCTGGAATGATTTTATGTGTTGATTGCTCACAGCTTTGCTCTCAAGCTTTGATTGTGATGTCTGAATCCAGTGAAACATATTTTAATTTCAGTGAATGTGTAATTCTCAGAGAGAAGTGTGTGGGCATCAGGAACAGGATGAACCTAAATGCCTAACACAGCCAGAGGAGTGAGATATTTATTGAATAAATACTGCCTTTGTTGTAAAGACCATAGAATAAGATGAGGAAAGGTGTGTAATGGATTACTAAACACATGCCCATAATGAGTTTCATGTTGCTCTGACATATCTGTGCTGCTTTGGTGTGATGTGGTTATGGGGGGCCACCCTAGCCAGCTGATAACCTCACGTTGAAAGCTGCTAAATGGCTATGATCTTAAATAGAAAACATGATCCAGACATTAAATTAGCATGTTTTCCCAGTACCAGCTTACTTAAGGACTAAGTGTGCTTGCTTGCTGACCTCAGTAAGGTCTTGCTAACTGAGGCCCCTTACAAATGATGTTTATTTCACAGCTCCATGTTACTCATTTTTCCATCACTCCTGTAACCCTGTTGCCCTCCTCCTGAATGGGAAAAGAAGTTGAATAAAAGTGCCATGGTAGAAGTCAGGAGGAAATAGTAAACTCTACTGGAACAATTATGCCTTGAGCAGTGGTTTGTATAGAAACACTCTGAGTCTTACATTACTATATATATAATTTTCTGAGGTGAAATATAATTGAAAGTGTTAATTTTCACTGTAGTTTATAGTACTTACCACTTTTCCCCCCTTCTTGTAAACATCAAAGGGAAGTGAGTCAAATTGAGACAGTTTATATAAATAAAGTCTTGTATCTTGTAATCTTGAAACAACTAGCTGTAATGATATTTGTTATTTCATTTTCCACTAATTTGAAGAATTTCATATGCCTCTCTTCAAATGCCCAGGTCTTTATTTATTTGATTTATGTGTGTTTCCTCTCTTTTTTTAAAACAAAAATATTCCAATAGACTCCAATAGAAAATAAGGAGGAATAACAGTTCGTTGGTAGCATGCATTTAATGTACAGATACACATTCTTGAATCAGTACTGAACCTCCAGTGGATGCTGACTGAGAGCTATGGCTCTCTCTGGAGCACTGTGGTTCTCCCACACCTGGAATCAGAGGTGTAAAACACAACGACTAAAGCTGGTGAAGTTAAACATAAGAGGAAAGTATCACCTTCCACAATCTATCTCCTCATTTCTCTTTCCAAACTTGAATTATCTGGCACCTTGTCACCAGTTTTTTTTCCAGAAGCTTAAAAACATCCAGGATTCTGTATGTGTCAGAGCATTTCTAGTAGGCTTATGGCTGGAAATACAATTTTAAAAATTGTGTTCAGATGATTTCATAGTCTTATGAGTACTGGTTTCCAGAACAGGTGGTCCAAAGTGATCCTTGCTGGAATCCAAGCCTGCTATTTCAGGAATGTGTTCCTAATACCTGCTTCGGATTGCATTTCAGTTTATTTGCTTTTCCCAAGGCCTTTAATACATTGTTCAGTGAGTTTTAAGATAAAGCAGTGATTTTATCTCCAGGTTTCTTTGGACGAAGTATCTCTTCTGGAAGAGCATGTAGCTTTTGCCATTTGAGGATATCTGCTGTGTGCTCTGCAGCACTTCATGGTGGTGTCCAACTGTCTTTACAACTGTCTGGGAGCCTGCTGTGCTGTGGCAATGAGACCCCATGCTACTGATTCGCTAGATTTGCTAAAGTACATCAGAGTGGAGTCACACAGCTGCCCATATATTCTGTGTAGTATAATCCGTCACTGATGAGAAAAGCTTACATTTTTACAATATTGACTCACATCCTCCATAAATTCCTAGGAAGAAAAACTATTATCTTAAAGTATATAAATTTGACTCACAGGTCTGTCTTCCGTAACCTCTATTCCATGCTTCCTCAAAACTTTGGATTCTGATGTCATCTTGGTTTAAGAGAATCCAAGGGGAACGTTCTACAATGAGTTCTCTTCCTGTGTTTCAAACCAGTCCCTTTCCACCAATATGGAGAAACAAAATCCCAGTAGATATAAGTGGAAAAAATAACACTTTAAGCAGCAGAAACAGCAGCAGACAAAAAATAGCAGTAAATACAGTAATTTCACGATTACAAGCCGCACCATTTTGATTAAAATTTTGCTCCCACCCCGGAAATGCGGCTTACACTCAGGAGCGGCTAAAAGGTGAATAATTTTCTGACATTTCCCACAGCGGAAGTGCAAAGTGAGGTGCCAAGTCGAGCACCTGCAGTAAAACCCGGCTTTACGCGATTGTTACAAATTGGTTACTCTGTTTCGCGGCGGGTGGAGCCGGGCTCCGTGCAGGCAGCGTGAGGGGTGGGTGGGGGGAAAGCAGGGGACTCCCTTCTTCAGGCAGCGCAGCCCAGGGGAGAAACAGGGGGCTCCGTGCTGCCATCCCCGTGGCTCGGGGGGGATGCAGGGGCTCCCTCCTGCTGGCCCCACGGCCTGGGGAGAGATGGGGGCTCCCGTCCCCTGTCCCCCGCCTGCCGCCGCCGCCATGGGTGCCGGCGGGCTCCATCCCCGCCTCCCACCACCGCCAAGGGTGCTGGTGGACTCCGTGCCCCTCTGCCACCGCGGCGCAGTGCCGGGCTGGGGCGAACGAACCCAGCGGCGGCCGGCCCCGAGCAGCCCCACTAAGCGGCAGTGCCAAGCTGGGCCACCTGGCACAATTGGCAACCCCCAGCCCTCACGGCCCAAGCTGAGCCAATTAACCCCACCATGCTGTGATTCTGTTACTGTTTGGCAACTTTGTTGCACGCGGGCCCTCACTGCGAATGAAAGTGTCGCTAATAATTGGGTGCGGCTTGTTTATTGACAAAGACATTAACTTTGCCGACACACCAGAAATGCGGCTTAAACTCAGTGCGGCTTGTAATCGTGAAATTACTGTAATTGCTGGATGCAAAACTGCTAAATTTAAATTTCTCAAACAACACGGGAACGAAAAGAAGATTAAAATGGTGGAATATCTCTCCCTTCCAAGACTGTGATCTTCCCAGTGGTCCTCCTCTCATATGCTGTGTTCCTGTTGGGTTTGTTGTTAAATTTTAGCTTACATCAACTTCACAGTGTTATAGGTAACTGTGGAATTACTGGCTTTCGCTGTTATGTGTTGACTTTTGATGTGATTATTAATCACAGCAATTTTGATGTAGTACAGTTTGTAATCACTTTTAACTATTTATGATATGTAGTATAATTTGTCATCTTCTGTGGCCAGTGGCCTGGCCATGTGTATCTTATCCTAGGCCATTATTGTGATAAACATATATTGCAGTTTAGGCTTTCTTTCAAAATATTGAAATAGAGACTATGTTAGCTTTCGCAGGATTTTATTTTTTTTGTTATTTGTAACTAACCGACTATAGAGAGTTAGAGTTTGTGGAAATACAGTAATTTCACGATTATAAGCCGCACCGAGTATAAGCCGCACTCCGGGTGTCAGCAACTTTTTGTTCTTTTGTCCATATATAAG
>PYHW01009642.1:672803-707900 GCA_013186435.1 Turdus rufiventris
CCTTATGGTCGTGAAATTACTGTAATTAGCAATTAGTGCTTCATAATTTGTTAACAAAGAATAGAAGATGTATATTGCTACTAAGGATTTTAAAGCATTATGCCTCGATCATTCTGAGGTCTACTAAGTTCAGATAAAGAGACTGAAGCCCTGATTCATGTATTCATAGTCTCTGCTTCAGATGAGGAAAAAAAAAAAGGGAATGGTGCAGGAAATAAATAATGCGAAGTCATTCTTAGATAAAAGTTTTCACCACAATGTGTAATGGAATTCCCAGATCAGGCAATTATTTGATTCTCTTAAGAATCAAATGTGTTAATTGTTACTGGGGGTGGATTGATGCTGAAGCTTTTCCTTTTAGAGTTGTCTTCATGGTCCTTCCCAAAAACCTCTTTGTTGTTCAACCGTGTGGTAAGAGATGTACAGCAAGAAAAGCACTAAAGCCAGATTTGCTCCTTGAAGTGAACCAGATCAAACAGTAGCAGCTATTCCTGAAAAGATACAAGCCTCCTGTGACTTATTCCCAAGAGAGGTCTTAGTGTTATGAAACTGTTTATCTCTTGCATCAATGTGGGACTGATTCTCAGTCATGAGAGACTGGCTAGGGCTGCTGTGATGGCACAGGGAGGTCTCCATGTAGCACAAGATATCAAAGTGTGAGCTCATGTGTAGTTACAGCTGAAGGAATTATTCTTGTGAGAATAATGTATATTTCTGAATTTGAGCTGATTTTCTTAATCTTTTGTGTTTTAGAACAGACAGTATTTTTTTTTCAAAGTTAAATATTTCTCTAGTGCACTTTTTAAAAAGATTTTCCATTATTTTTCATTAAGGTTTGCTAACCTCCAAATTTAATATCTCTCTATTGTATTTCATGGTCCCTCGCTTGCTGTAAACAGACTATATTTTTTTAAAAAATCAATTTTAAAAAATTACAGTAATTTCACGACTATAAGGCACATCCTTTTGACTAAAATTTTCCCCGAACCTGGAAGTGCGCCTTATAGTCCGGTGTGCCTTATATGATCTACAAAGTTTGGAAATTTGCCTACCTGGAAGTGCAAGCTGTGAGCTGAGCCATGAGGGAGGGTGGGACCAGGTAGCCCCCAGCCAGCAGGAGCTGCATGGGGTGGGTGGGACTGGGCAGCCCCCGGCCAGCAGGAGCCACGCGGGATGGGAGGGAGTGGGTGGCCCCACTCTGTGCTGCCCCTGAGCCCAGAGTGGCCCCAAGCCAAGGGCGGTCCTGCCCCATGCCGCCCCCGAGCCCAGGGCGGCCCCACCCTGCGCTTCCCCGAGCCGCGGGCGACCCTGAGCCACCCTGAACCACAGCAACCCTGAGGTATGCGCCATGGCCACCCTGAACCGTGGCAGCTGTGAGCTGTGGCCGCCCCGAGCCCCGCCTCACCAGCCGGGGGTGGGCGGGAGTGCTGGGCCCCGCACATGGGGAGGACACTTGGGGCTGTGTTTAAAGGCTGCACCAATCTTTGAAAAATGGTTGCAAATTGAGCACCTGCCAGTAATTCGTTACTTTGTTGCGTGCTGCGTGGCTCCTTGCTGCAAAAGAAGTGCGCCTTATAGTCCGGTGCGCCTTGTATGATCTACAAAGTTGCAAAATTTGCTGACTCCCGGGGGTGCGCCTTATAGTCTGGTGTGCCTTATGGTCGTGAAATTACTGTAATAGTTTAACTGGTCATGCAGCTTTTAAAAATTATTTATAAAGTACCGTGGATAAATTAGCAGTGGGAAAAAATATACTGTAATTAAACTGGAAACAAGTTTATCGAGCTGGATGTGTAATTAAGAGCTAAAAAGTTATGTCTCTGGTTATGAGAGGAGCTTTTGTTTAATTAAAGCAATGGAGCTAAGAGGTAGTACAAAGATTGTGCAGTAGAGATTTTTAGTTGGAGGTCAAGAGCAATCCTAAAAGAAGAGGTGATCATAAATTGGTACAGTAATTTCACAACCATAAGGCGCACCTGACTATAAGGCACACCCCCCAGGAGTCAGCAAAATTTGCAAAATTGTAGATCAGATAAGGCGCACCTGTCTATAGGGCGCACTTTTTTTTTTTTGCAGCGAGGCTCTGCCCCCAGCTCCTCTCTCGAGGTTGCTGGCAGAGGCCCTGCCCCCACCCGGCAGCCATTGGCCCCTGGGCCCGCCTGGAACCGGGAGGGGCGGTACCGCGGGCCCCCAGGCCTGCCTCCACCCGGCAGCCATGGGCCCCTGGGCCTGCCTCCACCCGGCGCCCATGGGCCCCCGGGCCCGCCTGTACCTGGCAGGAGGGGCGCCGCGGGTCCCCAGGCCTGCCTATACCCAGCGGGGCCGGGGCGTGCCCGCTGCTGCTCTGTGCTACCTCTCTGGGGCAAGGCTGTGCCTGCTGCCCCTCTGTGTCCCCTCCACGGGGCTGGAGCAAGCCTGCCAGGGCTCCTCCCCGCCTCCCCAGAGCTGGAAAATGCCTGCCGGGGCTCCTTTCCCCCCTCCCCGGGGCCGGGGCAAGCCTGCCAGGGCTCCACCCTGCCTCCACAGAGCTGGAAGGAGTCCCGNGCCTGCCAGGGCTCCGCCCTGCCTCCACAGAGCTGGAAGGAGTCCCGGCAGGCATGCCCCGGCCCCGGGGAGGGGGTTAAGAGTCCCGGCAGGCTTGTCCCAATCCCGTGGAGGGGGAGAGGAGCCCTGGCAGGCATGTCCCAATCCTGTGGAGGTGGGGAGAAGTCCCGGCAGGCATGTTCCAGCCCCGGGGAGGGGGGGAGGAGTCTCGGCAGGCTTGCCCCAGCCCCGGGGAGGCGGGGAGGAGTCCCAGCAGGCTTGCCCCTGCCCCGGGGAGGGGGGGAGAAGTCCCAGCAGGCTTGCCCAGGCCCCATGGAGGCGGCATGGAGCGGCAGCAGGCATGCCCCAGCCCTGTGGAGGCAGGGCGGAGCTCCACGGGGCCGGGGCAAGCCTGCCGGGACTCGTCCCCCCTCCATGGGATTGGAACATGCCTGCTGGGACTCGTCCCCCCTCTCCACGGGATTGGGACATGCCTGCCGGGGCTCCGCCCTGCCTCCACCTGGCAGCCATGACCCTGCTGGCTCCCCCCGACGCTCACAGCTCTCACTTCCGGATAGGCAAATTTTCCGAACTTTGACCATCAGATAAGGTGCACCGGACTATAAGGTGCACTTCCGGGTTTGGGGGAAAATTTTAGTCAAAAGGGTGGGCCTTAGAGTCGTGAAATTACTGTAAAAGGAAAACAAACTGTGGAAACAACTTTTTTGGAGAGAAAGGAAGAAGAGTTGGACTAACTCAGAGCATGAAAACAGAAGCCTTTAGGAACGCTGGTACAGAATAAAAGGATAAATAAAGAATAAAAGTGAAAATGTAAACAGAATGTTTCAAGGGAAATGGTTAGTGGAGCTGTAGATAGAGAGAAGGGGACAGAGAGCAGAACTATACATCCCTTGCCCATCACTGATTAATATCTGTATGCATGTTTAATTTGGGACAGTGACAGTTGCTTTCTCTGAGAAATGCTAACTAGTTTCAGATTTTTCTCACATAATGTACTTTAGGGGCTTGATACAGTATTTCAGTCTTGCATAGAAGTATTTATAAGATGACAGAAAATCCTGATGTTACCTTGTATACTACCTATTTGTTGTTGATAAGACTTGTAAAAAATAAAGCCATGATTCACAGGAACGGTGTGCTGTATTGTTAAGGGGTCCTTGAAATACAATTTTCTGAGTTAGCAAAGGTTACTTTGCTAAAACCCCAGTCACCGTAATTTCCTTAAAGCCTATTGTAGCAGAAAATATTAATTTCCCAATGATTTTTTTGAATTTGGTTACAGTTGCCTTTATTTTTACAGTTTCCACTCCTTTGTAACAAAGTGTGCCTGTGTAGTAAAATAAATGCAGTGCAGTGATACCAAAATTATGTCTCTGAGAGCTGTATAGCCATGTCAGCATGCCCACCAGAGCTGGAGAGGGATTTCATTAGTCAGGATGGAGCTTCTACTCGAGAAGAGTTATGCAAACCCCCCCAAAGTCTGGTGTCTCTGTGCACCCTTACACTTTTTGATCAGCCATCTGGTATTCATTTAGCTGTTATATCTGCCTCCTCCCTCTGCTGCAACAGCTTCCAATCTTCTAAGTCAAACAACAATTTTAGACGTTTGACAGCAGGATAATTGAAAATTTATTTTTTGATTGTAATTTTCTGCAGCAATCTGGTTCTTTCCAATGGCAGAAATCAGGGTATTTATTTTATAAGAAAACCAAGGGCTCAGTTTATGGATGAGTATAAATTGAATGCTACATATTCGTAGCAGTACAGCCAGTACCTTTTTCAGGAAGGAAGAAAATGCTCTTATGTTCTTGACAAAAATCAGTGTGAATATTTCACCCTGTGAGTCACTGGTACATCTGTGTGCATGGAGGCTCTCAATATATGCCTATATTTGTGCTTCCCTGTGCTTTATTAAGTATAACTAAGATGCAGGTAACCTTCAGCAAGGGCTTCCAGCTAAGCTCAGCTGCTCATGAGTTTTTTTCCTGGCAGCATCCTCCTACCCACAGATTCCATAAGCAGTGACAGTAAGTGTATTTCCATTTCCATACTCAGCCTTTTCCTGAGCTGGCAGTGGGGGAACTCACCTTGCCCAGGGACACAGTGAGTCAGCAGAATAGCTTGGTGCAGAGCTGAACCACAGCAGCAAACACTGGGTGAGCATGGTTGTGGGAAACATGTTTATTTACAAAAAGCCCTCTTATTTTTCAAGAAGGAAAAAAAAACCTGAGCAGATGCTTCAGTCCAACAAAATTTTTGTTTCAAGAGTACATTTGACATACAAAAGTGACAACATCTTTCTATCAGAGACTATATTATCATCTGGAAAGTGATTGTCTGATCTCTAAGGAAAAGATAAAGAAAATTAGGATACGCTGTTCTTATACCAGCTCAACCACTACAGATGTATCAGAAGAACCTTCTAACCTGGCACTACAAGAACAGTCCTGTAAATTACCTAGTGAATGTTGAGACTACATAATAGAGGTCTCACTCTATGTCTAGATGTGTTTTCAGTTTTCCAGTAACATTCTTCTGTGTCTGTTTTCTCCCTCTACGTGTGAAAAGTTCATTGAATTAATCTGGACAAAAAATAAATTCTAGAAATTCTTTCAAAGTCTTTCAGCATATTTCTCAAGGGTAAACTATCTCAATTTACAATTTTAAAAAAGGCAAAACCAAACAAGAAAACAAAAGCACAAAAACTTTCCGGGTCTAATATACATAACCCAAACTATAGGAATTAAACTCTTGTCATACTCCTTGATGATAAAATAGACTTCAACCAGACTTTATTTTTCTAAGTCTATGGGGAATTTTAATGAAAAATACAATGCAGTTTCCTGTTGGCACAGTAATTCTAACAAAATGAGGTATAATGATTGTATTTTAAAGGCCAACATTGTACAAGCTTCTTCAAAGGCATTGGAAATTGTTCTCCTAAGGAAGTCCTTTATTATAATGGGTTTTAATCACATAGAAGCTGCACTTACTGACTAAAAGATCAATTTAAACAAAAATGGACTTTAAAAGTGCAAACCTTGTAGAAATGAAAGAAAATAATATCCAGCATTGAACAGGGGAATCCTGATTATCCTTAATTTTGGACTCTTGCTCAGTTTTTTTGTGTAGATTACTAAACTGTATATGATACTGGTCGACTGAACAGATTTGTTGTTCTTAAAAGAATGTCATCCCTGAATTACTCAACTCTCACCTCAAATTACAGTCAAAATTTGTAGATGTCACTGTAATGACCCCTATGCAGCATATAATGATCAAGCTCTCTGAATCCCGCAGAAAAATATTATAACACACAGTACAAAGCACTGTGAGTTGGTACTTCAGGACAGTACCATATCCGTCATGTCACTCTCAATGAAGTTGTTCTATCCTTGGGCTTTAGGGGTTTTTTTGACAGTAATTTGCTTGATATGTAACAACATACCTAGATCTGATCTATGGTACACCTCAGTACTTTGCAAAAAGAGAAAGGAGGAACTCTGCCTACAAAAGGAGATCTAGGTCCCGCAAGCTTGGAAGAAATGACTACTGTTAGTGAACAAGGGGCAAGCTGGAGTTTTTCCTGCCCTGTCCCTTGCTGTGTATAGGTTACAACATATTCTCCTGACATGGGCGTCTCCTCACTCTCTTGAGGAATTATCTATTTCCTTTAAGTTAGGCAAGTTAAAAAGTGAACTCTGAATTAATGTTCATTACCTTTCCTATCACAGCTATTGCTAAGGTTCTTCAAGTGTTTAAAAGCTGTGTATGAGTTTCCAGACTTGTTATTTGGAATGATATGGTGAAGGGGGAAGAAAATTCCTCAGATAATAAGTTTCTTGAAGCGAGTGTTTAGAATGGTTCTGTTATTTCAGATTAAACCTTGTTAAAAATCTCTGTTCACAGACTATTCAGTTTCTTCATAGCTGGTTATCTACTATAAGTCTTACTGAAGTTTTTTCTGGATTGAAACTGATAGAAAAATCCTTTTGAGTATTAATTTACCTCATGACACAGAAAACTGGCAGAATTGGCAAAACCTTTTTGGACAGGATAAAAGGTTCTGATTTATCTGAAAGTCAGGTTTTTCTGTTGATAATTAGACATTAAGCTACCTTACAGTTTATTGTCTAAGTATTTATTAATGTGACTCAACTTTAGGTCACTGAACTGTGACCATGTAAGTGTGGAATTATGTTTCAGTCCTCATCTCTTTCTGTTGGTATCTTTGCTCTATTGGTATCTTTTTATCATGTAAGATCTGTTCACAGGAGAAATAATTGTACTGAAATTATCTGACAGTGATTGCATAGTTGTTTGAGCAGAAATTAGATGGGGTAAAGTGATGGAAAGTTAAAGCTCAACATTTTATGACGTTGTCGAAAACATATTTCATTCTTTCACTTATGCACTAATCTCTCTGGTTCTTCCTGGACTTTCTATCCTATACAAGATAACAGGGTAAATTCCCCTACCACTGCTTCAAATTCTTCTCTAAATTACCATGTCAGCAGATTGCATTCATATTTCTAATCTCTTTGATTACTTGATTGATTCTCTTATGTTATCCTTTAAACGTAATAGTGATGGCTTTCCACTCTATGCTAAAAATGCATTTGCTAGGGTTTTGTGTTTTCTCTTAAGTTTAAACAGTATTCCTCAGAGGGTTTTTGCTTTTTTAAGTTTTTTTTTTTTTCTTTTTTAGTTTGTTGGTTTGGGAGTTTTGTTTTTGTTTGTTTTTGTTCTTTTGTTAGAATGGACAAACTCACTACTATGAAAAAATATTCTTAACTACTTTTTTCCTTATGAAGGGATATATGTATATATATGAGACAAGAACTCCAAAGCATAATGAAGTTGAGCATGAACTGTGTACTAGGAAGGGGAGGAATGGGATTGTTGGAAAAATCTTCCCTGACCAGAGACTAGTAGATTTCCTAGGGGTTACATATCCTAGAATATGCCCAGCACTTGCCAAGTACTCCTGAAAAGCAAAAGAGCCAATTCTGTCCAAAAAGTGCCCATCTGGGGACCATGCTTAGGCTGAAGCTGAGACAGTTAATCTAGGTGCTCTGGATGTAGAATGCTTGATTTTGGAACCCAAATTCTACAGTAAGTTGTTCTTATTTTTATTTCCACATTCCTTTTCCAAAAAGAAGGACAAAAAAATAAAAAAGGACAACAGGGGGGAGGGGTGCAGGGGCAAGGCAGCAGGTCCTGGGATCTCTCCTGTATTTCAGCTCTGCATTCCACTGATCCTTTCTATGGATTTTCTACAGACTATTAATACATGGCTATGGATGCTGTGGTGAGGGGTCCTGCCCAGCGGGGTGAGGGGGAGCAGGTAGCAAGGGGGAGGTCACTTGATGCTGTTACGTAAGGTGCTGAATGCACAGCGGTTTGTGCTTAGCGAAGCTGCCTCTGACTTGCGTCATGGGAATGCAGAGCACAGAGTTGTACCCAGTGCTGCCTGCAGCAGACACATAACCTCTTAGTGAAACTGTCAGCGTTTTCTCTCTCTGTGGAGAGCCTGGTGGATGTAAGAAGGTGGTTTTAAGAAATAAAAAAAAAAAGCTTTTTGGTTGACCAAGCTTGACTCCTGTTAAGGATAATTGTTTTTTAGAGGGATACTGCTTACAGCATTATATGTCTGTCTATTTATATGATTTCTGAACACTCAGGCTGGATTCTTCCATCTTTTTCCAGTGGTTGAGAAATTCTTGCTCTGATATGCAATTTTTAGTAGCTTTCATATACTTTCAAATGCTGTTTTCATAGCTGGTAAGGAAAAGATATTCCTTACCCATATTCATAAGAAGTATTACCACAGTATCACTGTGGTAAAATTGTCTATTTTTTTCTTACCCAAATATGACCCTGAAATGTTTATATTTAGACCAGTTTTGTAATCCATGTACAATGATTTCCCCAGAAGTCTGCCACTGTGACACTGAGAGAGCTCTTCAGGCATTCACAGATGCATATTTATTCTGAAACAAAAGTATGAGTAGCTGAAGGTTAGAATGAAAAATTCTATATCAGCATGCAACTTTGAATTTGAGAAATTTGCTTTAAATGTCATCTCATTCTAAAATCAGAGCAGATTTAGAAACAATTTAGTTAGTTATGGGAAGAGAAAGCAATAGGATTCATATTTGTAGCCCTGTTAATCATTGGTACTTGCACTTAATTACACAGCTTTACATTAATTACCAGCATTGCATTTATATTATTTTACTGTCTGTAAGGACTGCAGATCTTTATGCAGACACCATTTCAGGTACTACTGAAATGCAACTTCCATTTGAAGGATGTGGCCAATGTGTCACAGTCCGTAGTAATGCTCTCAGTGGCTGAGGGCAGGAAGAGAAGGACAAAGTTAAAAAAGGTAGAACAGAAGTACTTGAACCATTTTATTATTACTGCTGTGAAAAATATGCTGTGAACCTGAGATTATAAAGATTTAGTTTCGTTACTTTTATAGAAAGACATCTATGATGGCCTCCTAACAACCTGCTGATGTGCTGAGATTACAGTAATTTCATGACTAAAAGGCGCACCCTTTTGACTAAAATTTTGATCAAAACCTGGAAGTGCGCCTTATAATCCAGTGTGCCTTATATATGGACAAAGTTCAGAAATTTGCCGACCCGGAAGTGCGGGTCTAGAGCCAAGCTGCGAGCTGCGCCAGCTGCGAGAGCCGCGCCAGCTGGCTCCGGGGATGGGTGGGAGTGCCACGGCCCGTGGCAAGGGGAAGGCACCTGGGGCTGCGTTTAAAGGCTACGCCAATCCATGAAAAATGTTTGCAAATTGAGCACCTGACAGTAAACCCAACAATCGTGCGATTCCATTACTAATTCGTTACTTTGTTGCATGCAGATCCTCGCTGCAAAAAAAAGTGTGCCTTATAATCCAGTGCACCTTATAGTCACGAAATTACTGTAATTTAAATTTGAGGAAGCAATGGCATCTACTGAACAGCTAACATGATTTCTTGCAGCATCCAGAATTTCCATTAATAGGTATTTTGTTCATAAAATTCCTCTCACAAGGAAAACAAAAAGTTACAAAAAGACACAAAGCTACAAGTAATAAATCTGTCCTTTTATTACTTTATATTCTGTGAGCTTTTGACGTATAGCCCTGGGTTTTTATAAAGAGGAGCATGGGAGTAACTTGGCAAGGACTGTGCTTAGAGGAATAGTGTCATTACTCAGGCAATCTTTCCTTTAGGCTGCATGTTTTCAGCTTTAATTGCCTAAATACTGTCACATAATCACCTGCCCTTATTTTCATTGATTTGCCTCCAGGCCTATAGGAATCATGGCAGTCAAGAGCATTGCATGGATTACATTAGTATGAGTCACATTGAAATTCCAGTGAACAGGGCATAAATAGACCTTGAGTACTGATATAAAAGTCTTGTCCTAAAGGTTTATCACTCAGCAGCATGAAGTCTAAAAGAAGCATCAGATTTTAATGTGTGTTTCTACTTCATATCACAATAAATTTGATCATGAGTCAATGTAAGTTCTCTGTCTCCTAGCCCTGTGATTATTATTAAGAATTAGGAAATTACATCTCTAAAATTATATTTACTAACAGCTTCAGTTTATTGTGTGTATTAAATGAAACTTTTCCCACATTCTAATTTATTAATGGAGTCAGAAGAGGCTTTTTGTGGTATTTCATGAAGTTATATTTCCTTAATGTCAGAGTTCAGATTTCAGTATGAATGGAGTTTTAGCATTGTACAAGGAAGTGTCAGTCTTCTTTTCTCCAGGCTAAACAACCCCAGCTCCCTTAGCTGCTCCTCCTATGGTTTGTTCTCTAGACTCTTCATCAGCTCCACTGCCTTTCTCTGAACTCTCTCCAGTATCCCAATGTGTTTCTTGAAGTGAGGGGCCCAGAACTGGATACAGCACTCAAGGTGTGGCCTCACCAGTGCCAGGTACAAGGGACAATCACTGCCCTGCTCCTGCTGGTCCCACTATTACTGGTACAGGCCAGGATGCCATTGGTCTTCTTGGTCATGTGGGCACACTGCTGGCTCACGTCCAGTTGCTGTCAACCAGCACCTCTCACCAGGCAGCTTTCCAGCCACTCTGTCCCCAGCCTGTAATGATGCAGAGAGGTGTTGTAGCCCAAGTGCAGGATCCAGCACTTGGCTCATATTGCTGAATTTGGCTTCTCTATCCAGCCTGTCCATGTCCCTCTGCAGATTAGCAGATATTAAACAGAATTTGCCTAAAAACTGAGTTTTCAGGAACCCCACTAGTGACTGGCCACCGACTGGATGTAGCACCACTCACCACATTTCTTTTGGCCCAGCCATCCAGCCAGTTCTTAACCCAGCAAAGCATGCACCTGCCCAAGTCCCAGGCTGTCAGCTTTTCCAGGAGATTGCTGTGGGAGACAGTATCAAAGGCTTTGCTGGAGTCCAAGTCCACCCACAGCCTTTTCTTCATCCACCAGGCAGGTCACCTGGTCAAAAAAGGAGATCAGGTGTGTCAGGCAAGAAGTGCCTTTCCTACCTGTGCAAAACTGGGCCTGCTCCTCTGGTTGTCCTGCACATGTGGCATGATAACATTCAAGATCTGTTCCATAACCTTCCCAGACACCAAGATCAGGTTGACAGGCCTGTAGTTCCCTGGATCCTTCTTCAGACCCTTCTCATAAGTGGGCATCACACTGGTTAACCCCCCAAATATCTGGAACCTCCATGGTTCCAGATGATGATGATGAATGATGGAGAGTGCCTTGGCAATCTCTTCTCTCAGCTCTTTCAGTATCTTCTGGTGGATTTCATCCAGCCCTGTAGACTTATGAGCATCTAAGTGGCACAGCAGGTCACTTAACTAATTACTCCTGGATTACAGGCAGTCTGTTCTGCTCCTGTCCCTGTATACCAGCTCAGGGAGCTGGTTGATAACGCATCTTTCTGTTGAAGACTGAGGCAAAGGAGGCATTAAATGCCTCAGCCATATCCTTGGTTACAATGGTCCCCTTTGCACACAATAGAGGATAGATATTTTCCTTGGCCATCACTTTGTTGTTAATTTATTTAAAAAAAAACCATTTTATTATCTTTCACAGCAGTGGCCAGATTGAGTTCTAGCTGAGCTTTCACCTTTTTAATTTCTTCTCTGCATGACCTAACGACATCCTTTAGTCTTCCTGATTTTCCTGTCCTTTCTTGTGATATAGTCTCTTTTTTTTCCCCTATGTTCCAGCAAAAGCTCCCTGTTCAGGCAGGCCAGTCTTCTCTGAGAGCTTGCCTTTTGGCACATAGGGATGGCTTGCTCCTGCACCTCTACAATGTCCTTCTTAAAGTATGTCCAACTTTCCTGGATCACTTTGTTTCACTAGGTAATCTCAGAACCAGTGCCCTAAAAGGCTGAAGTCTGCCCTCTGGAAGACCAAGGTTTTGTTGGCCTCTTCCTTACTTCACTGAGAATGAAAAACTATCATGTTGTGGCTGCTGTGACCAAGACAGTTCCACAAGCACTGATCTGGGACCAGCCATCTTCTCTGGTTCAGCAGAGCACCACCCCTTGTTAGGATCCCTTACCAGCTGTGCCAGCAAGTTATAATCCAGGAACCTTCTGCAACCTCCCCAAAGAGCTAGGGCTAGCAATAGGGAAGGGAAACCTCAGCCAGCTGTTTATAAAATGCTCCAGCTGCCTCTTCATCTGGGTTGAGTGGTCTATAACAGACTCCCATCAGGATGTCTGCCTTGCCGGATTTCTCCCTGATTCTTACCCAAGGACACTCAATATTACCCTCACTGTCTTGAGCTCTATCCAGTCAAAACTCTGCCTAATGCACAGAGCCACCAACCTCTCCTTCCTCACCTGTCCCTTTTGAAGAGCTGGCAACCATCCATTGCAGATTTTTAGCCTTGTGATTACAGAGGGCATCCCACATGCAAGGTCAGGGCATGGATCCTAACAGCTTGATCTAGAACAGGGACTTGCTGTAAAATATAAAAGCTCACTATGCAATATTTGAACTGCTCTTATGAAAAGAAATCTGTGTGATGGCCCCATTCTAAAGTTTGCAAACTTTTATCCATCTAAAGTACCTGTTGTTTTGCTGAGAAGAAAAGTCACAGTCTTTGCAGAAAGGCAGGAAATGCTCATTTTGAAGGAAACTGGGTGTCAGAGTACCTTTTTTTCATGAGCAAGGTAGGGATTAGTTAACCAGAGAAAATCCAATCCAACATTAACAACTTTGCTCCTTTACCTCATGAGGAAAGAGCTGGCCTGAAAACATTTTGAGCTCTCTAATCCATGTTCTTAAAGGTATAAACTGCCTCCAGAGTAAGCAACTGTATCACTGCAAATACCTGGAGGGCCTTTTTTCCTCCCATGGAAAGGATTTGGCAAATAATATGCCATGGTCCATTGATCAATGGATTAGGGAGGCCTTTAAAGACTTTTGTTTCTAAAATTCATAGATGTAGGTGAAAATCCTTTTTTTTCCTCCCACTGTCCCCACAGACTACTGCAATTACTTTAGGTTTATCAGCACTGGGAAAATTTAATAGACTGCATCTTATAGTGTGTAATGTCATACTCAGAGATAAATTATAAGAGATGCAAACTATTGACCAACTTCAAAATGTCAGCTGTTATGGGATCCTTTGCTGTGGAATGCATGAAATCCTTCTATTAGATTATTTCATTAATGTTATGGTAGATAAGAGGATCCTGGAAACAATAATCTGTTTTCCTGGTAACCATAGTGTTCCTTAGAGCTGCTGCCCTCAAGTACCATGCTAATCAACTTGTGCATATGGAATTCAGCAGCAGACTGAAGTACTTCTTCATAGTTAGCTCAAGAAGGGGTCTATAATTATATATAAGATAATGTGTATACATATGTATATATACATATGTAGGGGTTCTCCCCATGTTATAAAAATTTGGCATCATGGGCAGATGGGTTTGCACACCATGGAGGAGGATACTCTCCCTCCTTTTCAGCCTTTGTGAAGCCATCCCTTCTGCATTCCTCAGCAGCCAGACATCAATACTTTCTGCTGTGAAAAGTTGGCTTTCAAAGGACAGATCTAATGTGTGACTGTTGTATATACCATGGTGCCTGAAGTTTGGTGTCATACAAATATTTTAGATAAATTGGATCTGACTTAATGGTTGTCTCTACCTTGGCATTTAAAATCAGTTCATCAAACTGCTCACAAGTCCTCTTGAGACTATGCTTCATAGCACCTGGTTAACTGAGTAAAATACCAGATAAAGACAGCAATTCTGTTTGTTTATAAAGGGTGATGTTTCCATCAAAGCTGAAGGGGACCTCTAGAGAGGGAGTCCAAAGACATTTTGAGATGCAAACTAGAAAGCTCTTTGCACCATACAAGCAGGCAAAAGAGGGACAGTCACAGTGTGGATCACTCTACAGTGTTACTGTAGATTTAGGTATCTCTGATCATGTTTCAGTTTGTTTTTTACAGGTTTTAGAAGGAAGTTTCCTTCAATTTGTATAAAGTTGTTCATTTTCCTCTTAACTTGAAACAGCATAAGGCATCTGATAATCAGAACGTTCACCCTGAGTGTGAATAATGTGAAGTCTTTGGTGTAAGACTGGATTTTCCAGAAGTCCTCCTACAAGACTGGCAGACTTCGATTTTTCTGCACATGGGCTGAGGCCTAAACACCATACATGATTAATCCTTCCCCCTGTGTGATTAATCTCATTGGTCAACAGAATCCTGAAGCTACCTGAGATAAATATCTCCAGACAATTTATCCCTGCAACTTCAGTTATTTTATCAAACAAGCTTCTGTGCTCTTAAAGTGCATGAAGTCATCCTTGTTAGTCAGAAACAATGTCTTTATAGGTTTAAATAACACAACCAGTATGTTTTTAAAGTCACCTAAGAACCTCACAAGTTTCCTAGTGCTCCAAACACCCTTCAGTACCTGTAGAGTATGTCTGTATTCCTAGAAAAACTCATTTAAATTCATATAAATGAACAAAATGTTATGACTGTGGTGCCTTTCCAATCTTTTAGTAGCTGCCAGAAGTTAAATTTATACATGCCTAGTTCTACTCGCCTTTTAAAGCCATTATTTTTCATTATGTGAAAAGTATATTTTATGAAAGCATTTAATAAAAATCACTTAAAACATGTCAGAAATTACTTGCTGCAGGAGCTGTTTTACACAGCTGAAAGTTTCAGGGCCAAAGGAAAAAAATAAGATCAGTCTTTGCACTTAGAGAATGTCCAGTAAACTTTGATTAAGTTTTGTACCAGTGTCTTTAAATTTAAACTTTTTGCTACATGAAATATGACAGCTTGAGTAGGTATGATAGACAACATGTCTATAGTTGCCATATGTATCAATTTATTTTTGGGGAGAGCTAAAGAAACTAATCCTGCTTCTCTTTCTCACACATTCAGATTCACAAATCTAATTACTTGAGCAAAATAAATGAGATGTGGACCTTTTTATATATTTGTACTCTGATATATTTGCTTTTTTAGTTCTTTTTGTTACTCAGAAGTTGTTTAGACACAGTATTGATGCACAGCATCTACATTAAAGCTGTCCCTTTGGTGTATTGCACAATTAATTAAAGGCTGGCACAGCTGCTTAATCAATTCCTATGTCTCAGCTTTCTCCTCCAGAAATTAAGGTGTTATAATCCGATCCTGAAGTGATTTTTAAAGGTGCTTGGAAGATATTTATTCTGGTGATCATGGTGGATAGGAATATTTAGACTGACTGTATATTTGAGCTTCAAATGAATGAGACACTGAGGAATGTGTAACTTTTTCATTAGATATGTGCAGCTTTTTTTTTTCCATAGGATTTAGTCCTGAATATCAAACTGCTGTAGTTTAATCTCTTTTTCAGGTCAGGCAGTATTTTCGGATCCATTTTCACATGTAAGCTGATTTCCAGTGCTTAACACATTTCTTTCTACCACTGATTTTAAAATGTATCAAGTGGTTTTAGGCATATTATTATAAGAGAAGCTGTAAAGAGCCTAGACAAAAGCCAAAAAAAGAGTTGAACATTAGTAACTTGGCCACAATGGAAGGTTGAAGTCAGAGCATTTCCCTAGTATAGAAGAGCTTAAACTGAAGACAGGAATGACAACACTCTTTGAAAAAGAATGGTGATAATTTTTTTTCAATTTTTTGCCACTGGATGCAGGACATGAGAACAAGAAAAGGACTAGAATTGTTTTCCACTCTTCCATGCTTTTCCATGACACTTAATGTGTAAATGACTGTCAACTTAGCATTCTCTTCCCTGCAGCTGAATTCACTATGTACCACATTCCCAGTGGCCTCCATAGTCTCTAGCATGTGCCAATTTCCTTCCATCTTATGAGTGACGAGAGATTTCTGTTGAGCTGTTCATTGACACATGGCTTCAGCATCAGTGGAAAGAGTTTGCTTCTGAAGAGTATAACAGCCCTTACTGCACCAGACTGGCTGATGAGGGTGGCTAAGGCTTGTTGTCCCTGCTGCTGTCTCTCCAGCATGCTTTGCTGACTACACTAATAGGTTATAAGGCCACAGCATCCCACTGTTATTTTATTTTCTCTCAATTAGGAAGTGCTGTTTTCCAAATTTCCTTACAAGTAACAGCGTTAGTGATATTTTTTCTTACCTGTCCTAATCCTCTTTGTGTATTGAAAATCTTTTTTGTCCAGAACTTGAATTTTTCTTCTTGCTAGTCCTGCTTTCACTGTGTATATTCCTCTGACTTGCTGTTTGTCTTAATAAGTACTATTAAAAGGCATCAGAATGTTGCTCCAAATGAACAGTATCCTCAGAAGAACATTTCCTCTCTTGGAGTAAAACAGTGTTCCTCCTACCACTTATTTCCCTTCATTGGCAGATAGGCTCCTTTTCTGGACCTCTTTTTGCCTGTAAAGTGTGACTGTTAGAGAGCTCTTAAACGGGTTGTGTTCATAGCAGCATGTTGAGCAGAAGGGGACTGGTCTTGCCTCAACAAAGAAAAGACTTCTCTGAAAAGGGGACCCTATATGTACCCTGCATGCTGCTGATCTGAGCAACACATCTGCTTCACCTTTAACAGCTGCTCTGAACGCTAATTCTGGAGTTCCCCAAGCTCCATGGGAGAGGATGAAGTCCTATTTGTCTACAGTGTCTCAAATGTCAAAGCTGGAACACTGGCACCACCTCTGCTGGTAGTCCTTGATGATCTCAGCATCAGTTCAGTGCTTTTTTCTTTTTTTGGTAACTAAAAGGGTGAGCATAAAGAAATGACACACACAAACTCCTCAGAACAGGCAAGCTTATCCTTAGTAGCTCGTAACAAGAAAAGCAGAAATACACTATGAGCTGAGCAGCCTTAGAATATTTTAACATTGCAATGTTTGACCTTCAGTAATTGAAAAATGCTGAATAATTCTGAAAAGCAATGAGAAAGAAATATGGTAACTTTATTCAGAAATATCTAGCTTGCACATAATGCTAGCCATATTATGCCAGCTTAATTATTTCTTTATGAAGATGATCTTGGGAAATTTGTGATTGTTAGGAGACTACGCCTTCACAAATTCTTCCAACAAGTCTGAAATAAATCTCTTTTGGATCAATGAATTTCTGACAAAGCTATTTTTTAAAAAGGAAGACAAACCTGGCTGGCTTCAAAGGTTTCCGAAGTTGTTAGATTTGCTGAACTAAGGATATATTTTCTATCTAAATTTGCATACATTTGTGAGCTCAATTTTTTGAAAAAAAAAAAACCTTATCATTCCGTCTAGAGAAGAATGAATTTATCTGGAAATGTTCCATCCGTGTCACTGCCTTCCTTCAGATGAGGAGAGAGGAGGGAGGTTTTGAGAATGGCAGTGGTTAAAAGTGTCTCCTCAGCAACTGTTGCCATGTCAGGCACATCACTGATATTTACTGTGCAATATTCTTGTGATCTGTCAAGAAACAGTAAATTCCTCCATAGATGAGCATCAATCTGGAAAATGTTTTGCAAAGCACTAGACAAAGTTTTCATCATGTACTGCATTGCTATGTGTGGCATGACATGAGACTGTCTTAACAGATGGTGAAATATGCTGTTGGCAAGCTACCAAACCATGCTAGAAACTTGGTTTTGTTTCCCCAGGGCTCCATTATATGAGTTCTGTAATGAAGGTTGACCTGAGTCTGCAGAGAGAAAGCCCATCCTTGCTGGACATGAAGGAGCCTCTGGTAGGCAGCATCTTCACCTCAGTGCGTGCTGAATCAAATAGGGGTGTCCCTTTCTAGCCTCAGGCAATTCCTTTCCAAGAAGTATCTGTGAAAATGTCACAGATCAGACTGGAGGAGGCAGTCAAGATTAAGCATCTGTATTGCTTCTTTGAGCATATGGACTAATTCAGAAACCAAACTGATAAGACACAAAAACACTAGTAGCCAGTCTTGTAGAAATAGTGATGTAAGTAGAAGGAAAATAAATTAACCTGTTAGCTCTTTGTCATCTTTGAGATGAGAAATAAATGAGCTTTTTTAATTTACCCGTGTCATGAGTGGCTGTAATCTTGTCTCTGGTTGGCATCATCTCTGCATAGTTACTGATGTGAATATAATTTTGTGTTTAATTACAACCTTACAGGCAATCATTAGAAAATCATATTGTATCAAATCAAAATATGTCTTTTTTTTTTTTTCCCAGCAACTCTGGCAATTTGTTTAAAAACTTTTATCTGGTTCTTCCTCTACATTGGAGAAATTGCTGACATTCATAAATTACTTCTGTCTGCCTTCTGTGATGAGAAGTAACCTAGAAATACCTATAATGCTATCAAATAAGACTTACCAACATCATATAATTAGACTGAAAGGACGTATTTTGCCACAAATGCTTTTTACATATTTAATGGCAAAATCCATCTTTTTATTAAAAATTAGTTCTGTTTTATTTCAACCAAGACCAATAGGAAATATTTTCACTGATTTTGGAACTGGGAAAATCAGATACAACAGTGGGAGTATAAGGGGAAATAGCTTGAAAAGCATCACTATTGAAAGTGAAAGCCTAGTTTCCTTAAATTCTGTGGTCCACTAGAACACTCTCATCAGAGCTGAATAAACAAGACTCTGCTATATATATTCTGTGGAACTAAACAGTGGGAGGATGCGTGTGCACTTAAAGGTCTGTTATATTTAATTATTAAATGAGGTAATTTTGTTTGGCCATGTGACTGAAAAGCTTCTTGTTTGACTTTTTTTTTGAACAGCCAACAGCCAAGAACACTACATATTTGCTGTGATAAATCCAAAAAGGCAGTCTATAAAGGACAAAGTTGTCTTTTTCCAGGTAGAATTTAAATGTTTGATTAAGAAATGAAACAGTGGTAGCTACAAATAAATTAGAAACTTATATTTGATATATCTCTTCTTTGCTCAGAAAAAGAAATTTTAATTTAGAATTAACATACTGTCTGTTAGGTAACACTTTAGAAGACTTTTGTACAATAAATTATCTTGGTAGACTTGCTCAAGGATGAACCTTAGTGGCTCTTCTGTATAGGAGAATGAATTGTTTATTGGATTGTGGCTGCTTGCAGCTTAAAAATATTTTTGTGCTAAACGTTTTTGTAGTTGATTTTAATGTTCCTGTGACAAGATCTCAGAAGCATATTTCTAAGAAATTCTATATAGGCAATTACTTAATTTTTAAATAACAATCCAAATCTAATTTGAAAAGTTTCAGATTGAAGTTTTGTCAGTGGCAATTACTTGTATTTGTTTCTGTGCTTTTTATTCCTTTAAAATATGGTGGAAGAAAGTTTATCAAGTAGCTGCCTAAGCCTATTTTTTTCTCATTCCTAAGGACTAGGAGGATCAAGGAAATAGACAGCAAAAGAGCTAGCTAGTCACCAGGTAAATATAGCCATCAGAAGTTAAATTTTAATTAATGGTTTTGGTAGGATCTTCAAACAACTTGAGAGGATGGTCCCCTTGTCTTCAGTGTTTTAAGGGGCAGAGGTTCAGATAGTCTATTGCTTTGAAAAGCTTGCAGCCCAGAAGTTATATAGATCAGATAAATGAAGTTGTCATGTGAGCAAACTAAAATGCAATCAAAGGCAGTAAATAAACTCTTTCTTCTATTGTTGATGTTTTTTGGAGGGATCAGTTTGAAGGAAGGTGTCTGCTCAACAGTAAGGGTAGAGGACAAACCAAAGAGCAGTAAGAAAGTGGAGGAGCTGGTACGAGGGAGGGAAGTAAGAAGTAGTGAGGAGAGTGTGAACCTGAGTGCACAGTAGTACCCCAAAGGCTGAGACACACTGGTCACTATTAGAAAGCTATCCAGGTACTTTTCAGCTACATTAATAAATACAGGCAGAAACAACAGATGACAGGATTTTTCTTTTTTTTTTTTTTTTTTTTTTTTAAATTCAGCAGAGTAATATTTTGCTTTATTTGAGATTAGTAAAGGACACAGAAATTCAGCCAAGGATACCACTGCTAATTTTTCAGACAGTTAAATTTAGACCTTGTTCAATCAAAAGAAGTAATCCATCTTTTCAAGAAGTATAAGAGCAGCATAAACCAGAGAAGGACAAAGAGATTGTCTTTGCAGTTCTTTGAGATTCCTTTTGTCTCATTCTTTCTCTTCTGTATAGCTCAAGTGCAGATATTCTGAACACAGCAGATTTCTGTACTGCTATTCACAGGAGGATGGCCTGGAGGTTTAGATGCTAGTCTGGAATAATCAGATTTTGGCTTATGATAAACATTCTCTGAACTTGGTGTTGAAGTTACTTGCCTTTTCTGTATCTTTTTGCCCAATGGTAAAGGGACCAAAAAATGCACTATTATTGTATTAAGCAATTTTGTGAGGAAACAGAAAACTCAAAAAGTATGAGGATTGTAGGTGTTGCTATGCTATTAATATTTCACTTTAGCAGCCCACACATAGGCTGCTTGAGTTGTATCCTACCTTGCCTCAAGCTGCCGTCCTATGTCGGGTTTGCCACCTGCATAGAGGTGTTTGAGACATCCTGTGTGATCTGAGATGACTGTGGGAAGGCAAATGAATCAAACCCGTGATTTCTCAATTCTTTGTTCTTAGCTTGGTCCCTATTCTCTCATAATTATTTGACTCCCACTTAATTCCTTCTTTGATTTCTCGCTCTTTTTTTTTCTATATATCTTGATCTATGTTGTTTATTGTTTCTTTCCATTTTGTTTTCCTGTTTAAGCTACAATCTATGAAAATCACCTGCCATGCACCATTCCAGCATCTCTCTACCGTGACGCTGTCCTCTGTAATATAGGCTAGCCTCACACACAGTCTAGGGAACAGCTTCTTTAGTACCAGGTTTTCACACCCACTGGGGATAGGCATTGTTCAGAATACAGCCAGAGAGTATCTGATAAGCCACCTTATCATGTGGGACCCCATAGCATAAAGTCTTGTGAAGTTCTTGAGAGAAAAGCAGAAGTCCCTAGCAGTATAATGACATAACTGTTAGTATTACTTCCCTTCTCATAAGCAAAATGAGCCCTTTATAAACTTAAAAGCTCATCCTTCAGTCTCCTTGTATTTCTACTGTCCAGCTAAGTTTTACTGCTGGACGTCTTAGGATTCAATGCAGAACAGTAACTACCTGCTATTGTGTTAAATTTTACAAAGGTGCATGCTTCCTGTAAAAGAAATTTGTTGGATCATACAAAGAAAAGAGTGAGAGAAGGTCTGCCTACATTTTGTGGTACGCTGCAATATGCAGGTCAGTGTCCTCTGTAAAGTTCTTTCTGGTTTTGACCAAATGACCAAGGACTAAGGTAAAAGTCTGTGGCTTATTCCAAAAGCAATAACAATCTTGGGGGTTTTTTTGTGGATCTCTTTAGAGAATTTTTGCATTATCAGGACAATAATGAACAATTAGATTCTGTGATATGCAGAAAGTTACTATGATAATCTCTCATTGCAAAACGTTCACATTTGTCATTTAGGCTGCATTTCCCTCTTAAATTTTGATTATCAGAATGTAGCTTATAATAGTGGTTTGTGCTTGTCTGGATATTATTCAGTACTTTTCTCATTTGTTAAGCAAACTGTTCCAATGCATCATGGTATTTTACAACACTCAAAGCACCAGCAAGCAAAAGCTTGCAAAAAATTAACAAAAGAAAAGCATTTGTAAGAGAAGTACACCTTTTTGCTTTTTTAAGCAACAGATACCTTATAGCTTCACAAACAGCAGGACAGGCCATCAATAAGAAAAATCCACCTGGTCAATAAGATGTGGAGAGACAGCATCAGTAATTACAGTAATTTCACAAGTATAAGGTGCACTGACGTATAAGCCGCACTTTTTATTGCAGTGAGGCTCCGCATGCAGCAAAGTAACAAATTAGTAACAGAATTGTGTGATTGTGGGGTGTACTGGCTCGGCTCGGGGCCGTGTGAGCTCTGGCTTGTCTCGGGGCTGCTGTGGGCTCGCACTTCCGGCTTGGCAAATTTCAGAACTTTGTCCATACATTGGCCGCTCCAGAGTACAAGCCGCACTTCCAGGTTTGGACCAAAATTTTAGTCAAAAGGGTGCGGGTTATACTCGTGAAATTACCCTAATTGAAATTCAGTTTTAGTGGTTAGGAGAAGGCTCTGAAGTAGCATCACTGTACAGTAATCATGTATCTTCCCTAGTCATCTTCTTTTGAGGGGGGTTTGGAGAGAGGTTTGCTAGAGGTTAGGTCCTTATTATGTGGACAATTAGTCTGACCTGTAGAGTCATCTTTAGCCTCTTCCTTACTGAAGAATGCAGCAGATGCCCTCTTCCATTACTTGGGCCATATTTCATTCATTCATGGAATTTAGGATATGACTTCTCTTTGACTTTGTACAGCAAAAATTGCCTATGTTATACATTAGGATAGCAATTGTGGAGCTGCATAATGCTGCTGTATGATAGATAACCAAATGCAGTTTACTATGATGGCCTTTCTTCTAGGATATGATCCACTGTGTCAAACTTGAGCAACAAAACTCAGCTGTAAATGGTGGACCAATTAGCATTATTGTGTCCAGTGTAGGAAAATACATAGGAGGAGTGGGGTGAACCATTACTAGTACAGTAATAAATATATAAAATACATTACAAGACAGTGAAGATTTTCTGTAATTTGAAGAATGATCAGTTGTTCTATGTGTCATTATTAGTGCTACTGTGTGGAAGAAAAGGACTGGTAACCATAGATGACCTAAACATTTTATAAGATTAGTAACAGAAACCAGCACCTCACAAAGCAATTGCTTATAAATTAAGAGCTTTATTGTAGTGTCATTCTGCATTTTCTGTGGTAAAAAAAAACTCATAAGAAAATGCTCAGTGTTCTGTATTAATCAGGTTTTCAGGCTTTTGAGAGTCTGTCAGTGGCAAAGGGATTTTTTTCCACAACATTGCAGCAGATGTTAATGAGAACAGAGGCTTCAGCAAACATTTCTCTGTCAGCTGTTGTTTTTGCCAGAATGCAATGGTGAAATAGCAGCACAGAGTACAGGGCAAGGCTGAGTTCTTGGAAAGCCTGTGACTGCATAGCATGGAGACTGTGAAATTCAGTCAACTGCTTAGAGAAGAAGTGTTGCATTAAAGCTATGCTGAGATCAAAATATTCATATTCAGAACTGAAACTGTGCAATACACTATGCTATTTCAGACACAGGATCTTCACTCTGCCATAAAATGGCAATTTATACTTGCTGGGTGTGTTCAGCACTAGAGAAAAAATCAGTAGTTTGTTTTAAAATCTTATATTTATTATTTTTCTAATTATGAAAATACATCTAATTTTTAATCCTACAATATAACAGTACTGAAAAAATATCTTCTTGACCTTTTTCTTTTTTTGACCATATTCTGAGATTTCAGTGCTGGAGTGAAATGGAAGAAGAAGACTATAGACTTTGACATGAGAAAAAGATTGGTTTTGTTATTAAATGCCACCCAACTAGTCTTGAGGAGTTAGATGTGAATGTTACCTCTTTGGAGAGGAGGCTTTCTACTAGCTGGGCTAAACACAAAGGTCCATAAACTATATACTTACATATCTGTAATCCACTGCACTGTCTCTTCCTGCCCCTCTTTGCAGCAGAGCAACTAAGCAACATCCTTGTAATGATTCTTCCTCTGTTTTCACTTCAGCAGCCCGTGTGCTAACTGTGAGGAGGTGGGAATCTTGTATGGTTCCAACGACTCTAGAGTATTCTGTTTCTTGTGCTTAACATCCTGCTGTCACGCTTGAGTGAGAGTCAGTACATAAGTTTTGGAATTATTTCTATACTAAATACTTTAATATGTTATCTTCCTAGCTAGCTTTTATTTCTGGAACAAACAGGGTTTCTTCAGATTTGCTCCTGCACTTCTCAAATACCAGCTGGGTATCGTGGACCACACTTAATTTTTCTACTTTGACACTTTCTTGTGGTTTTGTGGTATTGGACACTTTGTATAGCATCCCATTGCATGGATAAAGAACGTGTTTATAAACATGGAGGTGCTTGTAGTGCTTGTGTGGGGTTTTTTGGTGGGAGATGATTGGTTTAGGGCAGGATGATTGGTGGAGTGGAGTTTTTTGTCTGTCCGGAATTACTGTCAGGTTCTAGTAAACTTGGGGCTGTGTATGTTTGCTTTATGAGTTGATGTATACTACTTTATTGTTGGTTAAGTTAAAATACAGTCGTGCTTACTTCAAATTTAGCCCATGGTGTTTCTCTTTTTTTTTTTTAATCTCAGATAAACATTGTTGTATATCGTAAGAAGCTTCTTTCAAAGCTTCTATTTTATATTGGCCAAATACTTCTTTAAATTTTGTGAGCCTTTGCTCATATCCATATGATGTTTTGCACAAGAGTAACTTTAAAATTATTTCTCCTGCATGGTTGGTTTTTATTTTAACCAATTGCTGCCCAGAAGTACCATCTGGAAACTCCTTTGGAAAACTGCACATACTAGTCATGCAGCCCTAGTATTTCTTTTACAGGTTGTAGAAGAGTATGGCATTAGGTAAAAAAAAGTTGTGGAATGGTGTTGTACAAGTATTGTGGAACGGTGTTATAGATGCATGAGCTTGCATTTCTTGAGATCCAGAGCACTTTACTGTTCTCAAAAAATTTTGGACAGGGAGTCTATGACAATGGGTTTGAACTCTTATGAGTGTTTATCTTGCTTTTCACACTAGGATTATTCTGTTATACCTAAATTGTGCTGCTTTTGGTAAATTAGCTTAGCTTAATTTTTTCAGTATTTTGACGGTCCTCTGGATTTCTGATGAAGTATTCTTCTGGGTCATACCTTCCTGACCTGAGTGGTTTTGAACATATTGGTTGTTCTTTAAGAATACTGATTTATGACTGGGGATGATGTATGCTGGGATGTCTGATGAGGTCAGTTCCTGTCCACCCAGCTGCTGCTCTGCAGGAAGCTGAGCTGCCCTTGAGGCAGCTCCTGGGTGGCCACAGCTTACATCAGAGAATCAGTTTCAGAGCTGGGTTTTTTGTTTGTTTGTTTGTTTGTTTGTTTGTTTTTCTTTTCTTTTCTTGAATTGCCATAGTCTTAAAGACATTTTAGCAAAGGATGGCTAGATTTGTCAGGGAGGTAGTCTCAATATAGTATAACACTCTCATTTTTGCCTCAAGACAAGAGTTTTCAGTGTAATCAAGCGTTCTCAAGCTAATCTGTAGTTTATTTTACTATATTCATTTCTTCAGTATGTAAGCAAGCGCTTAAAAACATTCTCATTACAATTATTCTAAATTTGCTCATTTGAATTCAAGATCCTCATAAAACTGAATGTCTTATATGGTAAATAAAGGCACTTAGAAAACTAAAGGCGTATTGTTTAATCTTACATCCTCTGAAAGCTTTATTGAAGGTACAGCACCCCCAAATGGAAATATTCTTGATGACATTTAGAAATTACATCAGACATGACTGGTGTTCTTACTCAAATTTTGTGTGTTAGTGTAGCATCTGCCATATGTTATATCAGTACCACATTGCCTCACAATTCTTCTCTACATGTATTTACTTAAGAGTATCTAAGTTTACCATTGTATTAAATTTAGCTTTTACTTCATTCTCAATGCTATTGACTTAACTATTTAGTTCATATATTCTTAGCAACATGCTGGATTAACACTGATTGTCATTTTAAATACTTTTAAAAAAAATCTTTTTATGTCATTTTAAGAGGAAGCTTAATGGTAGCTGAATTAATTTAATTACAGGAAAAGAGAGCTTTTATCCTGTTTTATTTTATTAGGGTGAAATTGATCAACTCTTTTATAGAGTTTTCAGAAGATTACAAAAAACTTGAGTATAGAACATTAATTGAGATTCAATTCATGTCCATTTCTTTACTTTTTAAAATTAATTTTATTGTAAATGTGTATTGGTTTGACACGACTTGGTTTTAGGTATCAGGGGAACCACAAAGATGAGAAGCTATGAGAAGCTGCTGGAAGCTTTCAGCATGTCCAGCAGAACCAGATGGCTCTGAGGATGGACATGTTGCTGTCCAAAACTGGGCCAATGAGGCTGGTAACACCTATGTGATAACATATTTAAGAACAAAATCAGAACAAAGTCACAACTTTTACTTCTAGTCAGAGAAGAGGAAGAAGTGAGGGAAACATGGAGACACCAAGGTCAGTGCAGAAAGGGGGGACAGGAGGTGCTCCAGGTGCCAGAGCTGAGATTCCTCTGCAGACCGTGGTGATGACCATGGTGAAGCAGCTGTGCCCCTGCAGCCCATTGGATTCATGGGGGATGCAGAGATCCACACACAGCCCATGGGGGAGGTGCTCATACCCAAGCCGGTGGATGCCTGGAGGAGGCTGTGATCCAATGGAAGACCTAATAAAGAAGGAAGACCCTTGCTTTCAGGCTAGAGCAGCCTGTCCTTGGAGGGCTGCACCCTGTAGGAAAAGAGCCTTGTCACAGCAGTTTTGGAAAAACTGTCTGCCTGTGAAACTCATGTTTGTAGCAGGTGTGGTTTGGCTGCTGCATGTGAGAGTAGACCCATGTTGGAGAAGTTCACAGAGATCTGTCTCCCATGGGAGGGACTCCATGACCTCACAGAGAAAGGACTCCTCTCCTGGAGCAGCAGAAAAAAATCTCGGTGTAATGAACTGACCAAAACCCCCCTGCCTTATCTCTCTATGCTGTGAGAAGGAAAAAGAAAGGCTTGAGGGCAGAGTGTTTTATGGGCTTATTTTACTTCTCATTATCCTCCCCTAATTCTATTACTAATAAATCTCACTTACAACTAAAGTTGAGCCGATTTTGCCCATAAAATATTTATCCCAATCCTTATCTCAGTCATGAAGTCTTGGTTGATTTTTTTTTTTCCTTTTCCCCCCTTTTGCCCGGCTGTGGCAAGGGAGGGTGAATGAGTGACTCTCCTGGGTACCTGGTGCTGGGCCAGTGTCAAACCACAACAAAAGGATACAGACTGTTAATACACATTGATAGATATTCTCAAACTTAACCTCAAATGTTATTTCTCTGTGTGGGTATGCTAAGAAAAAAGAAATGCTAGCCACTTGCCTTCACTAAATTCTGGACTCATTCAAACCCTTCGGGTCACCAAATGTTCAATATCTTAGATTCCTCTGCTCTTTTTTTTCCCTAAAAACCTGAATTCAAATCCATAATATAGTTTGCTTATCACTTGGGCCTAAAATAAAACACTAGCCACTTATCAGTCCAATTTTCCATTCTTTAGCATGCTGTAAATCCTTCTTAGGCTTCTGTGAAACACAGAAGAATCTACACTTCTCCTGTCCTCTTGGGCCACCAATAAAGTGAGCTATTCCTGTTACTAAAGTTAATTCTTATCTAGAACGGTGGTCAAACTGAGGCTTAAGAGGGAGATTAGGGATTTGCTGCTCCTGAGCACAGCCTTCATTTTACCATTAAGAATTATTAGATACTTCCCAATAACCTGTGTGTTTCAAGTCTATCTTCTCTTGTTCTAAACCTACTGCTACTTGCCATTTCCTAACCCTAGCCATAAACCCTCACTTTAACCCAGGTATTCCACAGAACAAGATGAAGAAGATGTTAAAAATTTATTTTAGCCTGTCCATGAATAGAGGTGGTGGAGTTAGAGTAACCCACATGCAGGGCAGACAAGCCTACATCTGGCTTTAACCCTATCCCAAAAACACCCTATAGGTGCTGACCTAACTGAGCAAAAATAAACTATAGACTTCTGTTGACAAGAGACTTCCACTTTGAGGCCGAAGTGCACAAACAAATGCTGAAAGTTAGGTCAATTTCTAGGACTGTCAGCCTGGCCACTTTTTTGTTTAGACTACCTATAGTAAACTTGTGAATACAATTAAATTGGTTGTAAAAGGCTGAGCTACACGTTCAGTAGTTGGTGGAGTTATATGGGTGGGATCTAAAAGAACTTGTGAAGAATAGTTCATTTTAGCCCCAGTCTGCTCCTCTGTCTCTACACGGAATTGTGGGGATGGGATTAGGATTGCTTTTGGCAAAAGAGTAAGTGAATCCCAGTTACCTGTGTACATGGCATGAGGTACAGAACTTCCATGAGGGTAAGTTTTTTTAGCCTCTGGCCTGAAACTTTTAGATCCAACTATATTTGTAGTTCTGATTTGGATTGGGAAAACTGAGAAACCATGTTATAAATTATCTGGATTAAGATTAGAATTGGTGTTTGTAGATTGCTGGTAAATTGTAACACTGCATCTTACTTCAGCTAAATATCTGTATATAAATGGGAAGTTGAAGATGGGATAAAAAAACACCAAACCATAGGAGGTAGGTGCTATGGGAAATTGTTCCCTTCTGAGCCTTGCACTATTGGGCCTGAGTGCATATTTGAAAATGTGGATGTGTGCCGTTGACACTGAAAAGAAAGAGTCTCATGACAACTTCTCATGCTGTAGTTTGTTATCTGTTATGAATGCTCATACTAGAGTTAACATGCTTCTTGCTTCATATGTGGTTTGAATGTATTGCTGTGGTCAGGAGGCTTACTTGGCAACCACCTCTTTGAAAAGGAAATGTTGGCTTTTCAGAAAGCCCTCTGGTGTGGATCAAAGCCTCTGGTGTGGATCAAAGCCATGCCACAGCTGGGGGCAGACTGTTTGGCTTGTTGGTCACAAGGAGGAATATGAAGGCCTGTAATGATTCAAAATTAAATGATTTCTCTTTAAAATTCTCTGTGATACTTATTAATATTTTATGAAGAGGTTGTTGATGAGAGTTTTGGGAATAGCTAACTGTCTTAAAAGCAATCAAAAATGCCCACATATGCCAGAAAATGAACATAGCTATCGGCAGCAAAAGGCTAGTCTATCTCTTTTTTTTCTCTGATATAATTCTTTCTTGTCTTTATGCTGTAATTATGTCAAAACTTCCTTTCACATGCCGTGTCCACAGGTAGCGTTCAGTCACCTTCATTATCTTGACCTCCAGTTTCCACAGTAGCAATGCTCACCACCCCTTTTTGCAGCCTGATTTTGTGCTGTGAGACTGGCTGGACTTTGGAGAAGAAGGTGGTCTGAGAAAGAATATGGTAGTACTGGAGCTTTGTTTTGAGAAGAATGGGCTATAATCTTTATATATTTATTCACAGTATCTGCTAATTGCTACTGTTTCAATTTTGTTTGGCTTCTGAGTTTTGTTTTGGTTTTGGTTTAATTTGTTTGGTTTTGTTATTAACTGTGCAAATAGATAGTTTGGTGAATTTGAACATCAATTTGTGGGACAGTTTGTTCCTACAAGCGAGTACTTTACAAAGATTTGGGCAGGGCTGTACAAAGCCAGTCTGCAGCTATGTTTAAGTCTCCAGCATTATAGTGAATGGATAGCAATGGGATTTAATAATAAAAAGCATTTATTGTGGTTAAATACAGTGCAAAGTGTAGCTGCATCAAATTACTTTTGAGATTGCTGGTTGAATTGTCCTTATTGCTGAATTATTGTAGCACACTTATTATCTAGTAGATGACAATCTACTTATGAATTAATGAGGGTAGCAAAATGAACACCATGTTTTAAATAAGCATCAGCCTAACATTAATTTTTATGACTTTATGTTGAAAATCATGCAGATAAGAATTATGTTAGTACTGTTCGATGTAATGAGAAGAAAAACCTAATGAGGCTTTTTTTCTTTCTTTGTCTTAACTGAAGGACATTTGTAGTGCCAGCAGAGTTCTCTTATTCTTTCTTGCTTTGAAACCATGGGATTCTTTGCTAAAAGAAAAGTTGCATCACTAAAGAAGAAGCATTCCCCCAAGGACTCCATACTTGGAAGTATATTTAACACACATACACACCCTATACTCCTGCTTTCATATTTTTTTTTTATTTTTGACAAAGAGTTTCTTGTGAGAACTTTTGAAATTGTAGAGCACGAAACACCCCCAAAAGTAAAATGCAAGAACAGAAGTGTTGAAAGTAGCAGTGGTTTTGGTTTTTGTCGTAAATATTAAATTATTCCTTATTCCTTTCACTACAGGTTCTTCAAAAACTAGGAAAAGCAGATGAAACTAAAGATGAACAGTTTGAAGAATATGTTCAAAATTTCAAACGGCAAGAGGTAGGTTACTTTTTCAGTTTCTTTAATTGTGTCTTTAAAATTAAATGCATTTAACTTGCTGATTTTGAAGAAGGTGTTGCAGGGTAACAGGTAAGATTTTATTTTTTGATGGGTACAAGATTTTGTTCTGAGATTTTCAGACAGAGATAACAGTTGCATTTGTGCACACAGAGAGCTAAAATATGGGTTGAAAATAAAAGAACATTTGTAGTCATTTACAATATCATCATGCTTGAACTGCTAGAGATCAGAGTACATTTTCACCAGTAACTGAGAATAAAACCCAACCTCAACTAAATGCAGTTTTGTGGTCAACTTCTTAAAAAAAAAAAAAAGTATTTCTGTGGTTTCATTTTGTGGATTACTTTCATCATTGCTATATAATAATGTTGGTTTTATAAGAGTGAGCAGATTAATGGTTTCGGGCTGCACATGTGTTGCAAAGCTCCCTGTGGGTGCTGAGGTCTGTGGTGGCAGTGCTGATGAAGCATAACTAGGCAGCAATGCTCAACAGGAAACCAAAGGTGCTCCAAGAGTTTATAATCTATTCCCAAAGCAGTCCTAAATTCTAACCCAAATTACTTGTTACTTTGTTGGACAGACTTTTTGGCTCTGTGGTGATGAATTGCAATGTATTATACAGTACCTTTCTAATAAAAATTAATGCCTGCCATGAACTGTGGTAATACCACCAAGAAAATAGTGTTGTTACATAAGTATGAACTGACATATCTGTCGTCTTTGTGAGCTGTTATTTAGAGCTGCTATAGAAAGGAACTGGAGAACTACTCCCACACATTTTACACAATGTAAAATTTGGCTCACATTAGTGTTTGCAGTTTCTGCTCGGAATCAGTCCTATTCTACCAAATGCACTTTCCTCCTTTCCATGTAAACAAAAAGCCTGCATCCTGACTGCTAGAATGCTTATTAAGTCTTTTGCATTTTATTGTCACTTCACCTTTACTTTCTTCAGTGTAGAAGAGAGAGAGGTTTCAAAACCTACTGAGCTTTCTTCTTCACCAAAGAGAAATATACTGGGACGTAAAAGAATCTCTTTCTCTGAGAAGGATAGTTCCCCAAATTTCTTGAGGCCAGGAAGATGGTGGGATTTAATAGATATTTTGAAACCTTACAGAGATACTGTATTTTCCTTTTTCTTCCCTTTTCACTTTTCCAAGTCTTCTTGACTTGGCTTTTTGATTATCTGGTGTTGCTGCTTATCCTTGTCCATATCCCAGGTGTTTGCACAGCTAGAAATTGTGTTTGTAAAACTAAGGTACATCTCTGAGGGGTTTCTTTGGTGTAGGACCAAATGGAGCATCCCCATGAAGAAACAGAATTTCTGGTACTTTTCTCTTATAGTTCAAAATTCTGAGACAAAAAAAGAGGGGAAAGAGGGGAAAAAAATCCTTTTAAGCAAAATGATATTTCAAGTATTGGGTTTTTTCTGTCCTTTACCAAGAATTGTCTGTAATGGCAGTAATTGCCAATGTCTGTAATTTTAAGCTGAAAATCTTACTTAGGGTTAAGAGGATATTGGCATTTCTTTTTATTTCCTCATTCATTGATGTACATGGAGGCAGTAATAAACAGTAATAAAAAGGAACTGCATGATGCTTAATCCTAAATGTGAATGGGAGTTGTGACCAGAGAGGGAATTGGGTAGGGAGGAGTGACTACAAAGAGAGCTACTACAACTATCATGACAGTCACATGCAGATTAGGCTAGATCCACTGACACACCCAATGAGAGAGACTATTTACTGAACTAGTCACACATGCTTACTGTGCTTTCAAGGAGTTCTGTTGTGCTCAATTCTTCAAATACAAGGGGAAAAATGCTGCAAAAGCACTGTTTCTGCCATGTTCACCAATAAGAAGCATAAAATTGTTTAAATTTTCTACATTTTCTTCATGCTTTGATCTACAATTTGTTAGCAATGCAAAGGTATGAAGCATTACAATGTGCATCCGAATTATCACTCTTAATAACTAATGCTGTGCACAACTGCTGTCTTCTGTGAACTCAGGCAGCTGTCCCTTCTTGGTTTACATTCAGTCCTGCTTTCAAGTTCATTCTGCAACTCTAGAGGCTTTAGATAAAGAAAAGTCAAATTCTAGATGTTAAAGGATAAAAAGGCAGTTTGGTGGATTTATCCCTGTGCTGAGGTTCACCAAACTTGATGTGGGCCGTTCAGGAGGCTTGCAAGAACAGCCAACCCTGTTGAAAGCTGTCCCATCTTTTTCAGCTCCGTGCAGGATTATCTGTCTCTGTGGTGGTCACTGTGTGGTGTGTCTCCTTTGAGAGGAGGTCCAAGCTTTACTTTGTTTCTTGCAATCTCACTTAGCAGTGATTTGTCTGTTACTTGGCCCCCTCACCTACTGGCAGTTCATTCTGAGGAACACTATCACTTCAGTGCTATGTCTCTGCAAGTTCTCTGTTGCAGCTGTTGCTACATATGCCCTGGGGATCCTAGTAAGCTGAAAGCTGTGAAAATGGTCTGTTTATCTTGTTTGCCTGTGTTACTGAGCATGTAACTCTTGAGAAGTGAACTAACGTTAAGTATAGAATGATCTTTTTATTATTACTATCCAAAGATAATAAATGAGGACTTCCAGTTCAGCCCACTGAAAGGATGAAGGAAAGAGCATGGTGCTCATTATCCAAGGAACAGAAAATTGAGAACCTGAAATATTTTCCTGAATAACAGATTAGATTGTGTACCAAACTCAGAAGAAGGCTATGAGTAAGGATACATGCATGTCATGGTTTGATACTGCTCAAAGACCAGGCACCCACAAAAGCTGCTTACTCACCCTCCCCTGCCACAGCTGGGCAGAGGAAAGAAAAATTTCATTAATGCTTCACGTGTTGAGATAAGGACCGGGAGAAAACAATCCAAGGGCAAAACAGGCTCATCTTAAAGGTACAAAGTGAATTTATTACTATCAGAATCAGAGGAGGATAATGAGAAGTAAAATAAGCCTTTAAAAAATAACTTTTTCCCCCAACCCCTCACTTCTTCCCACCAAGAGCACAGGGAGACAGGGGTGAGGGTTTTTGTCAGTTCATCACCCGAGGTTTTCTTCCATCACCCGAGGGAGAGGAATCCTTCCCCTGCTACACCGTGGGGTCCCTTCTTATGGGACGCAGTTCTCTGTGAACTTCTCCAGCATGGCTCCAATCTCATGAGCAGCAGTCCTGCCAAAACTGCTGCAACGTGAGTCCCTCCCACAGGGAATGGTCCTCCCAAAAATGCTGCATCATGGGTCGCTCTTCCATGGGGTGCAGTCTTCCAAGGACAGGCTGCTCCAGCCTGGAATTTGTTACCCATATCCCAGCCTGGAAGCAGGGGCCCTCTCTCTCTCCACCGGGTCTCCCACTGGATCAGAGCCTCTTCCAGACATCCTCCTGCTCCAGCAAGGGCACCTCCCCCACAGGCTGAGGTGGATCTCTGCATCCCCTGTGGATCCCCATGGGCTGTGGGTGGAACTGTGCATCCCCCATGGATCCCCATGGGCTGTGCTTGGATCTCTGCATCCCCCGTGGATCCCCATGGGCTGTGCATAGATCTCTGCATCCCCCATGGATCCCCATGGGCTGCAGGGGCACAGCTGCTTCACCATGGTCATCACCACGGTCTGCAGAGGAATCTGAGCTCTGGCACCTGGAGCACCTCCCTCCCCTCCTTCTGCACTGACCTTGGTGTCTCCATGTTGTTTCCCTCACATGTTCTCACCTCCTCCTCTTCTCTGGTAGGAAAAAACTGTGCATGCACACTTTTTTTTTTCCTCCTTAAATACGTTATCACAGAGGCATTACCAACCCCTCTAACTGGCCCAGCTTTGGCCAGCAGCATGTCTATCTTCAGACCCATCAGGGATTGGCTCTGCTGGACATGGTGGAAGCTTCCAGCTGCTTCTCACAGAAGCCACCTCTGGGGCCCCCTCGCTACCAAAAGAAAGGCCATGCAAAAGCAATACAGCAGATTTGTCTAAGGAAAGCAGTCATTTAGATTCCCCAGTCATCCATTCCCATGTCTTTCTGAATACAGTTGGATAAGAGCCTCTTCTGGACTTGACAACCCAGAGTTGAATTACCCAGATGAATCACCATGGAGAAACTGAGTCATCCTATGTCTAGAGAGAACAGAGCACAGTTGCTTTGCAGAGCCTCAGGACTTTCTCTATCAAAACCATTAAGCTCCTGCAGCTAATGCTAACAGTAAAAACATTTAGATTTTGAATAGTGAATACAGCTGTTTTTCATCTTCCACTTAAGTTGTAAACTAAAAATTGCCACTCTGTATCAAAGCTTGTGGAACAGAGAATATATGTAAACTCATATATGACGGTACGACACAGTTTTTCATTGTATTGCAACAAATTTCATTAGATTTAAACATTTGTCTTTGCACAGCGAATTGTGAATATGCTCAACCTATTAATCGACTCTGAAGTTCAGAATGAAGGGAAAAAAGATAATTTCTTCATAATTCTCTCATTTCTCTTGTGAAATTATCATCAAAGGCCATTGAGGATTTACCAATTTCATCTGTATTCTGTTTTTCAAGCAATTGCATCTTATATGTTCTTTTTTTCACAGGGACAACAGTAGCAATTACCTTTATCCCCATATATATTTTAATGACTCACAGTCATTAAAAGTCACACTTAATTGGTATAAGAAAGCAATATTCTATTTCATTTATACACATATTTGCCTCTCTTTATTTGTCTACATGTACAGTAATTTCACGACTATAAGGCGCACCCTTTTGACTAAAATTTTCCCTCGAACCCGGAAGTGCGCCTTATAGTCCGGTGCGCCTTATCTGAGCTACATAGTGGCAAAAATTGCCAACCCGGAAGTGCGAGCCGCGAGGGAGGAGTGGCCCCGCGGGGCTGTGGCTGGCTGGGAGGAGGGAGAGGGGTTCTTCGGGGCTGTGGCTGGCTCG
>PYHW01009642.1:708619-747199 GCA_013186435.1 Turdus rufiventris
CCTTATGGTCGTGAAATTACTGTAGTTATGAGACTTCTTTTACTTTACATGCTACAGTTAAAATATATTTTAGTGCTTAAATCCATAAATATTATGCACTCTATATGTACACACAGGAGATGTAACAGTTGCTACTACAATAGCAGCTTCCCATGGCATTGTGTCAGAAAAAAAGCAAAATGTCAAAGGCTGTTGTTCACAGTTTATAGAATTAGGTGAAAAAGAAGAGTCTTTTTTTGTTGTTGCTGAGTGATCAGAACCTGCTTCTATGGACTGTTTTACTTAATGTAAGAACTGCTCATTGGATGTAATTGTTATGGTTCCTGAAAAGGCTTATCCTGTCAAAATCTTCTTTCACAAAATCATGCTTGGCTGCGTTACAGCTGTGTCATGACATTGTCTAAAAGTTGGTTTGTGAGACAATTAACATTTTTTGAAGCACTCTTTTTACATCAGCTCAGCTGTGCCGTTGATGACACTGGTCCTAGTTCTTGCCTTTAGAGTTGTTTGGGTTTTTTATTTTTTTTTTTTATTAGTGTATATAATCTGAGAAACCTGTTTCATTTGATGCAGTTTACTTCAACATGCTATTTAATAACTAGAACAACAAAATTCTTATTTTATCGTCTCCTGGAAGATGCCTAAAACCTCTGTGCTTCTAGAAAATGTTGCAAACCCATTTATTTTCAAGTGATGCACTAGATAAATATTTCAAAACCCAAATCTCTTATAGCTTAAAAAGAAAAATCGGAAATCCATTTATTTAAGAATAGGATTCCAGATTTTGGGAGACAGTTCTAGGGACTATAAGGGACCTGATTTTTGGGGTTTAGGATTTTTCCTTCTGTTTCTTTCTCTCCTGGAATTTTGTCTGTCACAAAGAAGCCATCATGACTGATACTTAAGACGGACAAAAGAAGTTGCCACAGGAAGGGTGTGGCTGGCTACTCTCTTAGCTGGGGGTTTCTCTTGGAGGGACAGAAGTACATCGAGAATTGGGCTGGGGAAAAGGGGGCTGGGTGCAGCTCCTGCCTCTCTTGCTCTCTCAGGATTGGAGGAGGCCGGTGGAGTTGCTGTTCTCGGAGGGGCAGAGGGATGAGTTCACTTCTGCCGCTGGAGCCCAGCCCTGTCCTCTTTCTTCTGCTGTGGCCTCACACCACCTTGCCTGGCAGGATGCCCTGCGGTTCCAGCTACAGCAGCAGAGTTTCTCACACATCTCATCTACCACTACAGGATCTTGCTAGCCCCTGTCATTCCAGCTTGCTGCTTCCAAACTCCCTACTACAGCTCCTTTTGCTATCCAGAGGAGGCACCAGGACTGGCTGCCCCCCATGACTTTGTGAAGGAAGCTCCTTCTCCATCCCTTCCCGCCAGCTGTGCCGCCATTACCATGTGGAGAGAGGGGGCTGGGCCCGCGCCACAGCGCCCCCTGCAGGTGTGGGGGAACCATCGCACCTGCCCTGCCCGGCCGGGAGCCACCAGCACCCCTGGCAGCTGTGACCGGAACTGCACCCGAGGGGAAAGTGCCCAGCAGCCCAGAGAAGGCTGGGGCTGTGCTTGGGGTTCTGTTTGTTGTTAATGCTGTTGTTGCCTTGTTATCCATAAACATACTAGTAAAGAACTATTAATCCCTTTTCTCGTATCTTTGCCTGAAAGCCCCTTAATTTCAAAGTTATAATAATTTGGAGGGAAGGAGGTCATATTCTTCTTTCCAAGGGAGGTTCCCGCCTTCCTTGGCAAACACCTATCTTTTTAAGCAAAGACACTGATAAATGGTAAAATAGCAAGCAGATGCAATGGCAAGCAGATAGATTTCATATTGAATTATAGATTTGTCCAAGTAGCCTTTTATTACGTTAGGCTTCTCTTAATGTAATAGTTATTTTTATTCATATCACAGAATTCTGTAAAAGACCTATCAATAAATAGTGCCTAAAGTGTTTATGAACAAAGAGACAGCGCTACTCAACACTGTGACATGTAAGGAATGTCTTCCAGGTGATACAGAAAATGTTTTCAGCTATTTTTCTGTTGTCTTAACAATGGAATGACAAAATTCCAGTATTAATTAGTTGTGCATTAATAATTGATGTTATTATTATTGTTATTATTATATTTGTTATTAATTATCCTGTGATCCAGGTTCAAAATTTTCTGTGTTCTGCCTATCACTAAATTGGAGTGCTGTATTTGGGTTTTGTACATCATTCACATGCTGACTTTTCCTAGAAAGACGTATTGTGTTTACATCCTGTATATGACATGATAGAAAAATCATACTCTTCTGTTCTGACTGAAAAGCTGTAAATTGATGATGCCTGGAAAATAGATCATCCAGTTGCAATTTTTGTTGAGGCAAGGTGGTCTTAAATTTCTGAGTAGATGCATCAGGTTTTCTGATCCATCAGGAAGCAAAAGCTGGTTGGACAAAAATTATGGGGCTTTAGTTTTCCTCATTAACTTTTTTTAGTCTCACAGCCAGCAGTGCTATGACTCTCTTTTTCTTACTTCCAGTATTAAGAGATTAAATGCTACGAAGTTAAATGAAAAACAAAACTAAACATACCCAAGAATCAGTAGTACTGAAAAGGGCCTAATGCTGCTGTCAGGGTATGTAAGGCTTGTGGCTGTAGATTGGTAGACCCCGAAACACTGAACCTTCTTCTCTCACTGAGTGCATGTGTCTTTACCAACTATATTACACTGACCATATGATGAAAACAGAGAGTAGAAAGGTGGTAGTCTACATTGTTCAAAGCAACAAACTATTAGTTGGGACATTACTGTGAAGAGCTGTGTTGACTTTCCCAAAAACGGATGTTGGTTTGGTTTGGGCTGTTAGCATGCCTCCCTTGCTCTTATGTAAAGTTAAACAGGATTATGTAATAGATTTTTGTGATATGTGTATTAAATTTGATCAAGTGAGCTAAGAGCACTGATTTTTGGTGCTGGAGTCTGGTAGAACATGCATAGTGTTATCAAACAAATGGGTTGTGGGAAGACTTTCCTCTGGAGTTTCTTATATCTTTATAAAATTCTGACTTATTTTGCTGACTTATGTAGAATAAATGAAAGAAATTATGAAATTATGAGGGAGCATCAGTGCTGTCTTGGGAAATTTCATTTCAGAGGGATACAACATTGGTGAAAGGATACCTACCTTTCATTCTCCCTCAAGAAGCTGCATCTCATTTAACAAAATTCATGGCTTTAATGCATTTTCTTAGAGCAGTGGTTTCAGAGCTACTGGATATTTTCATTTGATAGACCAGAAAGAGAAGGAGTGTACTAGTAAACACCCTAAAAGGATAATATTAGGTATGTGACAGTATTTTAAAAGGTACTTTTTAAAACCTGTATGTAACAGTTTGCAAGATGTGCATAGTAACCAATGCAATATTTTCATCTTATGAATTTTAATTAGTCTGTTAGATGACAAAAGTATATTTGTCTTCAGTAATAATGAGTTTACTATAGAAAATGTGTTGACTAGATGCACATTTTTCAGAATTCACAGGGCTGAGAGCTTTTGATGCTGATTTTTTTTTCCTATTGTTTTTAGAAAGGTCTGATTTTGTTGCCATTGAAACAGAGATTATCTCTCAAATTCAGTAAGTGCTGGCTCATGGATTTTTCAGTGTCACATTGCACAACAATTGATAATGAGGGAAAAGTCATATGATTATCATGTTTAGGTATTTCAGGTGTTCATGGCCTGTTAATAACCTAGACTGAGGGAGATGCATATTAAAATTATTATTTTGAATGAAGTGTCAGAACTCATAACAGCGCATATGGCAAAATATTTAGATCATGTTTTAGTGCTTTGACATTTTCTTACACATTTCCCTGAACAGCAGCTGCCGATGACGCACAATGCTAACCAAGCACAACAGATCTAATAGTGGTTTAGGGTAGGAGCTATAAAGCTGCACAGCAGTATAGTTATAAACATAGTGTTTGAGCAATGTGTTTCCCTGACATTTGTGGTGTGCTGCTTAGTCCTAGTGACAAAACACCATGTGTATGAATAGAACTGGACATAAAATCAGCTAAGGAGGCTCTCAGCCTTGTAACTGTGGTTTGCTGCTCCTGGAACTCCAGAGATTTTTTAATAACTGAAAGTTGTTACTATATGGTCACCTGTTCAGCTGGATCATGATGAACCAAGTTTCTGTACCTTCAATTTTTACCACAGCAGCTCAGGCCAAAGAAGTTATGAAATGCAAGAATAACTTCTATGCTTTCATGTGATTTCTCACAGTGCAAAGGATCCTCCCAGGAGGAGACATAAAAGGGGAACTTCTACCTAGTTTCTGCATAGTACTTGCTGATCCTCCTCTTCAGACATGAGATCAAGAAATTTGCTCCTGGGTACAATCTCCTTTCCTCTGGCACTTAATGCCTTGGTCCATGGAAAGCAGACAGCTTCTGTCATCCCCCTGCCACCCACAAGCACAGAATGAAATTAGCTCCTGCTGTGTTATGTAGCATGAAATAATGTGTTGTAATGACACTCTAGGGTAGTACCTTTTGCTAAACAGTACTAAAATGTACACATAATATTTTCTTAAAGGACACAACATCAAGATACTACTTCAGAACTTTCTGTTGTTATGTAAGTAATTAAATCTGAGGTTAAATCCACTGCATCTGTCTGGCCCTTGTTCTGATATGCAGCTTTGATTCCAAAGTTGGGGAAGAGATTGCCTTTCCTTGGAGCATCAAATATGGTCCCCAGCCAGGAAAGGTTGGTGGGCTGGCTGCTCCTTCACACCTGCTTTTAGCCAGCAGCTTTTCAGATACCACCCTAGTGGGTCTTTTCCCTGCTCAGACTTCAGTTGATTAATGGATTTAAGAGCTGTAGGTGACTTGTTTCAGATTAAATTAGTGTAAAAGCAAGATTCTCTTTGTTGAATCCATGAATTAATTCAGTCTGCTTTCTAGGCCCACTCGGGCATTTTTACCTTCCAAATTCTTTAATATTTTCAGGAGGTTGAACAGTTGCTCGCTTCTTATAGAGCACTGCAATTTGAGAGATGGGGGTGAGGGCTGTTGATGATCCCGTTCTAAAGGCCTACAGTTCACTTCAAGAAGCTGGGAGAAGTGAGTTTGGTAGATGCAATCTGTGTTGTACTGTGTGTAGTGGTGAGACAAGTATATTTTCAGAACCACAATTTTGACTTAACATGGCTGCAACTGTGATGGATTTTAAGCACCAGATAGCATCTATCAGACTGAATTTCTTATGATCCTCTGTGTCTGAATGCTCTGAGCACTGAAGTTGCTGATGACAAATCCTTCACTGACATCAGACATCCTTTGAGTTAAGTGAAGTTACAACAGCTTATACCTTCTGCTTTCTAAAGTATTCACATTATTCACATGCACCCTTTAGATTCTAATTTTTACATGGAAAATATGAGAGAAACTCCAAAGTAGTCAGTCATATTGTGAAGCCATCAGTCATATTTTGCTGCTGGTTTTTCCATATGGTGTAGCTGTATGTGAGAAAATGTGACTGCAAGCTGATACGTCTGTAGTTTTCAACCGCTTTAATAAATAATTTGAAAGATATTGGAAATTGGCAAATATGGACCGTTTCAAAAATTTTCAGGTTACTGAAGATGTACTGGACAGCATCTTTTTTAGCAATAAAGCATGTGCGTAGCACAGATTTCTTTGCAAATCCTAGGAATCGTGAAGTCCAACTTGTGATACAGTCAGAGATAAAGTAACAAAATCCATTGTGTTCTCTGTTCTGAGTTTTTCAAAGGTTGTTGGTATAAGAGAAAGAAAGATAATTTTGATGTATTTGCCAAAGAAACAGTCGAAATTTCACAGTAGACTGCAAGATGCACTAATCAAGCAAAACAAATTAACTAATGTTATTGAATAGTTATTAATAGTTATTTGCTTGCAAATGTTAAAATTTTATAATACTTGGGAAATTGTTTGCAAATATAGTAAACAACTTGTGTAAGGGTAGAACTTTCTTCAGGTCTAGAATGGCCTCATTTGATTGGTTTCCAGTGGAAGCTCACCATTTTTGATTACATTTCTTTGTGTTGCAAATTAGGCCATAGGCCTGGCTGACTTGAACTGCACCTTGAACCTGACTTGAACTGTAAAATGTACCTGTCTTTCTTTGAGTGGAGTTCTTCCCTGCCCAGATGATTGATAAAATAAACGCAGAAATTCTAGCCTAGAGAGTACACTATGCAAGCCTCCTTTGCCAGGCCCCCTTTTTATATGAATCTCTGCATGCTTGCAATATCTGACACTATTAATCAAATAGCTCCTGAAATTGTGTTTAGTTGTTGTTTGATATACTGCATGCATGTTTCAAGGCATTAAACATAACTGACCTGTGTTTTCACTTCCATGCTTTTTTTTTTTTTTCAGGCAGAGGGATCCAGACTCCAGAGAGAACTGAGAGCATATTTAGCAGCCATTAAAGGTGATTTTTAAGTTTTATATCTTGCTTTCATAAAGCAAACTTTAAAAAAAAAAAATTGAGACAAGTAAGCTTGTTTAAAGCATACAAAGACAAATACAAGTGAGAGTCTCTGTAACCTGATGGTAGGGATTCTGCCTCTTCAATGTCAATTTAAGTATGCATCATTGACTGTCCTTTGTGCACATCCTCCACTGCCCAAATTCTCATGTTACCTGCATTTTCAGTGCCCACAAAGTCTACACACCTTGTTATTCATCATTGCAAATGCTAGAATATAAAGTACCTCATGCAAGGCAAAGGATTACTTGATCTACACACCTGTAACATTTCCAGGTTATTACTAGTTGGATGATGAGCTTCCTCCAAAACCACACTCTCTGTGATGACATGATTCCTCATCTATTTCTGGCTGCTTAATCGATTTTTTTTTTAAGCTTAAGAGTCATATGTGATGTCTCTTGATACTACATTGAAAATCTAAGTAGCTGAAGTTCACTAACCAGTGCTTAAATATCAGAGATAAGTAAACAGTCATTTAAATCCTACTAGACATTTGGAAATCCAGCACACTCAACAGAGCACTGTATGCAGTGTCCTCTTTCTCTCTTGGGAGGAGTTGGAGGCTAAAGGGAAGGGAATAAGAGTTGGTGACTGATTGAGAGACAGTAGCTTCTTGAGATAAATATATATATACATATATATATATATGTGTGTGTGTGTATATATTTTTAATCTGGCTTCAGTCCAGAAGGGAAAATTCTGAAAATTAGTATTAACATCCCTGGAAATCACTGTCATAGTAACACTTCATCAGCTGTTCACAGGCAGGTAAGAAAGCTCTTTTTGATGCAAATTATAAAAGCAGTAGCTTACTGTATTTGACCATCTATTCTTTTCTGGATGGGTTGCCCAAGGAAAATTCCATACAAGACAAATTTTTTTCTTTTGTTCTTAAAGGAAATCATATCATCAGACTTTTGGGAGGAACACACTGGATGCCAATTTTGCTTTCTTAGTTTTCACTTTTTCCACACACATTGTCTGGTGGTTATTCAGAAGCAGCAGGATGATGCTGTTTGTTGGACAGATGTCTTATTTGTCATGTAAGCTGACTGTTTACATAATGCCTTGATTTCTGAATTGGTGACAACAAAACTCCCCTCTATTTCATCTTCTTTCTCCATCCTTCTTTTCCTAGTACTCTACGCTCATGGTCCTTTTGCTCTTTTACTCTTTAATGGACTGCTTTTTTTCACCAAGTTTTGTGGTTATCTTGGTCTAAAATTTTCCATTGTTTAAGTTTTGCCTTTTTAGCTATGCTTTCTGTTTAGCATCTTTTTTTATTGCTGCCTTTAAGTAATTTGGACTGACTTTCTTACTCAGAATGAAAAGTGTTTGCTAGCACTTTATTATCTGCATGTCTTAAAAAAGATCCAGTCAAAAGCACTCATGAGAGCCTTAAAAATGTCCAAGTCAATAAGCACGCAGTGGGAGTCCTTGGCACACATATTGGCAGACATAGCTGCTGTGGAGTGAGCACCCAGCCTGGGACAGAGCACAATGCACAGCTCTGGCTGAGGCTTCCTCAAACATTTCTAGGTCGGTAGTGCTGGAGACCAGATTTTGGATGACTGAAGCACCTGCTACAGTCTTTGTTGCAATTCTTTGAATGACTGCTGTCATGAAAAGATTTTTGAGGTATCTGTGCACAAAACCGTGGGAACTGCCATATTTAGGCACTTGAGTGGGATTTTTGCACCAAAGATGTCAGAGACTTGGAGTCATGCTGTCAGCAGGGGCTCATTTTGCAGGAAAAAATGTCAATCATATAGTCATATGTATTGGAAGGAAAATAATGCGCTTGACATCCTAATACTCTTGGATGTATGAGAGAAGAAGTTCATTTTAAAGGGTTTTAGGATTTGAACTTCTGATCTGAACTTTTGCTGCATGACTTCTGAGTGACTTGATATTGGAAGTAGGAAGTACAAATCCAGGCCTGATTTCATAGAATCATAGAATGGTTTGGGTTGGAAGGGACCTTATAGATTATTTAGTTCAAATCACTCTGCCGTAGTCAGGGATGCCACTCACTAGATCAGGTTACTCAAAGCGCCTATCCAACCTGATCTTGAACACTTCCAAGGATGGGGCATCCACTTCTTTGGGCTACCTGTTCCAGTATCTCACTACCCTCTGAGTAAAGAATTTCCTCCCAACATATATTTTAAATCTCTCTTCTTTTAGTTTCAAATCATTCATTCCCCTTTGTCCTACCACTGTCTACCTGTGCAAAAATTGCTCTCCCTCTTTCTCAATAAGCTCCCATTAAGTACTATCAGGCCAAAAGGTCTTCTTATCTCCAGGCTGAAGAATCCCAGCCTCTCAGTCTGTCTTTGTAGGAGAGGTTCTCCTGAACATCTCTGTGGCCTTCTCTGGACCTGCTCTAACAGGTCCACATCTTTCTTGTGCTGTGTTCTCCAAATGTTGACACAATACTCCAGGTGAGGATTTAAGCAAGTCAATTGAGCCTTATTATGACCTTCTGTCCCTTCATTTTAATATACTTCACAATTTGAGGTTTGGTATCACACATTCAGAAAAGAATTTTTGCTGTATTCAGACTCCTTTTCTTGCTCACTGGTGCTTCTTAATCTTAGCTAGACCTTGATCTTTCTTGTTGGTTATTCAAGGACTTGGAGAAACTATGCCATAAAGCTGTTGAACTTGTGAATGGCTTTTATGCGCCATTTTATTTCACCTGCATGATAGTTTAATGTCTGCTATGTGTCCAGTGGTGTTTGTACTGATGAGACTTTGTGCTATCCCCCACAACTTGTGTCATTTCATGCCTCAGTCTTGTGTCTCTTACAGTCTTCTTGGCAATATATATCTGGGTTTTATACTTCATGATTTATTTTTAAGCTTTTGAGAGCTCTGAGGTACTTGAATGGTTTTATGGGCCAATTGTTATAAAAACCCTAAATCGGTCACTCATTCTCTACCCTGAGCTCTTTGCAAGTACCAGTGCAGATGGGAAAGAATAAACCTGGATCTTCATGCAGGTAGCAAGGTGACAGAGGTAAAAAGTAGTCCTGCATGAGGAAAAGAAAGCACCATGCACTTCAGGTGGCTTAATGTGGTGATAAAGAGTAACTGTTCTACAGGAAGGGGAGGGGAGATTTTTGAGGTCTGTGAGCTGTTCCACTGCCTAGTTGTCAGTCTGTGGGTAACAGAACTGCACATCTTTCAGACAGAGAAATCTTAAAATCAGTCATGTAATTTCTTAAAAGCCCTAAAACTGTTCATCATCTTTCTGCAAAAATTATTCATGAATAATGAAATTATTGAATTGTCCCAGTGGAAACTCTAATAGATTACTAACAATAACAAATACAACCCTTATGCCAGGTTAGGTCACTTCCCTGAAGAACCACAAAAGTAATATTAAAAGCCAGACCAAGATGTCTCACCCCATCAGGAAAACAGAAATTTCTCTGTCATTCAGGCTAGATTACCTGCAGGGGAGTGAGGACACCCCACAGTATATGAGTTCTACAGCCAACATGCTGTTCCAGGTCTGTCTCATTCTCCATGGGAGCTTGAGTACATTGGGACTGTGATGGTAAATCTCTGATGTGCTTAATGAGAATGTCTCTGCACTGCCACCTCCAGGATCCCTATCACAAGGAGGCTTCTAGAATTTTTGGAGGCTCCAGGGACAGGGGCTTTTCCCCATAGAAATGAGTTTTTTTTAACCTGAGAAGCTCAATCTTTAGTAATTGGATCATCTAGCAACATTTTTCCTAAGTGATTCAAATATTTTGGCACTTTTAGCTATTAAATAAAGGATCCAATTGCCAACAAGTAGTCCTGAATGAAACAATTGATACTAAATATAAATTTCTAACTGTTCATCAGCAGTAAAAGTTCTTTTCACATTTCTTAGTACTTTTTATATTTCTTAGTACTTTAATGACTTGCTTTTAACAATTTATCTTTCTCAATGATAGCAGTTAAAAATAGCCAAGAGAGCCTGTAGTCTATGACTGACACTAATCCTCTTAAATTTAGTGCTGAATAATGTATGAAAGGTATCAGTGTGTAAGAAATAATTTTATATGGACACCAGCCAAATAAAAAATCATTGGACACTGTAAGTTCATGTTCAGAGGCATGAAAAAGACTGGGGATTCACTGGATTGGTAAATTGAATATATTCGGTGTATTGCAGTAAACCTGGTATAGATGCAGTCAAGAGGGAGTAGGATGGGTAATATTAGCCTGGAAATTTCAGATTGAAGCCCCTGACTAAAAAAGCCAAATGCTTTACTGTCCACTTCCCTGACACTGCAGCTGGATTTGACTGATGTTTTTTACAGAAATGTGGTGGAATGGAGGATTACAGTAATTTCACGATTACAAGCCACACCGAGTATAAGCTGCATTTCCGGTGTGTCAGCAAAGTTCATGTCTTTGTCCATACACAAGCCGCACCCGATTATTAGCTGCTCTGTCATTGGCAGCGAGGACCCTCGTGCAACAAAGTTGCCAAATATTAACAATTGCGGGATGGCGGCGTTTACTGGCTCGGCTCGGGCCGTGAGGGCTGGGGGCTGCCGACAGGGCCAGGTGGCCCAGCTCAGCGCTGCCTCTCGGCAGGGCCTCTCGGGGCCAGCCGCTGCTGGGCTCGCTCACCCCGGCCTGGCGCTGCACCGCAGTGGCAGGGGGCACGGAGCCTGCCGGCACCTGCAGCAGCGGCGGTGGGAGGGGAAGAAGCCCCCCTGCTCCCGTGGCAGGCGGGGACAGGAGCCTGCCTGCTCCTGCGGGGGTGGTGGCAGGCGAGGACGGGAGCCCCCCGCCTTCCCCTCAGACCACGGGAATGGCAGCACGGAGCCCCCTGTCTCCCCCCGAGCTGCGGGGCCAGCAGGAAGGAGGCCCCCATCTCTTCCCCAGGCTGCACTGCCTGAAGGAGGGAGTTCCCCGCCTTCCCCCTCCCCCGCGCTGCCAGCAGGGAGCCGGCTCCACCCACCACGAAACAAAGTAACCAATGTGTAACCCTGGCTGTCACTTCCAGGATTGGAAATGTCAGAAAATTATTCACATATTAGCCACCCCTGAATGTAAGCCGCATTTCGGGGTGGGAGCAAAATGTTAGTAAAAATGGTGCGGCTTGTATTCGTGAAATTACTGTATCTAATTCTCAGAACAGAAAAACGTGTCAAAGTTGGTGTAGTTTTGATATGACTCAAAAATTAGGTGTGTTTTACTTATTCTCTTAAGCAGATATATGCCTGAGTCCTGTAGTACTTAGGAAAGAAAGTCTAGGAAATGGTGTCAATGTGGTCTGTGACCAAACTGAGTGCAAGCTTCAGGAGGGATTATGTAGCAGCCGTGCTAGCCTGCCTGCCACAGGAACCTCTGCCACAGTGTGCTTAAGGGCAGGAGGTCTGGTATGAAAAAGGATCAAGTGTGAGCAGGGATGAACAAACCCTCCTGATTTGTATGTTCACCTTGACTGGAGAGAAGCAGCCTTCTTAAGCAAAACTCTGTTGGTTTTGGCTTACCTCTTGAGTTGATTAATTTGCAGTGGCATTAAAGATTTTAAATGAGTCCTGCATGAAAATATAGGATCACCTGTATTTTATTGTAATTTGGTATCTTCTAAGGCAAAAAAAAATCCTTTTTGTTCAGGGGAACACTTTTTTAGCTGGAGATACATCATCCTAAGAGTTAACCATGAAGAAGACAAGGAAGAAATACATCTTAATTCTTGTGCTGTCCTAATAGTCTAGGTTGAACACTGTCATTAAAAACCACCCCAAGATAATTCCTGAAGAGATAAAATATTCTATGTTTTGGCTCAGTACCTTTTGATTTAATGGTGAAAGCTCGTACCCTCTAAACACCAGTATTTTTTTTATACTTATTCTCTCCCATACCATTCTCTCTTTTGTACTCAAAGAGAGAGCAGGCATATGCTTTCGACTTTTTCAGTATCTGTTTTCCTATCTATTCCATAGACTGCCATTTTCTTATTAGAAATGTGGATACCTACATTTATTTTCCTGTCATATTTACAGCATATTTTGGGAGTGCATGATGGAATGCTCTTCTACACATTCAAGTTACAAATAAATTTTCCTTTTCCATTTGTGAATCTTTCTTTGTGCAGAAAACAAAAATATTGATGTTATTCCTAAATTCATTCACTGAACAGTTAAATCTGAAGATGATACTTAGAGACATTTTCAAGATAGCAAACAGATTTTGACTAGAGAAAAAAATGTGTTTGTAAAAAAAAAAAAGTTAATGCTAAATAAGAAATTCGAGTACTATTGAGATTTTGCAAAGAAGTGGAAAGGAAAGTTGTCATTTAAAAATTACTTATTCTGAACTCTTAGAAAGTTAGGTGAGATTGGTTTCACTGGATTCAGAACCATATTCAACATCTAATGGATTCGTGCCATATCAAAATGCAAACCCCAGTTCCTTCACTGAGAGTGGTTTTTTATTCATTGGGTTCAAACTGACTTCATTGAAGATAGATTTAGGCCCTTTCTCATAATATAATTGAGACTATTTTACATTTAAACCAGCTCCTCTGTGTATTACAGAGTGATAGCCATCAATAGTCCCTGTTCTTGTTCCCCCTGTGGTAGCAAGAGCTCCAAAAGTGACTGATCAGTTTGGCTTCACACAATCCTCTGCAGGCACCACCCTGTTGCAAACATAAATAAGCACTGAGCTCCACAAACTTCTAAACCTACTGAGTGACCGGACAAGATTCTTCATAAAACCACATCCATTACAGCAATCTCCCCAAGCTCAGGTATCTCTTTTCTAAATTTGACGGAGGTAATACCATATTGGGTACACGTGGCTGAAAATAAAGATATTTAGCAACTATTTCTTGTAGTTAGCATTAGTATGTTCCTCTTTCTGTCTAACTGCAGGAATGCAAGATGCCTCAAAGAAGCTTACAGAGTCTCTCCATGAAGTGTATGAGCCAGACTGGTATGGACGTGAGGATGTGAAAATGATTGGGGAGGTAAGATGTATGGAAAGAGGGAAAATGTTTTTTGGATGCAAATGGATTAATCTGGGCTGTTGAGGAGACGTGCGCATGCAAAATTGACCTTAATCCATCATGTCATGTTAAATCCTGTTTTCTCAGCATATAAATTACGGATCTTGTGAAATGCAGCTCCTACTGGCCAGATGCACCACTTGCAGTGTCTGTTATATGAAATAGCTGATAAAAGCTCCCACTGAGATAACGTCAGTGTGAGCAGGATTGATCCTGACAGCATCTGACTGACAAGTTTGTACAAAGGTATCTTACATGCAATTTTACAGTCAGAATTCTTAATTTAAGAAAACGTTAAAAATTATCAGATCTGCTTATCCTTTTGTGCTGTGTAACAACTGTTGAACCAGTGATACTAAACAGGATCTCTTATGAGACTCTTGTTTCTCTCTGAGAAGAATATGGAAATTAAAGGCAAGTTAGAGTTCAAGACACTATTGTTTTTAACTTTTTACTTTCTTCCAGTGGTTAGAGAATAATAGGCTTTTCTACACAACACAGCAGGAATTTAAGTTGAGATGCTCTGAATTGCCTGCTTAAAGAGCCTCAGTCTGGGAGAAGTCTGTCAGCAAATGTAATGGTGGTAACAAGAAAGTGCAAACGGCTGTCAATGAAGCTTTTAACCACCTGGTATTCAGTTTGCAAGGCGTCCTTGATAATATAGTTGACAAACCTGAATACAGAGCAGGGTAAAAATTGCTTTTCTTCTCTATGACTGCCTTCTCCTAACCTTCCCTGCTGCAAGGAGTTTTGATTTTAAAACACCCAACTTCCAAACTACCCAATTTAAGATACATATTCTTTTTGTTTGATTGGTTTAGGTTTTTTACATTGTTTTAGGTTAAACAGCAGGAAAATCTCATGCTGCATCTTGCTGTAGCACCTTATCTTTTATCTGTAGGCTATTAGATTTTACATTCAGAAATTTGTAGTTTAGTGTGAAAGAACCAAAAGTTGGCTCTTATTCTCTATTAGATATTAAGATAGGTGTGTTTTCTTCATAAGAGACTTGTGGGCAGTATTGCAAAATCTCCTGATTTTTTGGGTACATAATTCACAAAGGTCTATTTATGCATCAATTAGAGTGGAAAAAGCTTAGTTAGAACTTAACCTGGCCACTTCTGTAAAGGATAATAAAACGTGGTTTTATAAATGCATTAATATCAAAAGAAAGGACCAAGCAAAACTTCCATTCTTTATTGGACGTGATGGTAATATGATTACCAATGATGAGGAAAAGGCTGAGGTACTTAACACCACCTTTGCCTCAATGTCAGCAATAATTCAGATAATTCTCAGGACAGATGGCCTCTTAAGCTAGTAGATAGGGACAGGGAGCAGAATAGATCCTCTGTTATCCAGAAGGAAGCAGTTAGTGACCAACTGAGCCACTTTGATGTTCACAAGTCTGGGGGACCAGATGGGATCCATCCTAGGGTCCTAAGGGAGCTGTCAAAAGAGCTCACCAAGCTGGTCTCCATCATTTGCCGTCAGTCTTGGTTATTTGGGAGGTCCCAGATGACTGGAAGCTGGCCAGTGTGATGCCCATCCTTAAGGACTGAAAGGAGAATACAGGAAACTACAGATCTGTCAGCCTGACCTCAGTGCCTGGCATGGTTATGGAGCAGATCATCCTGAGTGCCATCACACAGCACCTTCAAGACAGCCTGGGGATCAGACCCAGCCAGCATGAATTTAGGAGAGGCAGATCCTGCCTAACCAACCTGATCTCCTTTTATAACCAGGTGACCCACCTGGTGGATGTGAGGAAGGATGTTGTTTACCTGGACTTCAGCAAGGTCTTTGACACTGTCTCCCATGGAATAACCCTGGAGAAGCTGGCAGCCCATGGCTTGGACAGGAGCACTCTTTGCTGGGTTAAGAACTGCCTGGATGGCCAGAGAGTGGTGATGAATGGTGCTGCATCCAGCTGGGGATCAGTCACCAGTGGTGTCCCCAGGGATCTGTGTATGGGGCCAGTTCTGTTTAATATCGTTACTGATGATCTGGATGAAGAAGTCAAGTCTACCATTAGCAGATTTGCAGATGACACCAAGTTGGGTGTGAATATCAGTCTGCTGGAGGGTAGGAGAGCTCTGTAGAGCAACCGGCACAGGCTGGATTAATGGGCTGAATCCAACAATATGAGGCTTAACAAGACCAAGCGTCAGGACCAGCACTTTGGCCACAACAGCCCCCCACAGCACTACAGGCTGGGTACAGAGTGGCTGGACAGAGGTCAGGCAGAAAGGACCTTGGGGATACTAATTGATGGCAGACTGAACATGAACAGTGGTGGGGGTGCAGATTTTGCTTATTTGGCCAGCTGATGTTGGGATGTTTGCTATCTCTCATTCCAGTTCTCCAGCAGCACCTGTCAAGCATGTTCATGTCAGCATCAGCCATTTCATCAAATGTACCTTAATGGCATAACAAGAATGAGATGATTTCCCTTTATTTTCTCTTCTATTTTCTCTTGCACTTCCTTTCTCTGTAAGCGAGGTTCATCATCAGTGAACATACTTAGACACAAGAGTTAGGCTAGGTTCAGATTCTGTGTTACTGGCCCGCAGGGACCTGAAACCCTAAGGAATACCTTGAATCCATGACATTCTTATTTTCACATAGCACTTACTATTTGAAATAATAACTAGTTATTCAGTTTAATCTTAGTTTGTTGTGAATTGAACTTGAAATATCGAGGTATTCCTTTTCATTCACTTTATGTTTATGATCTGATTTAGTTCCATAAAGAATACTTTAAAATTTCAGAAAGATTGATCTTTGCCAATTACGTTTGTATTTCTCCTAGGTTTAGAGTGGCATTAGCCTACTAAGTACATTTTTCTCCTTTCTACCTTTTCAGAAATGTGATGAACTTTGGGAAGACTTCCATCAAAAGCTGGTGGATGGGTCATTGTTAACACTGGATACATATCTCGGACAATTTCCTGATATCAAAGTAGAGTAATGATTTTTCTATAAAGGACAAGTTTTAAAGTTCTGTTTAGTTGCAAAATAAATTGAAAAATTAGATTACAAGCAAAAGAAATTAAAAAGGGTGGGAGGTCATGCTCTCATGTATACTATATTGTTCTGTAAGTAAATTGCTGACATTAGGCAGGGCTGATTTTCCAAGTGAACAAAAATATTTTTCATTCAATAGTACTTGGAAGTAAATTAGCCTTTGTAGAGAAAACCTTTATGCTTTTTTCTGCTCCTGTTTCTTTGGTATGAGGTAATTTTAACAAACTTCAATAAGCACACATTTAGCTCTTCAGCTGTTAAAATGCCAGACAAATTACATGGAAAGCAGGCTTTCTGTTATTGGCTAGATGCACCTGTGAGTATCTTTCTTTTATCTAAGCTATGGTTGCTGTCTTTAATTAGTTATAAAAATATTTTGTAATACAGATCAGAATGTGTATTATAGAGAGACAGAGAGAGAATGTTATACAGCTTCTAGCCTCTACCAAATGGCCATCTGGTGTACAGTCCAGAAAGATTACTGCTAAATGAAATGTGTGAGGATAAAGAGGCACATAGGTGAGAGATAGATACTTTAATATTTGACTATGACTTGATGGGCATATTTTTTTTGGTGATGTTTTATAACTGAGTAGGTAACACACAGTCATACCCTTTGTAATTTACATCAAGCACTAAAGAAAAAATAATCTAAAAATACCAACATTAGTGATATACAGTCCCAAATTTACTCTTAAATCAAATTGTGCTTATGCTCTCTCACCATGAGAATTTTTCATATAATATATAGTTTTGTAAAGTCTATATCAAAGTATATCTATATCTATATTTTGAATTCCAGTATTTTAGGTACAACAACAGGTTCAGAACAACTATATGGAGAAGTATATTTTAGTACTTTTCCAACTTTAGAAAAAATGCATTAATTGCTGAATTTTTGCACTATATATAAGGGGAAAATATAGTGTTACTGTGAGTTTAACAGGTTCACTGATTCTAGAGAATGTGACAAGTCTTATGTAAAACTGATACCTCAACTCTAATACCTGTAAGGCCTACACTCATGAAAACCTTTTCCAAACTATCTGTAAATTGATTCCTTGTTTAAAATAATGGGATTAGTCTGTCTTTTTTACCATTTCCATGTTCCTCCTACATGATATAGTAACTCAGATATCAACAACAGAGAAGGGAGAATAAAAGTATGTCAAAAACTAAATTGACAACATAAGTAAAATGTCTTCTTAAAAACTGCTCCTCATATTTACTTTCATTTCTACCCCTGTACAGACTCGCATTGCAAAACGAAGCAGAAAGCTAGTGGACTACGACAGTGCAAGGCATCATCTGGAAGCTCTGCAGAGCTCAAAAAGAAAAGATGAGGGCAGAATCACCAAGGTAGCACAATCAGAAACATGCTGGCAGAATACTTGGGCCAATTGGGTGGCATTTTTTTCTGTACAGAGACAGAACACCAAATCTCTCTTCCCCTTGCTCTCTTAGAAATAATGATATCTCTAAGAATAAATGTGTATTGAGTACTTTGGTTCATGTAGTAGGCATGCTCAGCCTCTTTCACAAAGGAGTTCTGTTTGAGACCTAACTTACCCTCTTGATCAGACTGAGGGGACAGCAAATCCTGTATTGGTGTTCATGGCATGGGACTGAGTAGCATTCTTTGTTAATAAGAATTTTGAAAGTCCCACCAGAAAACCATACAAAAATAATTTTGTTTTTGTTATGTCACAGTGATTTTAGAAGTCACCTTTTTCATTTTGGTGTAGGCAGAAGAAGAATTTCAGAAAGCACAGAAAGTGTTTGAAGAGTTTAACACTGACTTGCAAGAAGAGCTGCCATCTCTGTGGTCACGGTAAGCCTAGAGAGATACTATATTCAAGGCCTTACATGGGGAGTAAGGAAAGTGAATTACAGAATTTTAATGAGCTGACAGAAAATGGATTGCTGGGTTCTTGAAGGTTCCCTCCATTACCTTTTTGAAATAATGAAAGGAAAAATGTATGCAAGTGCTCCAAAAATATATGTACTGTATTTATGCTTATTTCTTTCAATGTATGTTGGCACTTAAGATTCATTACCATGTCTTGATTCTGAGTTGTGAAAAAGTTTCCATTTTGTGTGTGAATAATGATGCTAGAGCACAGAGTAGYCTGTGGTGATTTGGGTCTACTTGTAGGTAATTTTTTATTGTAACTACACCAGAAGACACATTTTATAGKTTTGCACTGATTATGTGGTGATGTTAAATGATTTGATGACTTAGGTCATTCAGTCAATATGTTTAATCATTAATTGTGTTTATACAGAAAATGCAGACACTATGAATGGGAGAACAAAAGCAGTAGAAAAATAAACATCTCATTAGTCCGTTAGGTTGTTTTACAGTTAACAATCTGGAGCGGAAGTGTGAAGCATCCTTTGTCTTCTCTGCCTTCTAAATTAAATCCTGTTAAATTTCAGACCAATACAGGATTTTCCTGCTGTGTTTCAGCCTATTTCAGTGTAAACCTTCTTAGCATTTCAAGATACTTATTTTATGGGATTACTAAAAGTAAAACAGCATAGAGTAAGGGCCCTTTTACTGCAGTAAATTTTGAATAAAAAAGCAGTAGCTAGTCTCAGAGAATGGTAGAATTTAATTTGAGCAATACACATAATTTAGAAAGCAATTGCTTTTGGAGTCCTTTATTTCAGTAATTAAAATTCTTCAGAAAGAAAATTACCTATTGAGTTGACATTTTGCAGGCTTTTTCTTATTCCAAAAATAATTTTTGTGATTAAAAGTTGGGAGAAATTATACATGAACATTTTAAATTGGGAAAAGAATAAAACAAAACCTAAGAAAACATCTTCTACTTTTGAAATGAAGAAGTATGTAATCATTCACCCTAAATAAGCAGATTCTTGACTACATGCACAGAAATGTCTAGTCTGTATTAAATTATTTTCTCTTACATACATGTGCATATGTTTCAGAGCTGAGCTTGTGACACCCATGCCTGGGCTGTACTGAGCTGTGTACATTAAAGCTGACCCCAGACACAGCTGCATCACCTTGATGCCAGGATAAGAGTTGGGCTCACAGGGGCTCACAGTGCTGGAATGGTACCTTTCTCCTTTCAAGAAATGATTGCGTGCTGTCTGATGGGAGATGGATGCCCTGAGCATCTTGCCTTCCCTGTGCTTGTACTGCACTTGTGACCATCCCTTTCCACTCTCCTTTAAAAAAGCTGAAGACATCTGATGTGAAGTAGTCTCAACTTGGTTGACTGGAGACAGTATGAAATATATATTTTAACACCAAAGGAAATAATAATGAACAAACAAGTCTGAAATTTTAACATTTCATCATTTGCTTTGTGGACAGTGATAGTCAAGAATGTTGCTTGTAGTCCAGAAAACAGTTAATTAATATGCCTTTGTGGCCCTCCCACACATATATTTTATTCTCTTTTTCCTTTCTTTGTGCCATCCTTCGTAGACGAATTGGCTTCTATGTGAACACCTTCAAAAATGTATCCAGCCTTGAAGCCAAGTTTCACAAGGAAATAGCTTTAGTGAGTAAAACTAACTATCTCATGTATAGTGGATTATGATATGCATGACAGCTAAAAAATGTCTCATTATAAAAATCTAGCAGAGGCACATATGAGAATTTTCCATAGATCCAGATCTGTGGTATAATCATCATATTCATTTCTACTTGCCATATTTATTCTCTCCTTAAGGAAGGAACAGTCCCTACTATGTTGGATTGCTGTACAACTGGATTACCAGCTGTAATTTACTGTTGCCTTCAGTATTTTTGCTGTGTCCAATTGCTAAGCACCTCTTTGCTTTAATCAGTACAAGGAAAACATGTCAGACACTCCCTTCAAGTCTGCTATAAGCATTGTCAGCAATGCAATATTTTATCTGTGACTCTTAGGTAAATCAAGCAGTTTCACTGAGGATCTTTTGAATGTACCTGGCTAAATAGTAGCGCATTATCTATAGCAACCTTCAAATTGGAACCAACATTTTTTTTTGAAAACACATGTTACTGAAGCTCTGTGAAAATTTGGATTAAATTTTTCAGCAAAAACATGGATTTTCTTGGCTGCCCATGTTGCTTTAAACTTCAGGTGACTTCCTTCATCAGAGCCCACATAGCAGTTAGTCACACTTATGAAGCTGTTCTCTAAAGAAACAACTCATGTTTTTGAAGAACTGCTATTATCTTTGATTCTATAGATTTTGATGGATATCTGTTTAGGTTTTTGCCATACGTGGCACTGAGAAATTTTGGAAAGTTTTGTACTGTAACATGAACTTATCAAGTTATTATTTATCAGATCAGATTTATCCTGTGTTTTTAATCATGGCTGTAGTTGTTCACATAAACTCAAGCAACTCTTTTGTTTTCACAGTTATGTCACAAACTGTATGAAGTGATGACAAAACTGGGGGATCAGCATGCAGACAAGGCTTTCACCATTCAAGGGGCACCAAGGTAAATTTATTGCCTTTTCAATGAATTGCATTGCTGTAGGCTTTGTGGGTTTCAGCATATGCAGTAAAAACCTACACCAAGTGAAGTGGTTGCTGCACAACATGGTAACAGGCATTATTTGTTCAGGATGTTAGATGAAGGTATCTGGGATGATGTTCTTCTCAACAGGAGTAAAGATGCAAAGCTTCCTTCTTCAATGATATTTTTCTAAAAAGTCCTTTAAAAAACAAAGGAAAAAGAATGAAGGCTGTTTTAATTTAGACAAGTTCATTTTAGATTGTTACATCAATTTGCACCAAGTGCATAGCTCACTTATTCTTAGATGCTTAGTTTACAGTAATGTTGCTCTCATAATTTGTTTAAAGCCTTGAAATATTAATATGTTTTTAGCTCCTATTATTAGGCGAGAATCCCAAACTTTGAATGTCAGCTTTTATCTCTTCTACTTATGGGGAAAAGTAAAGATCTGAGGGTGCATCATAAAAGCAGAAAAGCTGAAATAGAGAATGTCACGAAATACCATCTTTTTAAAGACTTTCAAGTGAAATCTTGTTTTAAAGCACAAAACCAAAAGGAGTTAAAAATCAGATGGTGCTTTCTTAAGGTCAGTGGATGCCAGTACGGTATTTCTGATTTTTTGCTTTCAACAAATGTAGCATTTCTGCCGTAATTTTATTTCTAATACTAATGTACAGAAAAGGTTGAAACATGAAACAGTGAGACTTATCAAGACACAGTGATATTTAGAGTTAATATGTAAAGCCTGAATTTCTATTTAATCCCAACCAGCCAGAAGCAATCCGAACAATTTACAGCTTTTCACATCTCACTCTAAGGGAAACTGCAGGAGAATGTTTTTGATGGATTTCTCAGGCGAAATCAAGCACAAATGAGGCAAATATTATATCTGAGAACTATTTATTGATGAATAAGGGTATGCGGAGAGGGAGAGGGATAGAAAGTTAAGCGGAGAAGAGAAAAGAAAGGAGGCCAGGGTCGGAGGAATCCCAGTAACATCCATCGGTAGGCGGCACATGCGCTTGTTCTTGCAAGAGCAGCGCCAATGGCCACAGCCAGCAGGGCCCTGCATCGAGGCACGGTGAAGCAGAGTAGATGGAGCAGGGGAGACAGTCAGGGAAGAAGCAGGGAGCAGGGAGCCAACCCAGCCAAACTACAGACGAGCCCCCCAGCCAAGACACTGAGACAGTGGGGAGCTGTTGAGCTGTGCTCAAATGCCTTTATGGGCTCAGGCTGCTCCCATAGTCTGCTCCTTTGAGGACCATCATTGGGTAGTCAGGGGAGTTTTCCCAGTGGTTTCCCTGCCTGCAGAGGGAGTCTCTTGCAGCCTAGTGGTGGGAGTTTTGTCTGCCCTGATGTCTGTCAGGCAAAGTTTCTGTTTTCTACAGGGGTTGCCTGCTTAGGGGCTGTAATGTCAGCACTCTCCATCCCCTCGTGTGTGCTAGCCACCTTCTGCACATGCCACATATTAGCTCAGCCCACGTAGAAATTTTCCACCTAGTGTCAGAAAATCAGATAATGTTGAAGCATCAACAAAAATTAAATTGGTTCCTCACGTAGCTAATGTGCCCTCAAGATGGAGGTAGATCAGCAAACAATGTCTGCCTCAAAAATATGGCAGATAGTCCTACATTTGTTTTAATCTCACTTCGTAAGAACAAAGAATGAAATACTGAAATTTCTGACATAATGCAAAATTCAGAACTACTTTATAAGCACATCACTAGAATTTGTATTCTAGATTATTTCATGATAATCCATGCTCGTATATTACATATTGCTTTTGGACCTGTTAACTTCGGCCCATTTAGGATGAACTCACAAACTGGACTATGTTTCCATAAATAATTTGTAAAACACTTTTATGTAATGTAAAATAATGTAGTGTTAGAAGATTTCAAGGCTTTTTTGTAAACAATGGGTATTTTATACACTGTGTCTTTTAGACCATGTCCAACATGCACATGCTTGCTCCCCTGAATTATTCATTCCATCATTGAGAAAAAAAAGCAACATTATTTTTTTCTGCAAATTACTAGATTTCATTTAATATGGTGTGGACTTACTTAAAAAAACCTTCTAAAAATCCATTCCTTCAGTTACTTTGTTACTGTCTTTTGCAGTACTGTTTGCAGAGCTGTATGTGAAAATCTGAATAGATTTTGACTTCCCTTATTAGTGATGATACTCTAAAAGACTCACAAGTGGGTGTTCATGAGATAAAACAGCTTTCCATTCTAGATGTGTGAGAAGTTGATACTAGACAAGTACAGTATCTAATCTTTCTTTTAAAGAACTGCCTAAAAAGAAATATCTTAAAAGCTTGTGTGCTACTGAATACTCCATCCTGAAGGCAAATATTGTACCTGGGACATAAATTTCTTAATGACTGCTTATGTTTTCTCTTTTAATATTTCCACAGAAAGAGGTGGTGAGTGTGAGCTAAGTTTGTCCTTCCAAAGAACAGTTTTTCTTGTGTTAGCATTAGGATCACGTTTATGCTGTGGTCTCAATCAGGTAGTGCTTCTGCTCTCCCTGATGATGTGTAGGAGTTGCTCTTACTGAGTAGTGTGGTTGTTGAGTACTGTAGTTCATAGCCTCCCTCACTGTAAGCTTTCAATGTATCTAGGTAGCTGAATATTTTCTCAGTGTTTGTACCAGTTCCTTTCATGAGAAGGGCAGCTGCTTTCTACAACTTCATCAGAGCTTTTCTTAGTATCAGCAGAGCTCTGTTGAAGTTACTTGATTGCTGCTTGTTTATAACTGTTGTGATTTGTCCTTCTAAATCGTAATATCTTTATAATAATCTTGGCTGTGAATTTTTTTATCTTGAAACCTTTCTGAAGTTGCCAAGCTTTTAAAGTTATTTGCATTATTCATTGTTATGTTTCCTGTGGTTTTTTTATCTTTAGTCTTTTGTTCCAAGAAGACAGTAAATCCATTTCACATTTTATAATAGTTATAAATTTATAAGTGAAACAGTATTTCAAGTACAGAATCTGAAAAAATGCAGGTACTCTGTTTTCTTTAAGCTACAATGATCAGGTAAACAAATGTTCCAAAAATCAAGGTCATTCAAAATTAAAACTTCCTTTGACACTGAATTTTAATTGTTTTTAATTGCAATTTTAGTCACTATATAATGGCTTAGTTCATCTCCAGTGTGTACTCTCTTCTGTGGTCACATCAGGGATGCAGTTCAAGTGTTGCATCAGATTTTCAGGGTAATAAGGCAGCAAGATATATACGTCCTTGCCATTCCTTTGCTTCTGTCTAGTGATTCAGGTCCACTCCGCTTTGCAAAAACACCATCACCACCAGAGGAGGTCTCTCCCCTACCAAGCCCTACTGCTAGTCCCAATCATATGCTGGCACCAGCGTCTCCAGCACCAGCTCGACCTAAGTCACCCACACAGGTAAGGAGACACCAGCAGAGAGACCTGACCTGCTGTGCAGTGAAAAATTGCTGAGATGATATATGTGGTGGATTTTGGTGACTGAGTGATGACAGAGAGGCTACTGGTTCTGTTGCAATCTGTTCTGTTCATCAGTTGTTCATTCCTGTGTCACAACATGAATAGAAAATGGTTTTTGTATTAAGGGAATTGAGAAAATTTTAGGTGCCTGGTGAATTGGTGGGACTTGCAGTGACAAAGCAAAACACATTTTAAAAAGTTGTATTGTCTCTAAGGACCCATATAACAGCAGTGATAGTCTGAAAAGCCTGCTTCTAAAACCTCCTTGCAAGTTTTTGTACATTGTATATTTCCACCCTTTATTCATCTTCAGGTTTATGCTTACCCTGAGAAAAATTAGCCAGTGAGTATCACTGGTCTGACCAATCTCTAAAACAATGAAAAATAAAGCTAGCTGAAATACTGCTCTGCTAATTACTGATGATGAAAGTCTTATTGGTGTATTAAATACTGATTGGGAAGTTTGACACTGTTGTAATCAGTGAAGTAATTTATATTCTTACTAGTATTGGTAAGATAAGAATTGGTTTCATTCATCAGTTCCATCTGTAGCATGAGTTGTATATGATACTTCATGTGCCTATCAAAGGCTTGTGTTGATGTTATGATGCTTTTGGAATTGGGATAGCTTCTGTGCTGATTGCTGTTTCTATGCTGTCTGCATATCATAAGAAAATCAATTTTGTATCAAGTGAGCATGCTTATTTTCTCTGGTCTCCCAAAATGTGACAACCCACTGCCTGAGTATTCACCTGGTAGACACAGCCTCATTGGTGCCAATACCTATGTCACTATACCACCCAAAGATTTTTGTGGGTTTATTTTCTTGGGTTTTTGATAGATTTAATAATTATCCAATACTATTTGGTATTATTCCCAAAAATTAGCTTGTCATAGTTACATGAATCTCTGGAGAGCAGGAGGAATATAGTAAACTAAGCACCTTTGAAGTGCTGTAGTTCCCAGAGATTATATGGTTTTAGCATTACTTACACTCTAAGGCTAGCAGCAGCTGGGCAGGGACAAAATCTCAAAGCTTAATACAAATGAACTCAAGAAACCAAAAAGCTGCAGAGGCATTGTTTCTGTGCAGGACCACCCTTCTAGCTATGGGCTTCATAGAAGAGCTAGTGTCTTGCACTATGCCTGTCACAGCAGAAAAAAAAAAAACATCCAAGAGTTTCTTTTGTATCAAATCTGAAACCTTGAATTTTAATGACTTTGAAACATAAGGTTGTTTTGCTCTTCCCATAATGTTTGTTCCAAAGCATTTGGTGATGAACAGCTAAACAGTTCCTTTCAATACATGACTTATTCCCATAGCTTATTTAGGCTGAAACAGCCAAAGTAAAACCTAAGACAATTTGTTTAGGCCTAGTTTAAAGATTTTCTTTCATCCCTGAACTAGTCTGTGACATTTTTGCTGTCTGCCTAGCTGAGGAAAGGTCCACCAGTCCCACCTCTGCCTAAACTCACACCCACAAAGGAGTTGCAACAGGAGAACATCATTAACTTATTTGAAGACAACTTTGTCCCAGAAATCAATGTGACAACCCCATCACAGGTAAGCTTCAGTGAATTGTAGAGGTACAACCATGTATTCACCCAGAGTTCTCCAGGATAGTGTCCCTGGGGCTGATCTTCATGGGGAGGGAGGAGGAGGGCACAGGTACAGGGCAGAGGCACAATTACCACTATCTGGAAAGAGTTGCACATAAGGTGTTTTGCCTTTGAATAGGTTACACATTATCACTCTAAAGGGATAACACTGCTAACATATTGAAAAGAAAGAGCAATTTCCTGAGAGGTCTGACTGAAAATACCGTGATGCAGTCATGTTTGAAATTCAAATGCATCCAGGTTGCACTACTAGCTGAGAGTTGATCTAAGATGCTTGTTTTTAATGCTAAGCATCTCCAGTGGAACTTTACAGAGGTCCTTCATTACTTCTGTTTCCTTCTGAAAATCATTAAAAGTATTCCTTCTTTCTGTTTGATTTTTTTAATGAAACTTGGCTGGTTTTTACAGATATAAAAGACTGTTTCAGCCAGATGATTTGTTCACTTGGCTTTGCTCATAGAAACATTAGCTGCACAGCAGAGAAGGGATCAAAATTCATTTTATCTTATTATTATGGCATTTTTTAAAGTTGCATATAATAAACAGAAAAGCCAGAATTTGTATTCAGCTGTTCAGCTTTTACATAGTTACAGTGATTGATGTTTTTTTCAGTAATCGACCCTTTCTTTCATGGTGATTGCAACTCTGAAATCTGAGCCTATATCTGATAGATTGGAGAGAAATATGTAGATCTGAAGCTTATGCAGAATGTTTAGGAATTTCTGTTTTCATTTGAATCATTGGTTTTATTTTAATTCCTCTGACAGCACAGAAGAACGAAGGCACAGGAATGAAAAATGTATTTTATGCAATTTGAACATGCGGTCCTTTGTTTTCTTGTGTTAGGGAGAAACAGGCATTGCTGTGTATGGAGATTTATATGGAAAAGACTTCTTTATAGCTAAGTCTCCATGCAATGAAAGAATTAAAGGCTACTACTTCCAGAATGCAGCTACTGGTAGGCATTCTTTCTGAAGAGAGATGGCAGGTCTGTTGTATCACTGTACTCTGACTTCATAGGAATTAATTACTCCTGGAGCATGAGCCTTGAAATCACTGGTAAGAATTCATGTAGCCTGTGCTGCATATGGCCCCCTGCATTAAATACTGCATCCAACTGACATAGATATGTCAGGCCATCCAGGGAAGCAGAAATGGAACTGGCTTGCTTTTCCAATAAGAGATGACACTGAAACAAGGCTTTAAATTAGTGTAAGTCACATTTCCAGAATCCTTATAACCTTTCTGTGAGAGATTGGCATACAAATGGAATGGCATAATAAAAGTGGGCAGCTTCTGAGAAATGAAGTCTTTTCCTCATCTCTCAAGGAAAATGGATCTCCCTTTAGTGAGTGATTTATGTCTTTCTCTCTTCCACAGTCATTGACTAGGGAATATCCTAAGCTATTCCCTGGCCACCTTCTCATCGGTCATTTGCACTTCTCCCTTCACAAAACTCACCCTCATCACTAAAGCATCCTTATTGTGTCTGAGATCTCTGAATATGTACAGACACTCCCAAATAATGTGATGTATAGGTTTTGTATCCTTGAGTATGTGAACCAATTAAGGAAAATATACTGCATTAAATTCACAGGAAATAAGGGCTTATTCCTCTTGGTGTTTATAGCTCCTCCTATACTCCCAAAGCCCTTGTTGAGCAGTATGGAGAAAGCTATGAAGCCTGCAGAGCCTGCCAATGGTACAGGACTTCCCAAGGGACCACCACTAGTATCCCAGACACTGCTTATGCAGAGTAGCGAAACCAACAGACTGATGAGTAGATCTTTGCTGCTTTAATACAATGTTTTGGAGAGGATTCCAGGCAGGTCAAACACTTCAGTTTCTTGAAACACAAGTATCTTTTAATTGTTGTTCCTCCTTCTTTACCAAGCAATACTGGTGCTTTCGCTGCATTAGCATCTTCTTTCTGCTTGATGCTGTTGAATATTTGTGCACTGATTCAGCAAGTGTCTCACACAGCCAGGTTATTCATTGTCAAAAATTGATTTAATTACTGCCTAGTAAAAGAAAGAGGTGAGAATATGAAATATCTGGGTGACCAGATGAAAGGATCATTCAGAAATGTATGTTCTTTGCTTTATTTCTCCTTTTCTTCACATCACATTTCTCTCTAGTTAGTCATCCAGTTATAGCTTGGACATTGTAGGCCTTTATATGCCCCCTGCAGATACATAATGTGTCTGAGTGTGCCTGACAGGCCCAAAGTGAATGGTCCATAACTGCTAAGGCTATTTTAAGGCTTGTGCAGACTGTGTACAGAGAGAGGGTAACAGTCCTTTGGTAGTCCTTGAAGGTTTCTTGTGCCTTCTTCATTCCTTGTACATACCTCTGAGAAGTACAGCCTTGACTCTCTCAAATGTTTAATTTATTCATGCTTCATCATGCTGTGCTGGAATAAATACAGGATATTTGGCAGACCTTTCTGTAACAGCTTTGTCCCTTGTTGAGGGATTTCCTGAAGTTCCTGTTTCTCCTGCATCTCCCTGTAATGTGGTGTCTTAGGTACTCTCTGTGTTTATTTGGGCCTTTGTCACTAAAGTTAAGATTAATATTCTCCTCATTTTGGTCCGAGGGTTATGGGTACATGATAACTTTTGCTGTCAGTGATCAGTGCCCTGTCACTTCCAGTACCTTAGCTGTTATCAGTCATGGCCTAAGTAAGACTCCTGTTCATTTGATTCAGTCCTCAAAGGTAGCAACTTCATTCTCAAACCTCAGCAAAAGGTAATTATCTTTTATGTCTCCATCTAATTCTGAGCAAATAGTGTTGTTGCATCAAGTTGTATGACTATATGAGTGTTAGTGCCTCGAGAATATGTAATGAAATCTAAATGGAACTTGATGGAAGACATAAGAAAATGAACTTAATGTTGGTTACTGGTGGGAATGGTGGGTTTGACTTTTTAAACTGTGAGACTGTAACACTGGCTTCAGTGTGTCAGACCAGATATCTGTCATCACCAGTGATGCAGAAGGCCAAAGACAGAAGATAAATCAAGGCAAGCAATATTATTACTCCTGACACCCCCTTCTACTACAGTCTCTCAGCCTCCAGTAATTTGCTGCTTTAGGGCTTTCTCAACATGATTTCTACCTATTAAGTAAGCTTCAACAGACTACTTTGCCACAAATTTATTCAGTCTTTCAGCATGTGTACATTTTTCACATTCACACTACCTGAAGCCAAGGATGTCCCCAGCTGGACCCTGTGCCACATAGAGCAGCACCACTTGTTTATTTTACATTTACCCCCATCAACTTTGCTGCCAACTGCCTTCCTGCTTTGGAAGAATCAGGGAGCAGCCAAACCCCTGTGCCTCTCACAGTGGTATAGACCCTTCTCACATCACCCCTAGCACACTTCTTACAGACTGAAGAGTTTGAGGTCACTCTGTCATTCCTAACATGGAAGCTGGTGAGCTCTTTTGGCCAGGTTTGCAGGTGACACAGAGAGTTAATGGCATAATGGAAGCCATTAATTACCTAACTTTGAACATCTGTTTACCAATAGTAACACTAAGTTGGAACGTTTATACTCTTAAATGTTTTAATGACAGAAAGTCTTTGTTTGTTTTACTATCATTGTCATCATCATTATTATTGTCTCCTAGTTTTGCTGGGTTTATATCTGCCATATTGCAATAGACTTGCCCTGTCATAGAAGCTTCTCTCAATATTTAACTGAACAACTAGCAGTTGGCAGTACTAGCCTTGTTAGCAAGACCAAGATGCTTGCCTAGAATATTTAGAATTAATAATAATTAAATCTCAGCTACAGCTTTGCATTAATAGTATTTTATGTTGAAGCACACTAATTGTTTCTTCAGGTTATTTTACAGCAGAGAAGACCTGTAGCTCATTGAACATATGTATGTGTATATACTTTTTTAGTGACCTCAGAGGCCTTGGCTAATTTACTAATTGCAAACCTAAAAGGCTCTACCATGTAATCCAGTTTAATAAGAGCATATAATAGAATCATAAAATGGTTTTGGTTGAAAGAGACCTTAAAGATCATCTAGTTCCATCCCCCCTGCCATGGACCAAGACAGCTCTCACTAGACCCAGTTGCTTAAAGCCCTATCCAACCAGGCTTTGAACAGTTCTAGGGATGGAACATCCATGGCTTCTCTGGGCAATCTGTTCCAGTGCCTTACTCTCAGATATTTCCTAAAGTTTAGAGCTAAAGACAACATTAATTGTAAATTGGTTTACATGTTCAGAACTAAAATTTAATTCAAGTGAATTTAGATCCTTCTGTATTGACTCTTTACTAATGTTTGCGTTTGGGGAGAGATCAACTTATTAGAATGTATGGACATTGGGTGCTCTTTATGTAGTTTTTGTGTCAAAGCACTTTAAAAGGGCCTTCACCATTGAGTAGGTACACTCAACACTTCTTTGAAAGGGCTGTGGCTCTTTAGCCTGAAAAGACAAAGCTGTACTACAAAGAAACCAAAGACATCATTAGAATGAATCTCATAAAAGTAAAACTTATACTAAAACTCAGGAAAATCTTCAGAGCTTCCTCCCCTTCTGGTGTACACCACAGCTCGTAAATCTATAGGGTAATTTTTTTTCTTGATTATTTAAGTATTTTACTGCCTAGGGCAGTTTTTAAAAGATAAGATTTTTAAGATTTTTTCTCTTCTAACAGAATGAAGTACCTGAAGCTAAGAAAGAGGAATCATTACTGGATTTGGACTTCGACCCTTTCAAGCCAGAAGCTGTATCAACAGGAGTTAGTCATTCACCCATGTCTCAGGTATCTCTTTGCCTTGACATAGGCAAAGCATATGAATGCAATGTACTGGGTTTGGTAGAAAAGGTTTGCCTCATGTATTAAAATGAAGTGTCTAAAAAACTTTCTCTTCCTGGGAACCACAAGTCAGCCTTCTGTCTTTCCTCTCATTAACCCTGTAAGTGAGGATGTACTGGAAGGAGAGGAAATTATTAGATGTTTAACATGAGATGCCAGCTGATGAGAATGCTTGCTGGTACCTTGGCCTTGACTTTATTCCATCTTTAGAATAACTCTTAGTATAAACATTCTCCAGTGCTTGTTTTTCTGAGAATTTTTCTGACTTTGGTTCTTCATGTCTGGAAAGATGCCTTAGGGGACCTAGGTCTCATGGAGTCAGCTTGCAGTTGCTTTACTGTGATGGAGTTTCTGTACCAAGCAGTGGTATAATCTCAATGGTTTTGCTATTAATCTACTTTAGACCTAACCTCAAGGAAAATTGGAGTATGGAATAGGGTGTTTTCTTGTAGAATATTGTGTCATCACAACACGAAAGTCTACATTCAATAGTAATATTTGTAATGGTAGTTTTTTGCAGCAATATGGAGAAAGAATAAAAAAAAAGATTGAAACAAAAAAGAAAGAAAATGCAAATATATCACGTGGCTGATATTCATTGCTTTATCCTACAGGACATGATACTTTAAAATCCAGAATTCACCCTCACTACCCAGAGGGCAGGTAGCAAATTAGGGAAGATCTCATGGCCAGCACATCTATATCCCTGTCTTGTCCACAAAGAAGCAATGTTAATACACTGTTAACAAGACTTATCATTAATCTGGCTTGTTTTCTGAGACATGAGAAGATTAATCAGCTGTTCATAAATGCAGCTCTGGGAAAGGAGTGAGAAGACAAGAAGTTTTAAGACTGAGATGGTCCTGATTTCCTACTGGTCTCTTCCTCAGTTAATTAATTTCTTATTCGGAGTGAAGCCCTAGTTATGTAATGAGATCTGTAGTGGTCTCTAACAGGATATGTGCTGTCAGAAAAATGATGCACTGTCAGCACTCTGAATGTTAGCTGAATTTTCTCACTGAGATTCGCTGCAAGAAGTGCTCCATTCTAACAGAAGCTTTGTGCGTTTTGCTTGTTATGTTTTTTCTCCCTCTAAACAGAGAAAAGAAAGGGGAAGGCAAATGACATTCCACAGTATTCAGCAGTGACAGAAAACACTAAGTGTGATTTTGCTAATTACTCTTTCAGCTTGTTTTGTAATAATGCTGATTAGAGCAGTGGGATCATGAAACAAAACATACTTAACTCACATTTGTTCTGACATTGTATTGTACAGATTGTAGAAAGTTTATTACTTTAGTGAAAATCAGTTATTTTATATTCAGCTATACCATGAAATACAGAATATAATTTTGTGTAGGAAAATACATTATAAATTTTCATTTAGCACCTTTACGCACTCCTTTCACCTTTCTGCAGAGCAAAGGTATATGAGAAAGGATGGTCCACTGCTGCAAGAGCATGTGGATGAGTCAGAACATCATGATTTTAGAAGGGAAGACAGCCCTGCAGTCTGCATCTTGGTCTCACTGGAGTTGACAGGGTCATTACTATGGCAGTATAGAGAGAATGAAATCTGTGGCTGTAGACCCCTGTGCTTGCAGGAAGATTAAGAAGAGAGCCTTAAATGGTGTTTCCATGTGTGTATGGTTTTTGGATATTTTCCATTTGACAAACAGCTGAAGTAGTGAAGACAGGAGTAGTCATCTGTGCATGATGCCTTGGAAGGCCTGGCATGACTTGTCTGTTGTTAATTTAATTAATTACCTCCCTCCACTGCTCTACCAGGATGATCCAACCACAGTATGTGACCCCTGATCTGTCGTTCCTCAATTGCTTTTCTGTTTTTATGACTGCATTAGAGGGACCTTTCTAAACCTGTCTGGTTCTCTTCTCTTTCAAATATGAACCAGAAAAGTTCTGTCTCATGTGGTGGGTTATAAATATTTGGCATGAAGTCTGCTTCTTTTCTTTCATTTGTCTGTTTAACCCTTCTGTTGAAAGGTCACTAGCATTAATTAACAGACTAGACAAGAAAAAGAAAATATTGGTCAACTTACTTATTTCCTTTCTCAGAGAGTATGCCATTTTCCTTTCTAATGTCAGTGTTGTGAGGTGTCATTTTTAACTGGCTAGAAAACCCTGACTTGGTTAGCTCTTTAAAGTTGGCACCTTGCAGAGGCTGGTATACTTATTGAAGGTCACCAGCTCAGAATCTGACCATTACTCATGCACACAGCAGTGTGAGCTTTCTGGAGAGCAGCAGCTGCTTTGAAGTGGGAAGTACCACAATGCATTATACTGCCCATCCTTTACAACCAAAAGTATTTTGTAGATACAGACACACACACACGTGTGCTAATATATGAAATATGTATGTACCATAAGCACGCATATAAATAAGTTAACTCTTCTTATTTAATGGACATCGTTATGTAGCATGTTAGACATACAGTACAAGAATGGTGTTTTTCTCACAAGCTTTTTTCCACTACTTTTTCCAGACATTGCCATGGGATCTATGGACGGTAAGCCTGACATGCATAGTAGTATTCCTGTGCCTCTGATTTTGTAACAATTTAACTCATATTTACAATTCTTTTACCAAAAGCCGAGATAAAGAATTCACAGACCATGAAAAACTCTTTTCAAGTATATCAAGCCACTGGGTATCTTTTAAAACTAACAACAACAAAAAATAATCTCTGTTGATTAGCCTACAAAACCTAGATGTCAGAAATCTAGGCTAAAAGATTCACAATCACTACAGCTAAGTGTGTTGCTTTTAATATGCCTGAACTACAGCTATTAGAAGGTAATAATAGATGTAAGACACTTGATTTCAAATACCTGAAGGTGTCCATTAACACAATGGACAACCATTCTCTCAAAACTAAGATTAAAGACAGAATTTAGCTTGTCTTTGTGGGTAATACAGTGAACTGGACTTACTCACGAAAGAAACTGCTACTGTAGGAAACTTCATGAATCCTTCCTTCTTCCTCCTGGTGCCAAATCAGATAAAATGATTTGCAGGAAGAAAAAACCCATTTTTGTGAATTTTCTTTTGACTGTATGTAATGGAGTTTGCTGGGTTGACTTGACGTGTTCATATGTGGCCTTTTGTAACTTCAGCCAGAAATCTCTGAATGCTTGTCACGTATTCGGATTCACAGTACAGCACAGATTATCACATTCCAGATGAGATATATTATAAATGCTTATCTCCTTATATTGAGTGAGGTTAAATAAAGCTTGATTAAAACAGTCATGTATGTAGGCTAGCCAAAATTTCAAGGCTGCAAATATTTAGATCATGTGAAATTACCCAGAAATGTTGAGAATGTATTGCTCTAAACTTAGATTAGATAGCTTTATCAATGTCTTCTTTTTGCACAGTTTTATTTATAGCTTTTTAATGTTATGCATTTATTGTGTATTATATATTATATTTATTTTCATTTTTGCTCTGTTTTTTAAAAATGCCAGTGTACCTCATAGCTAAATGTTTGAAATAAAAATGTCGGTGACCCACAGGGGAAAGCAAGAGGTAATCAATACTCAACATACATGAAGAGCTTCTTTTATTATGTAATTCAGAGTTTTAAAACTCACAGACCTGGAATTAGTCCTAGGTGGGGTGGCAGGAAAGGACCCACCGCTCCTTCCCCACCATGATTTGGTAACTGCAGCTGGTTAGAGAGCTGCTAATTAATGAACTGTTGCTGTATCAAAGTACATCATATTCTTCTTTTCTGTGTTTTATGTGTATGACTTCGTTCTATACAGACAAGCAGCGAATTGGTGCAGCCGGTAAGCAAACCTCCCCCTAAAATCGCAACCACTCTAGAGACTTCTTTAATCACTGTGGTGTAACACATAGTTTTCTGGTTTTGTGTATCACTGCTGCTCTTCTGCATTACAATTTATTGCCTTCACTTACTGCAAATCACATAGCTTTTCCTAAAATTGCTTAATGTAGTCACTTCATTCTTTAGATTAAAATTGCTCTTGTAAAATTTAAATTTTGTGTTTTCTCATCAAATCCGCCTTTATCTTTTTCATCTTGTGTTTTTTCTTTGCTTTTCTGTCTGCTTAAAGCCTGATTCTTCAAAAAGTCTTTCCCTGTGTAACCTGATCATGGAGGAAACCCCAAACAGTGGGTCATCAGAAGATACTAACAGATCTCAAACTGATCTAGGTGCACTCAACTGGGGCCTAGATGTTAGCACACCCAGTATCAGCCAGGAGATTACTGCAGGCAGTTCTTTGCTTTTCCCCAGGGCAGAGCAAACCTCAAGCGAATCCACGGGTGCTCTGCCTGCTAGCGCTTGGCCTGCAGTAGGTGAGCAGGAGGATGCTGCACCAGGGTCAGCTTCTGTAAGCGAAAACCAGAGGACTTCACTGGAGGACCAGTTGGATGCCAAAAATGTCGTGTGGGAAGATGGGACCAATCAGCCTTTAGAGAACGTAACCAGTTTTGAGACACCCATCCTGGGAACTGATAGCTTGTTGGATGAAACTCTCCCTTGTGATGTGCAAAAGGCAGAGGAAGAGCGTGAGGAAGACGAGTGGGCAGGTGTCAAGACAAGTGAAAAGGTAGAGACTGGAGCTAACTACAAGGAGGTAGAAGGTACAGAGGAACTGGAAGAGCAAGGCTGTGAAACCAATGTAAACAGTGAGGCAGAATTTCATAAGGGTTTAGCAAAATCAGATCTTGAAATTTTAGTCAGCACAGAGGTAGAAAATTTAGAAAATTACTTTGAAGATAATTATGGGGATACTGGGAGAGCTAGTGGTGCTAACCTAGAAGACTCTACAGGAGAAGAATTCAAACAGGTCAGTGTCATTGAGGAGACAGATAGAGAAATACCATCATTGAGCACAGGGCTAGAAAGTGGGGACGAAAGAGTGAGGTACAACTGTAAGACTAGAGAAAGCACTGGTGCTGAACCTGAGAGAGTCCTTGGTATGTGGGATGAGGACCATGAAAATACATTTGAGGAGGCCTTAGACCAAACTGACATTGGTACTGGACAAAGTGTGTCCATGGAGTGTATAAACATGAGAGCACATGTTGAACTAGAGATAAGTGACCACACAGGAAAGTACCCTTCCAACACTGGAAGTGATCTGTGTGATGCTGAATTATCCAGTGCAGAAAAATCTGGTAAAGGAACTGAAGATAATAGCATCAGCCACCTCCCAAATGGTAGTACTGGTACTGAAAGTCAAGCTGCTGCTGAAAAACAGGGGGTATTGCTGCCTGAGGCAGCTGATGCTGCTAGCACAAGCTGTGATAACACTTGCCTAGATAATGCAGATGATCAAGTGACAGACAGGACAGCAACAGCAGACACTGAACTGACTTGCAGTGGTGTTCCTGAAGCCTTGGAAACAGAGCCCTGGCTGGCAAACTGGGATCCAACAGTTTCTAATGATTCTTGGGGTTTTTCTAGTCTGTCAGATAGCCAAGCCAATGGACTGGATAATTGGCCCTTTTTCCCCAAGCAGCAAAATTCAGATGAAGGGAACATGGAAAATGTTTGGTTAGGCATTACTAATAAATGGTCTACAGAAGACCTAGGAGCTACTGATAACAGCTGGGGGGAAGTAGGTGCAAGCACAAGCAACATAATTCAGGAGACACCAGTAAAACAAGGTTTGCCTGGGGAGCAAGCAGGCATTAGCAATCCTGGACCAAGCAAGGAGATAGCTAGACCCTTGTCTCTGTTTCAAATGGGAAATTCCAGAAATGCTAGCACCGAGAGTTCAACTAGTCCTAAAGACAATGAGACCAACAACTCAGATTTATCTGAAGATGAAATTGCTAACCGGAGATATGGATTGTTGTACCAGGAAATTGAGGCTGATAAAGAAGAGGTACCTACCCCAGTGTGTAGCCTAGTCTAGACAAAGAGTTCCTTAGGCCATGCATAAGCTTGTTGTTTAAAAACATTCCATTTGTGTGTTTCCTACTGCCCTTCCTGAGTCCATGCTATTCTTTTTTTTTAAAAAATTGCCATGCAACTCTTCATGGTGTGGTGTCCTTCAGCCCTTCACACAGGCTGACAAAAATGCATTTCAAAATGGTGAATGAAGCCTTGAACTGTGAAGACACATTGTGTCTGGCAGCTTTTGTGTTTTATCTGTAGATCTTCAAATGCACCTGGTCTTTTTTTTAATTATTGTTTTTTAAAAATATTTAAGGTACTCTTTTTTTTGGTCATTTTCTTTAAGCCTGTGATGTCTGTTATCAAATAGTACTGTTGCAACATTTCTTGCTGCCTTACCCTTCATTTTTTTTACTTTTTCTCTCTTTTTTTTTTTCTTTTTTTTTTTTCTTTTTTACCTTTTTTTTTTATGTCTGGCCTGCATTTTTATTTTGCAAATAAAAATGTTTTGACTCATGTTCAGATTTAGTAAACAAATGATAATTTGTTCTGATCTTCACTTCTACTTAGGCATCCACCATAGCATTTAATGGATTTGCACAGGTAAGAAATAAACAGGTTTTGTGATTTTTTTTTTTTTTTGCTACTAGAAAAGCATTAGAATTGGCTTTACAAATTCAGGAAGTCTGTTCTACAGACAAGCTGCATAGCAACATCAAACTGTCTCAAATCCAGACCTTGTCTGTTTTCAGAAATTCTCAGATGTTGCTAGAAAGATACTTATATCCTTAGGACTCTTGGCCTGACTGAGTCTGGTCACCTTAGTGGGACAGCTATTTCCTCCTAAAGTGGCTCGTCTAGCTTTTTTATTGTGCTATTATGTGGACTATTTTTCTCACAATCACAAAATCTTGTAAAGCACGTTTTCAGTTTCATCTATTTTCAGTAACTCTGTGTTTAAATATGTAGTGAGTTTTATTTTTTTTCTTCATCTTCATTTTAAGTTAAGATATATTTTACTCTCAAAGTTTAACCTAAATTATTTACCTGCTGTGGTGCTGATGGTGAGGCTGTGGTACACATCACAGAGATACAGCACATAAAGACACCATGTTTATACTTTCAGATTCCAGGGCTGTGTCAAGATCCCAAATTTCAGGCGGATAACCTGGGGCCTCATAATTTTACAGCACTCTCTTAGAGCCTGGCTCAACCATAGCACACTCTATACATTAAATTTTAAAAGTACCCAAAAAGTTTTAGCGTATACAAGGATGGAAATCAGTCTTCCAATGATTAACCATTCTGCTCCAGGACATTTAGTGTAGTAAAGGATCCAGATGGAAGGAGCAAAGCACAAGGCTCTAATAATTAAGGCAAAATGTTTATCTGGAGAAAATATGTATTTTCTGTCTCCTCTATGGTAGGAAAATAATTTGGTCCAGCAATATTTTGCAAATTACAGTAACTTCACGATTATAAGCCGCACCATTTTGACTAAAATTTTGGTCCAAACCCGAAGTGCGGCTTATAATCAGGTGCGGCTTATATATGGACAAAGAATGAAAAGTTGCTGTTTTAGTTTGGAGGACAGGTGTCTGCTGAGAAAGGCAGGAGCTTCTCTTTGAAATGGGGAATGTAAAACCCCTCCCTCCAAATTATTATAATTTTGAAATCAAGG
>PYHW01009642.1:756158-777627 GCA_013186435.1 Turdus rufiventris
ACGTACAGCTTATAATCAGGTGGGGCTTATATATGGTCAAAGAACAAAAAGTTGCTGACACCCAGAAGTGTGGCTTATAATTTGGTGCAGCTTATAATCATGAAATTACTGTAATCATATTTTAAAAGGTTACAGTAATTTCACGACTATAGGGTGCACCTTTTTGACTAAAATTTTCCCCCAAACCCAGAAGTGTGCTTTATAGTCTGGTGCACCTTATATGATGGACAAAGTTGCGAAATTTGCCAAACCGGAAGTGTGAGCTGCAATGGGGAGGTGGTGCCGTGGAAGTGCCGAGTCGCGAGGTGGGGCGGGAGCCGTCGGCCACAGCCAGCAGGAGATGCGCGGGGAGGGAGGAAGCTGCTGCCAGCCTTGGCCCGAGCGCGGGTGGATCAAGAAGCTGGGCAGTACCAGCCCCGGCCCAGGTGTGGGGAAAATGAGAAGCTGGGCGTCCCCAGCCCAGCTGCGTGGGGAACAAGATGTGAGAGCCCACAACAGCCCCGAGCTGAGCAGAGCCCGCCCGGCGGCAGCATCAGCGCAGTGGCGGCATGGCCCGGGCAGCCAGGGGAAAGCACCGCGGCAGCAGCGGCGAAGCCCCTGCAGCCGCAGGAAAGAAGGAGAAATTTGAGCTTGGTGGAAACTGCAAAGTTGCTTACTAAACAATTCTTCAAAGCTGGTGTGGTAATGAGAACACTAGGAATAAAAGTAAGTAAAATTGTCCTTAACAGTTCCAGTGTGATGATGATGATGTGTAAAGGGTTTGTTCGAGCATATAAATACTTCTATTTCAGATTATATGTGGCAGTATCTTTCTGCTTGATAGTACATACTAGCTCATTTAGCCATTCATTTCATTGCATCCCATACATGGCATGCTTCCATTAGCTTGACTAATACCAATTTATCTGCAGCCATTGCCTCAGCATGAGTAAGGTGATGACCATATTTCCTTTTTATACAGGAGAGTGTCGAGGCAGGAGATAAGGAGACAACTGGAGTTGCTGAGAAGGAAAGCGAGGTACATATGAATAGACACGAATATGGTTGTGCTTCAGTATTTTCAACCATTGCAAAAAATTTGTATGTCATCAATAGGCAGGCCATTACAATGCAACTGTGACCTAGCTGTTATATCTAAATCTAACACTGTGCAGACATATCTGCACCCATGACATATATTCTAACAGATCACCTCTCATTCAATGCAGGATTTATCTTAGAAACTGTTTCAGTAGTATAGAGTGATAAATATTTTGGGGCAGCAAACAAAGTAGCTCCATGGCTAAAGGAGGTATAATGTTGTTTCTATTGACATTTGGAAATACACTGTATAGATTCTCAGTAGCTTTTACAATTTCTGTATATTTGTTTGCCTAGCCTTTCTGTACATTTCTTTATAAGAAATGATTTATCATTTCTTCTTCCTAGCACAATATGCCCTGAGCTAAAACAGATACTTGGAAATAATCCTGTTACGAGTTGGTTTGCTAAAGCAGTCTGGCATCATTAGATACAGTTAAAATCAAATTACAAAGCAAACTGAAAGCTCAGTGACATACCTGAGGCTCTGCATATTTGGACTTGAGTAATTGTATATTGCTTATATTTCTTTAGAGGTGATAAATACTTACTTTGTACACTTTGTATAATCCTTGTATACTAAAGTAAAACTACAATGTGTTCAAACGTGCACAGAGGGCAATACAAGAGGAATGGCTGCATATTAATCTCAGGGATAGAAGTAGGAACTGGAAAATAACTCCTAGTTATTAATCACTCAGGATTTGTATCTCAAGGTGCTAGCAATCTGCCTTTTTGTTGTTACTCATTTTGATGCCATTATATATACACAAAGGTAATGAACTGGTTTCAGTACATGCTAGTAAATTCAGCTCTCCAGGCTTAGGTTCATTATCCTGCTGCAAAACAGCATTTGGTCTGCTAGAGCCAAGGATATATCTGTGGCTGTAGGGCATACCAGTGTCACTTGGAAGTGAATTTGGGACTCACTGGTGCTGTATTCCTCACCAGCACTGCCATGTCCATATGGAAGCCAGTGGAATTGAATAGGAAGAAAGTGCAGAGTGGGAGTGGTAGATCAAGCCCAGCTTGGTGTGGACACAGTGAAAAAGAATGTTGTATTATTCCTCTAGCATTGCCTTGTCACTCCCAACAACTCTGGTTCAAGAGGAAATATGCAAGAAATGCCTCATGGTTGTGCTAGCACCAAGGCTAAGTCTTTGAAATCTTCCCCCTTTATTCTAATACCACTTGTTCACTGACTTATCTGAATTTGCCCATGTTCTATTTAAAACAGCTGTTTAGAACAGTATTACTATGTAGAAGAGCTGCCATAAGAGATTAAGTTATTTGCTAAACCAATAATTGACTGTTAATGGAACATGGTCCCTTTGATACTCTGTAAGTTGCATAACAAATTCTTCAGTACTACTTGAAAATTTTCCAAGACTTTTCAACTGATCCATTCCTTAAAGCTTGATGATTGGTCTCTCTTGACATTAGTTAGCTTACAATCAGCTGTCATAAAAATTACCCATTCCTGTTCTAAATCAGCCATGGGGCAAGGACTTCAGCTCTGGAAGACGAGTGTATCTGAAGAAACTCCTCTGGCAGACCCCAGCAGCAGGCTTGGTACCCCTTCTCCTCTTCCTGGGCTCATGATCACTACTGCTGAATGTGGCATTGTGTTGAGCTGGCAGCTATGTTAATGAGAGTACAGCTGTGTGGATCAGCTGCATCCTGACTAAAGAAGAATTCACATCTGTGCAGTTAAAACAGTCAAGTGGTTCTGTCACACCCCTCATTATACTGGATGATCCTTTCTTTCTCCCCGGTGCACTTGGTATAATGGGATAGCTGTCCAAATTTCAATAATACTGCTAGAGATAGCTAATTTGGAATACTATTAGATTGCCTAATGTTATTTATTACCTATGTAAAAGAGATTTGTAGGATTGGTTTTCAGTATAAAGTAAGGTAATACAAGTAGCTGTATCTAAGGATGGGGTTCAACAGAGCTGGGTATGAATTCAACCTCCTGCCTTTTTTTTTCTCTTCTATACTAGTCAGATATTTGAGGCTGATTGTGAGGTTCATTCTGTGCTTCCTCAAATGCCTTTTTATAAAATCTTTTTCTTAATCACCTAACTTTTATTTGTTTTATACTCTAAGACACAAGAAAAAATGATTGTATGATTGTGAGCTGTGGTATGCATTTAGTGACTCATGACTGCATGCTGTGAGAGTGTCCCCATTACACTGTGGGGCATTTGTGAGCCGATTAATGTAAATTAGTATTCTCCTCCTTAATAAAATGAAATGGTCTATACAAATCCAAAAAGTAGAAAAGACGTTGTTGATCTTAATCAGAATAGACAGCAAGACCAATTTTTGCAGCATGCTCTTAGCAATGTATGGTGTAATATCAATCTGATATGCACTCTATTCCCACTCTTTTTTACTAGTCTCTTCCAGGAGGCTTAACACTCATCATTTATTTGTATACATTCTTGGATTAAGACTGCTAAAATTGTAATACTATGAGTGGCAGACTTGCATGCCTTATAGGAAAAAATGCCAACATCTGAACTTATCTGTCGATGTTATTTTCTCGTACATTAGAGCATCCTTCAGCAGCAGTAGTTTCAATTTAAATTAAAGTTCCCCAGTGATTTCTGTAAATCCATATAATATTTTTTTGTCTTCATGGATTCCAGGAGGATTTCTTTATCACTTCAATTAATAGCAGCAAATAGGAGTAGTGGTAAATATTTAATGTTGCTAAAAAACAATGCCTGAAAAGTGCTCTTGAAGAGTTGCTGAGTTCAGGTAGTGGAGTTAGCCTCATCCACGGGGGAAGGATCAAACTAAGTAAACAAAGAGCATCAGACTGTTCACTGGAGATCAGAAAGATTTCTGCTAACTGTGGCTTGACATTGATACCTTGAAAAGAGTTTTCCTTCAGTGCTCTTTCTTTATCCTTGAGTCAACTGTAAGGTAAAAATTCCATCTTGAAGTTAATTAGATTAAAACAATATGTTTTGTCATTTAACTTCAACAGTCCAAACCTTAAAATTAATCCACTGTAAATATATACCCAGTATGGTATCATAAGTAGTATATAGCAATCCAAGTGTTAGGGGGAGGCATAAATTACAAATGTCTTGGTTTAACTGAGTTTAAAAGGAGAACACTCTGGAATGAGTTGCCTCCCTTTGTAAGTTCAACCAATCTCTTTCTGCCACTAAGGAACAAATATGAATAGTTATAAGTGAAAAAAATAACAGTTTACTAATAAATTAAACAGCAACAGGCAAAAGCTAACCATATATAGCTGCTAGATACAAAATAGCTACATCTTATGAACTCGTGAGAACAAAGAGAGATCCAAAATGCCAGCAAGCATTCTTTCCTGAGATAGTGCCTGACAGGGATGACTTTGTGGGAAAGACAAAGGCACAGGATGACATCCGATCCCTTCCAGGAAGGGAGGAGCACATGGAGCAATTCCAGTGGCAGACCAAGACCCGAGAGCCGCTCTGGGGTTAGTGTCCTCCTCGCAGCAGGACACAGCAGGGCAGGCAGGGCCAGGCAGAGCACCTGGGCAGGGGCCACCCATGGCTGACACAACCCAGGCCAGAGCCAGGGCTGCTCCGCTATGGTTGGCATGATACCTGAACTGCAGATGGGCACCTGCGGAATTCATTCCAAGGCAGCTAAAAGCCTCTGACTTCAGTCTTCCCAAGACAAGGAAGAAGACAAAATATGAAAAGAGAACCCAAAAAGGGAGAAGCCTCTGCTTAAGCAAAGACCAAGCTGCCAGCAAAGCAAAAACCACGCAGAAAAAGGGAACAAGCTGTCTGCTGGAGCAGACTTCAATAATGCCCACCATAGCATCCCACCCATCCCATTTTTCCAGCTGCAGGGTCTTAAAGAGTCAGTAACAATTTGGGGAACAGATAGATAGGGAATACAACAAACTTTTGAGTTACCCACAACAACAAGTAACAACAGTTTCTGGTGGGTGAAGGATTAAACATTGATTTAGTAGTAGGCAGGTACTTTTCTATGCACTGTTCAAGAGTTGGAATAAATCATGCATTAACGTCTCATACAGACTGATCAGAAATTATTCAATCACAGCTAGACTGAATAGGATTTTTTGTATCTTTTCATACTGACATAATTAGAGATGTTTGTGGTTAAATTTTTTCTGATATTTATTCAGATGTAGAATATATTTACTTCTCCTAACATGGCTGATTTGTAAGTCGCTCCATTGGAGAAGATAGTGTAATTACGATTACAAGATTTTTGAAGCCAGGCAAGGTCTGTGGTGAAATAGGTGACTAGCTAGAGAAGGCTTGAAGCTTCTTCCCAAGAACAAATTCCATTGGCAGCATCCTGTGGACCCCTGGACAGTTTTCAAGCTCCTCCTCCTCTGCAGAAACCAGTGTAAATTTCTTCCACAAGACAGCTGGAAGACAAGGGAAGGAAAACAGCTTTGGCTTTGGCAAACAGTTCACTCATAACACCTGAGGACTGTGCTAAATGTAGCATGGTGAAGTTTCATAATTGTCTCTATCCCATCTGTTAATCAACTTGTCTGAACAAGCTTGTCCCCAGCACTGCTCTTCTCCATAAATCAAGAGAAATGCCAGTGAACTCAAGACTAGGTCAGCATCACACAGGGAGGTCACAGAGCTGAGGCTGGTCCATGTTCTCTCCAGCAAGTATCTGTAACTTGTACCCTGAAAGGTCCCTCCCTTCTGTTGTCTTTAGGTGGCACCTGTCGGTGAGAGGACTGCGGTGTCAGAAGACAGTGTGGCTGTGGCAGCAGGAGCTGCCACCACTGAGCAGCAGGATGTTGCTGAAGGTGACAAACTTCAGGGAGAAGAAAAAGAGGGTGATATATCTCAGGTAACTCATGTCAGTGCATGGGAGAGTGTGTTAGGGGAATCAGGACAGATTGGGCAGCCTGAGAGAGGCAAGGCTACTGCAGCTCTGTGTCCCCAGGTTCAACCAGTAGCAAGGTCGATGTTCTCTTGGGATGGCCCTAGGAAAGTCTCACACAGGGTATCCTTTCTTTTAAGTCCTTGCTTTGGGTTGTGCCTGCCTTTTTGTCTCTGTACTCCCCTAGGCTTGTGGAAATGGGACTTGGTGGCCCTATGATGGCCCTGTGAGCAGCATGGACAGCATATTGTTTGGGCTATCCCCCACTGTTGTCTCTCTGCTCCTCTGTGGAGATAACATTTATTACATAACATAATAGGGCTTTCTGGAGAAATAGGCAGAGAAACAATTGTATTTTTTTCTTATATCCTGGCACCATGTCCTATCATTACTTGGTTTCCTGCAAGTCGTGGTGGTCAAGCCATGTATCTGTATTTGGTCTGCTGCCTTTTCCTCTGCAACCTCTGAGGAGCTGGCAAACACCTGCTAGAGCAAACCCCGTTGCTGGGCAGCCAGTTACCTGATTTCATTGCATATTCTATTTCACCTTTGCTCCAGGATAAGATGGTCTGGAAGAGGATCCGTGAACATGTTATTTTTTTTCAGGTTGGGTGCTCCAACAAGTTTTTTTAAATGCTTTTTTTACTGGGATTCATGATTGATCAGATACTACTTATATTTTTGCCTTATCTGTTCCCAGTTACATTGTTGTAAATCAGGAGCGATCCCTTCAGTCAAAGAAATAGGTCATATTTCCTTCTTCCATCACCTTCTATCACTATTATCCTGGTGACTTCAATTTCCAAATAAAAATGGTACAGTGACCCCTGGAACTACTGGCTTCAATCAAACCTGCTGAAACTAAAGAGCAGAGTGAAGGAAAAAGGTCTAGTAATTTCCAGGAACAGTGAAAATTAAGCCCAAGCTACCTACAGAGAGTTTTTATTATTTAGTGTAATAATGTGTAAAGTAGGTTTAGGAGGACTAAGGGGAGCAATGATAACAGGTAGGGGATTATTCTTTGGCATTCTTGCACAAATACTGTTTTCTGTCTTAAGAATTCATGGCAGAGAAAAAAAGAAATTCTCACCCCCACATATGCCCTATGCAATAAACAAACAATTAGTGTTTTCCTGCTTGAAATAAAGTACTAAATGGTTTTGCATTTCTTTTCTGAGGGGGGTTTGTTTTTGGTTTTTTTTTCCCCAGGAAAAGGTCAGCAGCATCCCTTCAGTAGTAATAGAGCCAGCATCAAACAATGAGGGGGAGGGAGAAGAACACGAAGTCATCATCAGTGAGTCCAAAGATGCCACGACAGAGATCGGCGCTCAGGTCACTGACACTTCTCTTAGTGAAACTTCCCAAGCTGGAAGTGATCAGAAACCTGCTGACGAAATCCAGGCTGTACTTTCTCAGGATCAGCCTGTTCCAACAGAAGATACAGCTCCAGCAGTGCCACCTGGTTTTCTCTATAAGGTCTGCTTCTCCATTCTTCTTTTAGATATCCCTAACTTCTGTGGGTATGTCTCGTCTGCACAGGTAGTGTCATGTTTTCTTAAGTGTTAAGGATTCTTAGTTTATCAGCCACCTGCACATACAAATACATGCAACTACAACTATAATATTGTGTTGTTACTTCATAAACAAAGTCTTAGAAGATACATTTTCTGCATGCTTGTTGCTGCTTATATCCTCATGTAGCTGTAAGATTCACTGAAGTACGAGAACTCTTGAATGTCACCAAATGAGTGATGGAAATTAATATATTGAATAAAACTGCACTGCCACATAGTTAATCAGGAATATTGTTGATATATGCTAATGATATATCTGATATCCTAACAATATATTTGATTTCTAAGGTCCCTTGCAAACCCAAACCATTCTACGATTCTGTGATCATTTTTAAAATTGTTTTTTTTCTGGCCTGAAAATCTGTAGTGAAAGTATTGATTCTATTGAAATCCATGGCTACAGTTGATGGTAATGAAGCCAAAATGTCATTCAGTAACTTCAGTAATAATATCAACTCTTAGGGTAATCAAACAGAAAAATTTAATGAGACATGAGAGAAATTCTTTCCTTGGCTTGTAAAATCCCCAGAGTTTCCTGGTTCACAAGGTTCTTTGAAAATACTTTTCTTTTAGAATCACTGAGCAGCAGGAAAGGTCCTTGAGGATGGATGAACTTTTCATGCTTCCTACTATAATTTGCATAGTTCAGGCTAATTAGTCCCATAGCACTCTCTAAGTATGCCATTCTTTTTGGTCTATTCTCATTGCTCAAAATTTTCTGCAAACTTTGTAGATAACAGTAGGGTAAAGATAAACAGTATCACGCAACTCAAACATGCTGACATAGTTCATTTTTGTTTTCATTCCACCCTCTTGGGTCAGACATAGAGAAGAAGAATATATGCTTGCAGTCTGGTTCTTAATGCCACTTTCTTTCCTGACTGCAGAGTTATGGAACTGTCTGTGCTTTGAGAAAATTACACTAGCTATCTTTTAAGGAAATAAAACCATTTACTTAAAATGGTCTGTTCACAATGTCATGCTGATCTTGTCAATGTTTGAATGTTCACTGCTTTGAAAGGCAGGTATTTTTGGCATGCCCATCTGCTGCTAAGTGGGAGTTCCTTCCAGGGCAGTCATTAAGTAGGGTTCCCATTACCCACCTCTTTGATCACATATTGCAATCACTGACTCAATTTTTTATAGATGTTCACAAGAAGAGTAACACAACAGTGGCCACAACAAGAAAAAGAGAGAATCTAAAGTTCCTGAGAATCTTTATCAATTTTATTTCTAAAATCCTGCCACCCCTCTTGCAGATTTTGTAATGATAATGGTGAATGGAAGGAAGTTCCTTACATGGGAGGAGTAACAGTGGCAGGCCTTGTCCAAGAGGCAGGATGTGTGGGATGTTGAATTATCATCTATCCTTGAGATCTTGTAATCTTAGGAAAGGATCTTAAGTTTCTTCTGATAGTCTCAGGAAAGGAAACTATCCTCAAGTTGTCCCTGCTTTTAAGGAAATGCATAAAAAAGTGACATGAATCAATGCCATTATTTATCAATTTATGCCAGATCAAAGGAGGTGATTCTATTCTTGTGAGATCCCACCTGGAGTGCTGCATACAGTTCTGGTGTCCTCAGCATAAGGACACAGAATTATTGGAACAAATCCAGAGAAGGGCCATAAGGTTGATAAGAGAACTGGAACAGCTTCACCTTGAACACAGTCTGAGAAAATTGGGGCTGTTCAGCCTGGAGAAGAGAAGGTTCCATGCAGACCTGATGGCAAACTTTCAGTATCGGAATGGGACCTACAGGGGAGCTGGAGAGGGACTCTTCATCAGAAACTGTACTTCCTTGTAGGACAAGGAGTAATGGGTACAAATTGAAAAAGGGGAAATTTGAATTAGATATTAGGAAGCAATCTTAACAGTGAGGGTGGTGAGACACTGGAACAGGTAGCCCAGGGAGGATGTGGATGCCCCAGCCCTGGCAGTGTTTACAGCCAGGATGGATAAGGCCTTGAACAACGTGGTGCAGGGGAAAGTGTCCCTGCCCATGACAGGGGAGGTTGGGACTAGATGATATTTAAGGTCAGTCCATTGCAACCTGTTGGCATTTCATGATTCTATGATAATTTGAATGTGCTTGTCCATAGCCATATATTTGCATAAAGCTGATTTTTTTTCAGTCCAGATTTAATAGATAGTTTTGTTGAGAAAATGTCTTCTATTTAGATCACATCTATATGTGTGGTGTTATTTTCTTTAGGTTGAAGTTCTACATGATTTCGAGGCAGCTAACAGTGATGAGCTTAATTTAAAACGAGGAGATATTGTGTTAGTGATTCCTTCTGAGACCACAGCTGATCAGGTAAAAATGTAGTTCTGGCTTTTGCTGATGTTCTTCTTTGTCTCAACTTTTTTCTTACAGATTACAGTTAATGGGAATGTGTATTCAAAATTATGTTACTGTAAGAAAACACAAAGATTTTACTTATGCCTTTGTATGTAGTTTCATTTGAGACTAAATGGCACAATTGGCTCCACCTGAAGTCATGGATACATGCAGGATCTGATCTCTGCGTATTTTTAAGGGTTTTTTTTTGTGCTACTTGTAGTGGATTTTATGATGACACAGGAGTACACAAAGATTTTGTGCAGAGGATGACCTACAAACTCTGTTACATTGTTCTATATCATCTTGTCAACCCTTCAGTAGAATTAATTGCATGCTCCCTATATGTTCAGAGTTTTTATGTGTGATTTGTAGAAATAATGCAAATTCACCCACAGAGAGACTGAGAATCCACACAAATTGTGGTGTCGTGTAGCCTAAAGGTATAGAGATGCTGCTCTGTGTTAGGTGCCTCTGATAAAGATAACTTTGCCCCTCGGAAGCCTGAACTTGAATTAAATAACAGTTTAATTTCATTTAAGGCATCTGCAACATTGCATTTCAGGTGACTTTTTAAACAGTTGTATTCCATATGTTAAACTGAATTGCAGTGAAGTTTGTTGGTTTTGGCTGCTGCTTTAAAAGAGAACACTGTACTGTGCACTATTAGCACCAGCCACCCCATGGGCATCTGTTAGTGCCTGTAGTGTTGGCAAGAAGTCTCCCAGTTGATTTGGGGCTTGAGAGGTGGGGGACTGGATCCTGCCTGATCAGGTAGCCAAGAGTACCGCTCTGAATGAAGAATATCTCTTAAAATAGGCCTAAATACTAATGCCCTAAGCACATATGAGTCCTGAGAACTGTGTTTGAATTTATTTTGCAGATTTATGTTGTTCAAAGGTAGGTAATTATCAGTCCTCTCAGCTGTACTTTCTTTTAATTCAAGATATGAATATTTGGCTTTTATGAGTGGGTGTTTTTTACTAATTTCAGAAAAAAATGTTTATACTACAGCATGTACATACCTCTTTTTATTGAAATAAAATCTATTATCCCTACTCAAATTCCTCATGGGCAGTTCATCTGATTTCATTGTCAGTGTTTGCAGAATAGGACACTACTCTAAGGATAACAAAATATGCTCTCTGACTTTAGTCTGTTTCTGCTAGGATATTAGATGTTAAATACATGATAATGCCTGCTGAGTCCATGAGGAATTCTGGTGTGCATTGAAATTCCCATTAGCATTAATTGAAGTAAATTGTGTGCAGTGATGGAGAAAATAAACTTTTATGTATTCGTGTTTCTGAAGCCATTCTTTTCATGTATTTATTGCACACTACATATTTCCCCTTCATGTTTAACATCATCATAAAACTCAATACTTTTGTCTTTTGCCAGGTACTTTGTTATTTCTTTAGAGACTTATCTATGTTATTCTTTATTCTCCTTCAAAATTGATGTGTCTGTCCTAGTTTGGAGGACAGGTGTCTGCTAAGAAGGGCAGGAGCCTCTGTTTAAAATGGAGAATGTAAACCCCCTCCCTCCAAATTATTATCATTTTGAAATTAAGGGGCTCTCAGGCAAAGATATGGGAATTAGGAATAACAGTTCTNTACTAAGAAAATTAAAATAGAAATACAGTACTACAAAGTACAAACCCCAAACACTGACAAAGTCAGAATACAACCTGACACCCTGTCAGTCAGGGTGTTGGTAGCAGTCCCATTAAATGGTGGCTGCAGTCCTCTTGTAGTGACAGATGTGGTTCAGTTGAAGCAGTGCTCCTGTAGAAGGTGCAGTTTTCTTTTGAAGGTCCAGTGATGATGTGGAGAAGGCCAGTTTTCCTCTGAAGTCCAAAAGGGCTCCCTTAGTGTCCCAAAATCTCAGTTTTTATCTTGGTAGGAAAGGCTTGGCTCTTCCCCCTGGCTGGAGCATCTTCCAATGGGATGAARTAATTTTATCAGTGRCACAGTGGGATTCAATGGGCTATCAGCAGAAGATACCTCTCTGGAGGAAGGATGGGTTGTGAAAAAGATAAAGAACACTGCCCCACCTGGTTTCAATGGATGGCCCATTAGCAGAATATCTGCCCTGGAGATAAGGCTCACTGCCCCCACCCTCAACAGATGATGATAGAATAGATACTTTTGGTCACATCCTGTATTGCAACCCAAAACACTGTCTAAAGCTGTAATTCCAATACACCTCGTAACATCAACCTCCATTTGAAGTAAACCTCCATTTCAAGAAAGTGGCTTTTTCCATTAGATTTGTGTTGAAGTTGTTATCCAGTAAAACTCTATATTCCTTTCTAAAGTCTATGCACCTATGCTAAACAGCTGCAGTTTCTCTATCTCTTAGATGTTCCACATTCTTCAAAAACGTCCCCACTTAAACATACACAGCCAATGTGATAGATAAGCTGGATCTGCTTTAATGATCTGCTTATTTGGGGATAGACAGCCACCACCAACACATGCAGCCACCCCACAATCGTGACTTGATGGTGTATGTGATGATCTGTTCAAGCTATTCTATTTCCATGTGAACTGTCTGTGCAATAATAAAATGGCAACATTAGAAGTTCTTCTTGCCATGGCTTTGCTCCGGTTCTTCCTTTTCTGTAAAGGAAAAAGATACGAGTAAGTGAGATGAGAGTAGATTGGTGATTTTTAAAAATACCAAAATGATTTTATTCCACATAGAATTTATCACACTTAAGAGAACTCAGTACTTTCCTATAAGAAACCTCTGTTTTATTTGCTTGGACTGCTGGTGATTTGTTGATATTTTACTTGTCAAGTCCTGGTTTAGGTTTCCAGGAGTTTTTTGAAAACTAGTTGCATATTTTCTAGAGATAGTAACTTCTGAGACTGTAAGAACTGTTCTTTATTCTGATTGTTGATACATGAATGAGAAAAAAAAATCTCAGGGGAAAAAATTAGGATTCAGAACTGTTCTTCCCCCAACTAGAACATTAAGTTCAGCCAGGAGTTAGATGGGTTAAAGGCTGTACTGTGTGCTTGTAGTCACTTGGTCTCACAAAACTGTGGTCTGGCAGAACAGAGAAAATGATCTGTGCAAATTAGAGGCTATTTTTTAAACCAAAACACCAAATCTTTTAGCCATGTTATTCTGAAACGTCTTCAATTCTGAAGCTCATAGTGAGGAATGGGGGGAGACCTGAAATTTAAGAGACTCTCTCTTTTTCTTTGCAGGAGGCTGGCTGGTTGACTGGCATTAAGGAATCCGAGTGGCTTCAGTACAGAGATGCAAATAGTTATAAAGGACTTTTCCCAGAGAACTTCACACGCCGTCTGGAGTAGTTCTCCCAGGCAGACAAATGTAGTATGAAGCTCAGACAGTAGGTTTTTAACCTCTTTGAAACACAGGAGCCCAACTTTTTGTGGTTTAAGCTGTTAATGGTTTACAGACTGGTGCCAGACAAAGCTAGTTGAAACATATCAAATGAGCATGAATGCAAGCAGTTAAGCTGTAATTGCTGAAGCAGTACATGGGAAAAAAAATCAGATAAAAATGAAATGTCCTTATTTGTTCACAAGTATGTGGCGACAGGTTTGTTTGTGCTTTGTCAGAGCTATGGTGATCCTGTATTTGATCCTTTCCCATGAAATCTGAAATTAGCTTCCTCAATACCAAAACCTTAACTTCTCTGCACTAAGTGTATTGTATTCCGTTGCACTGCAGAAGATTTAATTAATTATCCTGTAGTTATGAGGTCAAACTATTATAAGTTTCATGTGTTTAAAAGATAGTTAACTACTGCAACGTTTTTCAGTGTTATTTTTGGACATGCATAATATATATACACAAGAACTTATATGTGTATATATAAGTGCATATGGCTATATATGCATTTTCACAACCTCATTGTAGTTCTTTGGCTGTGTAGTATCATCCAGTACATGCATTGCTCTTTCACTGTCTGGCATTACAGGAAACAGTTTTGTTCAAAGCAAAACTAGCTGCTCTATTGCCAAAACATGATACAATATCTGTGTTTGTAATGTGAAATTTTCATTCTTAGATGATGAATAACATCATGTTCAAAGCCGCTAACCTTTGAGAAGGCATGGCTCGGTCTCCTCTTCCAGCTGCAGTAGTTACAATGAGATAACCTCGAGGGGGCAGTTGTTATGATGCTAATATATACTTTTTTATTTAATTGGCTGAATACATTTTCAAAAAGAAACAGAACTAATCTCTGAGAATAAATGAACACAATATATTTTCACTATATGTATTTATGCAGCATACCTTCACAGAACCTTTTAAAGTAAGATATATAATGTATCCTGTATCAAGAAATCATCTGTAACTTATGTTTTCCAGTGCTGTGTCATTAAAAATAAATCTTTGGTCCAAAGAAGCTGTTTCTTCTGTGGTTCTTTTGAAGTTTTGTAAGAAGTCCACATAATTTATACATTGTATTCTATATTCTAACCTTAATTTAATTCCTCTTCCTCCAAAGGAATACAGCACAACTGGTACAACATCTAAATTCTTGCTCTCAACCCTAGCTGTGGCCAGAGTTACAAAAGGTCTGAACTCCAGTTCAGCACATCTCTCTGCTGCTCTTCCTGTTCCCAAGTCTGACCTCCAGCTAATATCTGTCCACTGAGCTTGTCTGTATTTAACCATCACTCAGCTGAAGATATCTACCTCGTAGTAATTTTTCACTCGTCCACTTTTTTTCAGGTGGAAAGCAAGTTCTCCACAAATCTGCCCCATTGTGTTTGCTGAGGCATGGAAGCTGCAAATATTTAGGGACATCTATATTTTCCTGGGAATTTGGTTATTTTTCATTTATACGTTGGTCATCTTGCATGCAAATAGTATCTGTTTCCACTCCATTTCTAATTTGCTAAATCTCAGTTGAAGAAATAGGGGGTTTGTGCCTCTCGAAAAAGAGAAGAATTGATTTTGCTCTGTTTTTCAGGATCTCTCTCAGTAGGTTTCAAAGTCCAATAATAGCTATGTTTAGTGAAGAATGAGCTGGTGTGATAGCTGGGATTTTGGATTTGAAATATGCAGTGAGTCTAAGGAGGTTACAGGAAAGCAGTCTCGTTTTCTGTTCATTCCTTCAACAGGTTTGATCTAGGGTCAACAATCTCTCCAAGGACAAAACGTGCTTTGGGTCTTGTTACAATAAATTCCAGACTCCAGCACACCATTTTTGAGGTGGTCATAGTGACCTATTACACTTGGTTTACAGTGACGCTTATGATAACCTCCAGGCCAGTTTCTTGCTTGCATCTCAGTAATGGCTGCTCCACATATCACTGGAAAAGCCCAGCACTGGACAATGGAACTTCAGTTTCCCTGTGGACACCAAGTCCCCACCTCTTTGAAAGGGACATACTATCAAGTGATGTGTGATAGTCCTAGCCCTAAGGTCATTAATGGTCAGCCCAAAGCATTACTATGATCAGCCAAAAGTATTCTTTTACTAGGTATGCATTGATGCAGTTACTATCATTAGGGACTCTCTTGGTTTTAAAAGTATTGACATCAAAATCAAACACCCATGGTCTTCTAGTCTCCTTGCTACAGCACAATGTGCCAGAATCACAGAGGGTTTTCAAGTGCGCTTAAGATTGTGCGTAAATAGGAAAGGTCTCTGGTCTACATCAAAGAGCTCTCATGGTACTGTCATTATTTGTTGGCAGCAAGATGTACTGGTAATGTTCCAAAAGCCATGGTATTGCTCGTGATGTGTCATTTAAATACTGCAGGTTATGTGTATATGGCATACCATTCTGACATTGAGTATGTCTTCACATCTCACACATATAACCCAGAGCCACAAAAGTGTCTGCAGAAAGGATGAGGAAAATTATTGTCTTTAAAATTCTTTGCAAAATTCCATATGCTAGGATGATACTCTTATGTCTGCAGCTCCTGAGGTGAGTCCTGTGCAATAAGTGTATTTCTCTGTGATCTATAAAATTTTATTCTAGGCCAATCAAGGGAAATACTTTCCAGTATGTACTGCTGTTACATACAAGATACACTTGTGTTACACTGCATTAACTTGTGTTACACTCCCCATGAAATTACATTAGCCCAAAATGATTTCTCCCTTTACTAGCATTTTTTTTTATTTGCAGTGTTGCAATTGGCAAATTACTGCATTTTGTACTTTCAGAGTGTATCTTGGTTTCTCTAAAGGCTTATTTATGCTTAAGAGTTCATACACTAGTAACCTTTTTGAGCAGGTGTAATTCATAATTCTACATAAAATAAACCGTCAAAAGATTTAGGGCTGCAATCTCCTGATCCCAAGGACCAATTATTCATGGTGTGGTCTTGAAAGAAAGACAAAGTAATGAAGATAGAGGAACCTGTTGTGTGAGTGAAGAAATAAATTGTGTATTTGCAGCTCATCTATCTGGTTTACAACCTTTCATGAAAAATGAAAACTGTATAAGTTGAACAAGACTTCTGTCCTTTCTCTCCTACCTTGTATCATCTCTTCCACTAGGCATCTGTCCCTGCCAGAGAAGGAGGGGAGGGAAGGGGTACGGTCCTGCTCAAATAGCATGGTGTTCAGTTCCAGGATGCTCTGATTACTGATGCCCTAATGTCAGAAAGATGTTAAATAAATCAAAGTCTCATTAAGCTCATTCTTAATGAAAATTTTGTAGTGTCTTGCTGACACAGGGAAAAAGGCATCAAAAGAAAGCCACTGCGATGGGTAATTTAGATAGATGGCATCGGGAAGGAACAACCATTGGCTTCAGGACACTTTACAAAGCTGTCCCTTTGCTATGTACAGGTAGAGCATGACCAAGTAGCAGGCATAAGTAGCACAGTAGCCTCAAAAACACCACAGTTTGCTTCTTGAAGTACAAAATCATATTTAATTGTTAGTTTTTAAAGCAGATTTGAATTTTTTTGCCAGCTGCAAGGTCACTTGAGCAAATCTACCATCCTCCTCACCATTCTTTGATTTTAGCCTTTTTGTCACAACAGTCTTCATCCATGTGATTTCAGCTCTGATGCTTTGTGCACCATGTCTCTGCCAGCATCTCAACTGTATCTTTCCCTCTTTTCACTCTGGCCTGTTTAATCAGCACAGAATCGGTATACAGGGAAACATGCAGCACTCAGTTTCTCCTGTAACCAAGAGGAAGACCTCTTACTTAGCATTAATTTGCAAAAGCTGAAATTATTAATAAGAGGGTTGTGCTGCATATTCAGACGCTTAATAGCAGTTAAAGGAAACTTTAGTGAGAGAAAATACTCAGACAGTAGTAGAAGTACTACACATATGCAGGCTTTCTATCCAGCCACAGACACTAAATGCAATGCAGATAACAACAAAGTACTGGGCAGCCCCCAAAACTTGAGTCTTCAGGAGCCAGTGATACTCACATCTGCTGAAGACAGCCAACAAATTCAAAGTCCTCTATGTACTCAGGCTGGTTTCAGAGGAGAAAAGAGGCTGGGATTTCTTTTGGTGCTATCAGAGCATAGGCTTTGGTGTGAACCAAGTAAACTCCTGGTCACTAATACTGCCTTTATATTTGCCTACACAGAATGCTTGAGGTACAAGGTATATTTGGACAAAGAACATCAAAGCACTGGAAAGGTAAGAAGTTCTATACTTAAATTATTAGGTTTCCAAGGTACATGCTGTAAAGGCAAAAGTTAAGATAGTCCAGATTTCCAAACTTAATTCATAAGAAAGTCAACATCTCTATATTAACTTTTTTAAAATTAAATATATTGAGCATTAATGGAAGGAAGAATCTGGCTGTATGTCAGTGAATGAATAAAGAAACAAAACGTGATTTTGAGGAATTAACTGTGCAGGTTAACACATAATTGCCAAATGATAAGGTGTACTGGGATTGCATGTCCTGGTTTTTAGTAGCAGGTTCTACAGTCTTCTGAGAAGTGCTGGAAACTTCCTTCTGGTTTGGCAGAGCCAGTCCCTGGCCACTCCAAAGAGGGACATGCCACTGGTCAAGACTTGGAAATAGTGCTAACAACTCTGTAATAACAGATTTAGGAAGAAAGAAGAAAAGTTATTGCACAGTTGTAATTGTGGACAGAGATGAGTGGGGTGACAACATGGAAGAGGAAAAACTCTGCAGACACCAAGGTCAGTGGAGAAGGAAGGGGAGTGCTCCAGGCACTGAAACTGGGATTCCACTGCATGCTCTGGTGACAACCATGGAGAAGCAGCTGTACCCCTGCAGCCCTTGGAGGACCAAGGAGATGCAGGGAACCACCTGCAGCCCTTGGAGAAGCTCTTGCCAGAGCAGGTGGATGCCTCAGAGGAGGCTGTAACCCTGTGGGAGACCCTGTGGGAGAGAGGACCCCACTCTGGAGTGGCCTGCCCTTGAAGAAGTGCACCCCGTGGAACAGTGACCCACACTGCAGCAGTTATGGGAGGGCTGTTGCCTGTGGGATGGACTCACATTGCAGCAATTCACAAGGAGTGCTGCCCATGAGATGAATTCATGCTAGAGAAGTCCTTGGAGAACTCTCCTGTGGGAGGGACCTCACGGTGGAGCAGGGGAAGGACTCCTCTCCCTGAGCAGCAGGTGAAACCACAGGTTTCACTGACCATAAACCCACACTCCCTGTCTCCCTGTCCCACAGGGGAAGAAGTTAGAGCTGGGAAGGAGAGAGGGGTGGGGGGAAGGTGTTTTTAAGATTCTGTTTTACTTCTCATTATCCTGCTCTGATTTTATTCTGTAATAAATTTAATTCAAATCTCTATCCTGAGCCTGTTTTGTCCAAGGCCATATTTAGTGAGTGATCTCTCCCAAAAATTATCTCAAGTCATGAGATAAATTTTATAAACTTTGTTAAAATTTTTTGTTAAATTTTCTCTCCCCTGTCCAGTTTGTGGAGGGGAGTGAGAGAGCAGCTTTGGTGGGTACCTGGCATCCAGCCAGCCTCCACTACACAAGGTCATGCAAAATTAATTCTTTGAGTGGCTAAAATCTGACAGTCCTGTAATGGTTCTGTAACTCCCAAGGTGTAATAGAGATATACACAAAAGTGGGAGTTGTCCATAGTCTTTGGCAGAAATTCAGAACCCTGCATTTTAAGTCCATAAGGTGTTTCACATGAGAGGCTGTGCAGATGCTTAGGACCTTTAGGTATCTCCTAGCCCAATAAAGAATGTCACACTACTGTCCACCTGAAAAGAACTCATGCAAATTTAAAAGACACATGTTAAACAGTTTTGCTTAAAAATCTCAGAGTAAGAATTCTTGGCATCCATCCATGCCTGTGGTTTACACAGCTACTCACAAAGGGCTTCTGAGAGTTTTAGTCCTTTATACCCAGCAGAGGGTGGTAGATGCTAGAATTTGCATTTGCCATATTAACTGTCATTTGGTTCAATCTTCAACTAGGAGTTTCTTTCATTAATATCAATCTCTGAAATTGGCTAATGTCTGCAGCCACACACAGAAAATTCAGTGCCATACCAGAATAAAAATCAGTTTTATGCACGCTAAATGGCTATTTCAATCTGCAGGCACACAAAGACAGAAAACTACTTTATCAAGCTGCAGCTCAAGTCACTAGAGCAACATATCCTTGTATCTCATACATGTTAAAACATGTTGTGTACCAAACATGGTAAATCTGCACCAAATAATGTTATTCAGATGGTTCAAATCAAAGTAACAATGTTGATTTAAGAGGAAAAATAATTGCATATGCTAATTCTACTTAAAATAATTTTACAGTCTACCTGCAGTTAAGTAGACAGCTAAATTATTAATTGCAGGAAAATATTTTAAAACAACCAAGAAAAGTTATCTTTCAGGATTATGTAACATGTCCTGCCATTGCAAAAGATCCTAGGAATATTTAAAATATGCAAAAGTGCCCAACGGCTGCATTGCTCTGCATTTTATACAAAGGATGGAGAGACCAAGAGGGGGCATACAAGCCAGCAGAGACCCCCCAAAATATCCTTACCTTGGGCTGGTTCCCAAAGGGATGTGTCGCTGGACGCCTCTGCAAGTCTTCTGCTCAGCAAAGCCTGCCATCATCCTTATCCTCATTGTGGCAGCTCCACAACCACCCTCCCCATTTCCTCCTAGCTCACAACCCCCATGCTGGAGCCACAGTGCTGCTGCCCTGACAGCCATCCCAGCCATCCTGGTCTCTCTAAGCTAAGAAAAGCAGTGATGCTGAGACTGGTAGGAAGATGGAATACTAAAAATGTATTTCCAGATGGCTTCCCTTAAGGTTGTCAGGTCTGCCAGCAGTTCCCTTTACTCTGCATCCACCCTGGAAATATTGGTAGACATTGGGCAGCAAGTTCTATCAGCATGGGAAAGAATGGACTAATGAAGTAACTTGTTTTTCAGTGTTAAACACTCTGGACAGAGCCTCATAGGTTTAGTTTGCAATTTCATACCAAAGGTACACCTTTTCATATGCTTTAAGGTGTAATATTTTTCCTACATCAAAGTGATTAAGTAGTGTCTGCACTGGTCAGCTATTTTACTTTTGTCCTGCTCTCCTATAGATTTTATCATTCACTGAAAATAGGTTTTCCTTATGTTCAATCTGACACTTTCTCATTAGCCTACGAGATACAATCTCATTAGTAGTACTCCAGGCAGAAGCCACACTGCTCTCTAAACAAAACAGAAGACCAACTATCTTAAATAAAATCCCCCATGACAAAAAAGGAACATTTAGCAGGAAATTAATTCAGTTTTTGTAATTGTTGTCATGGTCACGTCTGTCTGTGAGTGACCCATTGCTGTGTTTGGTGCTCCAGAAGTAATCTCTGTGAAACCAACCCTACCTTTGGGGAGTTATGCTCCCAGTCAATAAGCAAAACAGATGAAGATTAGGGAAAGGAAGAAGAATTGCTCTTTTTTTCAAGTGTGGCACTTTAAATGGCACTTTAACACAGAGAAGTTTCTGGCTGGGCATCATCAAGCCCAGCTGACCTCACTGCAGCTTTCTCCACCACTGCAAGTCTGGGATTTTGCAACTGACCTGAGAGTAGGCAGAGAGGGAGGGTCAGACCCCAGCAGTGCTCTTTCACTATGGTCGGTGGTGTCTCAGAAGCTTGAGACAACCACTTGTGTATGTTGAGAGTCTCTATGTCCCAGCCGGAGCACTGGAGAAAGAGTCCAGAGACGTCTTCTGTGATTTCCAGAAGTTGTTTGTTTTATCTAATCTAAAAGTTCTTTCCCTGACTAGCTGAGGTCCGCTCAGCAGGTCAGCCCCAGGCACACTGCCCGCTTTCAGGGCGGTATCATCTTTTTATACTATAAACTACATAAACATTATTTACAATTATCTTCCAATACCTATCACTTATATTATACAGTCTAGTTCTACTCTAAACCAATCTACAAATGCCAACATCACCCAGAAGATGGATGCTAGGAAGAAGGAGAAAGAAGGACAGAACACACCCAGATTCCTCCATCTTGACCCTAGATCCCTATTCTAAAAAATCTTAAAATTCTACTCTTTCACCTTTTGATAAACTAAGTTATACTCTACTTATTTTTTATGACTTGTAATTCTTCATGCAAAGGTGGTAATTTTTCCCAGGG
>PYHW01009642.1:796857-813423 GCA_013186435.1 Turdus rufiventris
GGTCGTGAAATTACTGTAATCATGTGTGATCCAGTTTCTGACATATTCCTTTACCCTTCTTCTGGTATCAGATGCCTGACAGATTTCTGCTTTGTGATCAGGAAAACAGCAATGTACTGTTACTGTTCCATACATGGTAGCGGTAACAATTTTTGGCAACAGGCAGCTTGATTTCAGATCCTCAACATACAATAGCCATGGCAGTTTTCACTCTGATTAGCTACAGTGGCCCATGCAGGAGACTGCTGGGATAAGTGATCTCTTCCTTGACCATCCCTCCCTTCTCTTCATCGTGGCCTGATGGAAGATTAGGCAGAACTTCCCACATTCCTTGCCTGACCCTTCTCAGAGCTCTGCATTCACATGCACTTTTCCAAACCCCTTAACAGCATGGTTACCACCAGCGTGCTGCATGTGGTCAGCTGCCAGCAGGAGGGAGAAAGAGGCAGCTCATCTTCACTCCCATCACCCCCAGCATCAGACCCAATCATCAAGGTGCCCCTCTGCAATGGCTGTTGACAACAGCTGCTCTCTTTTATTTCTCATCCTTTTTTCCAAGAAATGATTGCATCTCAGCCAAGCTATGAAACTGAAATCCTGTGGCTGTGCATTTCCTCCCACACCCTAAACCAAAGCAAAGGCAAGTCCCCACAGATGAGCTTCTGCAATCAGTACAGGTTGATGCTGTTCAGCTTTGGTGGAGGGCAGTACCAGCACAGGGGCACTCTGGGCACTTCTGCACTTTACATCTAGGTGACTTAGCTGAAGCAGCAAAAGGCAGTCCTCCCCTGCTCTGACAGTGTCAGAACAAAAGGCCTGCACACCTCAGGTGAGGTACACACTCACTGCCTACCAGGGTAACCTCCAGCCTGAAACCTTCACTCCACCATACGTATCTGGACATGCTCTTGCTTGCAATCTTTTCTCAGTTGCTTTGACTAGAGTTTTACAGGGCCACGATCCTCGAATTTTATCAATATTTCCCATATTTACTTGAAAAACAGACAGGACTACAGCGTTTCTATGAATTTTAATATTTGGCATACTGGAGAGGGTTTTCTGCATAGACACCCCATCTGCTTGCACACAGAAGAGTCATCACTGAAGATAATTCAAGACAGCCACCTCCTCCTTCAATACAACGCAGGTCTCATTTGGAGTCCCTTCCATCCTCCTCGAAATCTCATTGAAAGCAAAGAGTTACAAGCAAACATGCTGCTGTTGGTAGTGCTTGTGGCCACAACCACTTGGTCTTGTAAGTACTTCCTTATTTTCCTGTATTTTCTCCATGGCTTTTCTAATAGGCATCTTTCCAAATCCCTGAATTCCAGCTAATGACATAATTTCTCCTTCTCTCTTTCCTAGATGGATTTGCGCAGGAAATTCCCATTCAGAGTCCTATATCCATCACCAAGTTTCAAAAAAGTGCACGGATGACATGTGAAATTCAAACGTTAGGGGCAAATTTTGATGGCATCATCATACACTGGTATAAGCAGAAGGAGGGTGAAGCTCCAGGGAGGCTTCTGTTTGTTTCAGGACGCAAAGTAACTGTTGAAAGTGGCTTTGACGCAAACAGATACATGGCTGAAGGAAATTTTGTCCAGAAGCAGTGCATTCTTACGATAAAAGATATAATTCCAGATGATGCGGCTACTTACTACTGTGCCTACTGGGACCCTCACTGTGATAGAAATGCAAAGATCATCAAGACAAAAAAAACTGCCTGTAACATCTGAACCACAAGGTTGTAACTATGCCTCTCCACCAGACCTCAAAGATGCCTGTTGATTTCATTTAGTCCATGACTGTGGATTCTATCCATCCTAGGTGTCTTCCAGGGCAGGAGGGCTGGTGTGCTGTTGGGTGGTTGCAAGCTGCATCAGGAGCTCATGAATGGTGTATCTGGAGCAGTGCATATCCATGGTCCATGGTGGTTACGGCATACAGTGGCAGTGTCATTCAGCAGCCAATATTATACAATTCAACAATACAGACTGTTCTCACCCAAAAATCAAATCCCCTTAAGTAACAAATTGCATTTCCCCATCCCTCTGCATTATCCACCACGTGCACCCAGATCCTTCAACAGAAACAATCCCATGCATGGTTTCACCTTTGCTTGAGTCAGGACTAATCCAAACTGTGTACTCTAAAGTATATTTGTCATATACACCATGGGGACTTTATCCCCTTCTCTGGTATGTTTTTAAAGCCTTCTCTGGAGGCTCTGATGTGGCAGGGCCAACTCAATTAGTAGAGCCTCTAGTGTTAAATAACTAGGTGGCCTTTGTTAGATGTAGATCCCAATGTTTGAAGGCCCTACCACCCATTGCTTTGAAGGTGGTTTTTGAACAGTCCATTGTTCCATTCAGTATTCCTAGAGGCTGGTGCATGAGAGATAATATGATATAACCACTCCATACCACACTCTCTGGCCCAGCTCTCTATGAGGTGATTTTTTAAATGAGTCCCACTGTCTGACCCAGTTCTTTCTGGGGCATCATGTCACCACAGGATTTGTTTTTCAAGGCCCAAGATGGTGCTCCTGGCAGTGGTGTGAGGCACAGGATACATCTCCAGCCATCCAGTGGTTGCTTCCACCATTGTAAGAACATTGCACTTGCCTTGGTGAGTTTGCAGGAGAGTATGACAATCAGTCTGTCAGACCTCCCCATATTTATATTTCAGCCATTGTCCCCATACCACAGAGGCTTGACCCACTTGTCCTGCTTGATTGCAGTGCATGTTTCCCAGTTGTAAATTATCTGGAAGATAATGTCCATGATTAGGTCCACTCCTTGATCAAGAACACATCTTTACGTTGCATCTCTTCCCTCTCTGATGACCTGAGGTCTCATGGGCCCAATGAGCCAGAAATAATTCATCCTTAGCAGTCAAGATTCATCTCAGACATTTTAATTTTGCCATTTCCACCTGTCTGTTGTTGTGGCAACTCTTGGGCACTCGTGCATCTACAAGACGTACTTCTCCAGCCAGCTTCTCTACCTGGCCAGTAACGTCCTGCCACAGTTCAGCAGCCCAGACACATTTACCTCTGCAAGGTCAATTGCTCTTTTTTCATCTCTCCATCCACCCCCACAGAGCATTTGCTACCATCAATGACTCAGTGTAGTGGTAGAGCACTGGCCATTTCTCTCATTCAGTGATATCTAAACCCACCTAGACAGCTTTCAGCTCTGCAAACAGTCTTGATCCACTTTTTCCCTCAATAGCCTCTGCAGCTCACCTTGAAGGACTCCATACTGCAGCTTTCCATTTTCAGTGTATCCCTACAATACAGCAGGAGCCATCAATAACGAGAATGTATAACTTTTCATTTTCTGGTAGCTAATTATATGTTGGGGCCTCTTCCTCCTCCTCTGTTTAAACTTCTTTTGCTGACAATAATGTCACCAATTTGTTGCAAGTATCCTGCAGCCTCACTCCTTTCCAATACAGTCTGGATCAGTCCATGGCAAATAGTGGGGCTGTTTCCAACCCCCAGGCAGTCCGTGCCAGGTGTACTGAAAACCCTCCAGGTGAAAGCAAACAGTGGTCTTCACTCTGCTGCTAAAGGAGTGGAGTAAAACACATTAGCAATGTCCATGGTGTCACCCCTTTGCTGCCTTGGGCTCCAGCTCATACTGAAGTCCCAGCACATCCTTCACAACAGCACTCAGTGATGGTGTGACTTCATCCAGACCGTGATAGTCCCATCTCCACTGAACTTACACACTGGCCATATGGAGCTATTAAAGGGTGAGTGAGTCTTACTGACCACTCTCTGGCTCTCCAGTTTAGGAATCATCTTATGGATGAGGGTCACAGGGTCTGTTTGGTGCAGTAGTGTTGATGATGCTCTGTTGTGGTAGTGATTGTTACCTGTTGTTCTTTGACCTTCACCAGTCCCACTGCAGAGAGTCCTTGAGAGACGAGGCAAGGTGTTCAGCTCTGTCTCCACAGCAGCTAACCAAAAGCCCAACAATGTCCTCTCAGGTTCTTGAAATACCCTCTCCTAAGTTAATCTATGTGAATGGGGTCTTTGGGCTGTTAAAATGGAGTAATTTTGCCATTCGTTCCCAGTCAGGTTTACCTCAGGTTCCAGCTGTTGGGATCCCCCTGTCACCCCAGGAATAGAGATAGATTCTGCCCCTACAGATCTTGATGGCATCAGAGTACACTGTGTGCCACTTATCAAATGAAGCCTTGCACTCTTATGCCAAGCCATCAGATTCACTCAGTCCAATAGATGTGATTGTCCCTTTTCTCCACCTGGCTAAAGACCCTTCTTGTTCTGGTCATAGTACTCATTTCTCAGTTCTTGTAAACATGAACTGGAGGTCCCCTCCAGAAGAGAATTAGAAGTAACATCAGCCCTCCTATTTTGTCTGAGGACTTGCCCACTGTAAATTAGAGAAGCATTTATCCTTGAAGAATTTCCTACAGAGGCTGTCCCAGGTACAGAGCTAAAAAAGAGAGGTATAGTTTCTGACACTCTTTATTCCATACCATTCACATCATGGTGGAAGCTTGGTTGCAGCAGAAAATGCTGAGCCATCAGAAGCTGGAAGCAGTCAGTCTCACCTCAGCCATAGGAAAGAATAAACTGTTCCCTTAAACACTTGGCAATCGGAAACTCAAAAGGGGTAAATGCTGCTGCTGCCACAGTTGCTTTACTGTTGCTATTAATTCTGCAGCTGCCAAGAACCCCAATGCAAGCTGCAGTGCCCACCAGGACCACCAATGGGACAACCACTACCCTGGGGAAAGGGAGACCCTGCACTGGAGCCACTGCTGCAACTGATGGAGCCAGCATTTTTCAGCAGCATAGCTCCCATTCAGACTACCCAGCTTCCCAGGTGCTGTGTGGCAGACGCAGGAGCACAGTGCACAGGGGGAGGGGTCAGGTCTCACTTTCTTCTTTGTCTCAGATTGTGCAGGGTCTTGGCTGGTGAATAACCTTCTGTGTGTAAATCAGCTTTGTCTTATGTACTTTAATATAGTTACTGTTCATTTTTCTGATTTCATTCATGTTTTTTCTCAAGTAAAGCAGAATGTCTGCTTTTAGTCTCTCACTGAAAGGGGGTTGGGGAGGAAAAGAGAAGTTTAAATGAGGTTTAATTTTCCAGCTGTTTTTTTAAACCAGCACACTCATGCACTTGTGCTGCTATGGTCATACACGTAAAACACCTCCAGGTTACCTCATGGTATGTAAGTCTCTCTCAAGCAATGGGGTGCATGCTCCCAGAAGAAGAGAATGTGGTCCATACTGGCAGGACATCAGACATCTCCTCCCTAACATGCTTCAATCTTTTGAGTCCCCCTGGAGTCCTGGGCAGTGTTTCCACAGCCTAGGCACAGGTTGTTAGGGAGGAAAAAAGATGAAGATATTGTTCCTTCTTTCATTGGCATCAATTAAAAGGATGCCAAAGGGTTGGTGTATGATGATGACAAGCTCCATAAAAACTTCTGCCACATACATTGTGAACACTGGACAAGGCACTGCCTATTGTTTGAATCCCTACAGATTACCTTCAGCAGCTAAGTCACTCAGGTACTGGATACCTTTTTCCATGGCATTCCACCAACTTGGGTACCCTATTGGACTATCTTTGAGAGAATGAAAGAATCTTTTCCCTTCCACTTGACAGGAGATGCCTCCAGAGGCTTCTCTTCCCAATCCCCTTGCCAATGCCCAGATCCCAGAGCAAGGATCTCAGCTGCCAGCTGCTTGGCTCCACTACCATCTACTTTCATGCTGTGGGCCACGATTTCCCAGCACCAGAGCTAGCAGGTCACCAGGGGCTCTCCTGACTGGCAGCTGAAATCTTTTCACATATCTCACACCTCACCTGGGATTAGGTGTTTATCTCTGGCCTTGCCTCTTCCTCCTGTTGTGAGGGCCCTGTTCTTCATCCCTCACTAAACAAGCCGATTTTGTCTTGGATTTCTTCTTGTATACTAGCATGGGTTGTTCCTCTCATTCAGCTGTAGTTTGGGTGTCCACAGTGCTTGTTGGTCTGTTTTCTCCTCTTCCCCCTGAGAGTGCTATCTGGCATTGAACTGTGTCCAGTGAAGAGTAGGCAGGGCACATTGCAGTAAGTTACACCAGGGTCCTGTAGATGTCCAGGGGTGATCTTCCAAAACATTGGAGCAGAATAATCCTTCAAAACCTGGCCCATTTTCTCCTACATTTCATGGCACATTAACCCTCAAGTTAGATCTCTAAATAACCTCCCCATAAACCTCTGTCCTGACTCTAAACACAGTGTGAGCAGCACTGAAGGGACCTGGCAGACTTTGCAACAAGAACTTGCTTTCCTTAACATCCAAGGGAAATTCGAAATTCTCAAAAGCTGTTGTAATATGCCTGTTGTAATAAGCAGGAAAAGGGGGTGAAAATCTTGGGAAAATCGTCCTCTCCTGTTCCTCCCTCAAACTGGCTGTGATTATTAATAGACCCCCAAGGGTGGTGCCCAAGGTAAGGGTAGGAGAGCATCCCAAATGTCATTGCCCTCATGTCATTAGCTAATATTCCCCAATACATCAACAAAGCAACCCTGATCCTTCTCCCTGCTCTGAAAAAGAGCACTGAAAGGCGCACATACAGGAATATATACGGGGTTTGGTACCACAAGCAGATCAGAACAGATCAAGAACAATTGTAACCAGTGGCTCCATGTTTAATATAATAAATGCTTGGATCAAATTTGTTTCCAAATGGCTCTGGACAGACATGTTGGTATCTCAACATTTCATGCTCCATTTGGACACCAAGTAAGGTTGTCATGGTTTAGGAATGTACTGCCCAGTGCAGTGCTCCCGCTGAAACTCTTCCAACCATGTTATGCTTTATTTGCTCCCCCTAGTCCCTTGTGGAAGGCTGGAAAGGAGAATTGAAGATACAGAAGGCAAAAATCATGGGTTGAGATAAGAACGATTTACTGGAAACAGCAATGAGATAAAAACCAAACAACAACAGGAACAATGTTAATAATGAAGTGTGCAGCATACAATACAATTCCCATGTGATTACTTGAAACTGGCACTAGTAGACTGCTGCCTCCAGCCTGGAAACAGCATTACCCCACTGCTCACTCTGCCACAGGTACCTGACCAGAAGGAACCCCTTCTTCTGCAGAAGAGACTCCCTTTCCCCATATCCTATAATACGATAAGGTGATGTAGAATAACTTGTGTGTCCTTGCCATGTCCTGTCTACTGCAAAAATTAACCCTGTCTGGCCAGAACCAAGATAGGTGATTTCCTTCGCTGCAGGTCTAAGGGCATGGCAGGAAAAACATCAGTCAGCATCATTCTGTCTCCATCACTCCTGCCCTTGATTTGTGGTTGGGATTAGGATGTTTCTGTCCAGGAGGCTTTAGAATAGACCAGTGGGGTTTTTTACACCTACTTCAGCTGAACGACCTTCACTCTCTTGTTCCTCCCTCTCACTACAAATAGAAATTTCTCAACATAATTTTGCAGTCGGTATGCTACAAGAGATCCCAGAAGTACTCTAACTCAGTTTATTTTAAATGCCAAACCAAGCATGCAGGCTGTTTGATTGACAGTAGTAGTGGCTCTTCTGATGTTATCTTGGGCTGCTTTATAAAAAAACCTGCACAAGGAAAAGCCTCCTTCTCCCACCTGCTAGTATACAAAAAGCTGCCAGTGAGATGCAGTAGCAAAGGCTGGAGTGATTCCAAGAGATGGGCAGACAATAACCACCTACTTGGGGCAAGAAAAGGCAACGTGCAGCGCACAGACACCTTCACAAGGCTTTTGGTGCTGGCTCTCCCTCCTTTCCCTCTTCTGTGTTCAGACAATGAAAAATGAACTCCATGCTAATAGTACTTGATGTAACTGCAGGTGTACAACTTTGGTAAAGAGTAGGAGTTTTGCCTGAAAGTACGTGGGGTTTTTCACATTCTGAGCTCTGTGTTCTTATTTGCTATCTAAAATTGAAGAAAAACCATAATCTAATTCTAAGACATTAAGTGGATGGGTTATCTAACAAATTATAACACTTCAGGAAAGAGAATTTCTCTGAAGGTCATTGGCTATTGGCAGAACATCCAGATGCACATCTGAAATTCCTGACGACCTCCCAGCACTCAAGGACCAGGTCTTCATGCAGACTCCCATGGATAACTGGGGGAAATTTGGATTTTCCTCATCAATGGTATTTCAAGAGAGCATGCTAGGTTATTGCAAAGTCAAAACATAGTGTGGAACACCTGGATCAAATACTTTGGCACGGGAACAAAGCTAATTGTATCTGGTAAGTACCATTATCATTGAACTGATTTTCACAGAATCATTCAGGTTCTCAGATAATCAAGAATGAAAGACCGTGAGAAAAAATAATCCTTCCTGATAAATTGTATTTTGTTTGTGAACTGTGCATGGTTCCCCAATTTGGCAGGTAGATTTAAATACTGAGGTGGTTTCATCCTGTTCTAGGAAACAAAAGTGAACTGCTTGAAAGTTAACTCCAGAACAGCGTATGAGAAATGAAAAAGTTTTGTATTGACAGAATTGGTCTGGTCTAAATTGATTGTGAAGAGAAATTCCCTGAGTGTAATAAATTTCTAGTATCTGGCCCTACTGAAAGCAACTGGTTTACTTCTGCATTTGTATTGTTTTTAATTGTGGTGAAGCTATGCAATCAAAAGGATGAATGCTGTTTTCTGTATAAAGTGTATAGCAATGCCTACAGTATGCTACTCAGAAACTACATAACATTATCAAGGTGGCTATAATCAGGTCAAATTGCATCTGCTGAGGAGAGTTACAGAGAAATTTAAAATATTTTCTCTCYGTATCTCTGACCAAAAATTTTCAGAACTTTTTACTTGCTACAAAAATTCAAGTATTTCTAGAAATGGCACTCTAGTCAATGTTGAAAACTCAGCTATAGCACTCAGATTTATCACCAGCCTCTAAATCAGAGAGATTTTTTGTGTAGCCCATGCAAGAAAAATACAGTGCAGGAGATATTGATAAGCATTATAAGACTGTGGGATCCTGACATCAAAATATTTGGAAGTGGAACTCAACTTATAGTTTCAAGTAAGTACAAAATGTAAAACTTGACTACTTCTGAAATGCTTTTCAATATGCTAGATATTGGCTGGCATGAAGTGCTTTGCTATTTTAATTTTCTCTAATTCTAACTGTTCTGAATACTTTACAGGATTTCCCCTTTAAACAGCATTTCCATTTACATTTGCAGAACACAATGTAATTGTTCTGCATTTATACATGAAATGGGGAAAATACAACAGCTACTGCAGCAGAGACCTATAACTTATCTCATTATTATTTTCTATGTAAAAATGACTTGAAATATGGCAAAGACAGCATCTAGAGAACAGAAAAATATTTTTTATCTCTATGTATGCACATTTGACCTTTGTGATATTCCTAATTCATTCTGAAAATAATATTCCAACCTCTATGTTACACATATTCTTTGAAAAGCAAAACATTTCTCTTTTGGACTGTATCCAACTATGAATGAAAATGAGAGAGTTATCTGAGATATTCCCAGAACAGTAAGCTGCATCTTTTAAGACAGGCAGAGTTGAAAGGCTGCTTTCCCTTCCTAGATTTTGCAGAAAATGCTTATTATCAGTTATTACTACTATTTAAAATATTTTGCTTCAAGTAAACCCTAGGTGCTGCGATGCTTGCCAGTAATTTGGCCCAGCTAACCCATGAAAAGAATTGGCTGACATGAAAATAATTTGCCTAATCTTGATCAGCTGAAAATGGTGTATCTTGTTAATGGGAATTTCAATTCCAATCAATGAAATTTTGCTTCTTGTTACTGGTAACAGTAATATTTGTCAATGGTTTCATGCTCCTCAGATCTCTGCATAATGTTCGCCAGTTCTAGGTCTGATCTTATGGGGGTGGATAAGGAGGAAATTACTTTGCCAAAGTCTGATCAAATAAATCTTTAATGATGCTTCCTGTTTCCAGAAAGCAGAGATGGAGCCAAGGTGTTCTATCTGCACTGTCTACCTAAACTTTCAGAAAATTCAGATTAGTTGAGATTAATCCTGTTCATTTAACAACTTATACATCCTCCAAAAATTCCACATTTTTTCCCTTTTTTAAAAAAAATAATCAGTTTATTTTAAGTGACTGGTCCTTCTTTACTTTCCTAGGGTCTAAAAATTTATTATACAGTAAATCTGATTTTTTAAAAAGAGTACTATTTACCCGTGCAAACACAAGTGGGCCTCAGTGATATTGTAAAGGCTTTATTCACAGTGATTGGTTATTACAATAAGGTCTTTGGCACGGGTACCAAACTCATTGTCTCAGGTAAGTTGTATGTATATTGTTCATAGAGTAAGCTATAGGAGCTTGGAGTGCTTTATAGATGAGTATTATATTATCTCAGAGGTCACTCAGCCCACTCAGAGCCTGTCAGCACCATTCCTTGTGAAAGATTTTCCTCCCCAGCTCTCCATTTCTACCTTCATCCTTGTGGTACTTGTAATGCAGCGCTTTAGGATCACAAACATGCCTAAAAAGAAGCTATTTCAAGCCACTTTTGACCATAGTTCTCCTAAAAATCTGGTGGAAAAGGGGTGTATTAGTTGTCAGAGACTTCATTCTTTCCTTCAGCTGTACCAAAAAAATCAGTAGGGAATTAAGCAGCTGAGAATTAAGCATGAAGAAAGAAAACCTCCTTCTAATACCGATACAAAGGACAGTATGCAACTGGCATTGCAAAAATCTTTTTGAATTAGGCTAGAAAAAGTTAAATAACTTGTTCAAAATTACTTTGTTGCATACACAATACTTTGGCATTAGAAATAAATTTGTACCTCCAAATGTTCTTCTCATTACTTAATAATTGCTTAAAAATTAATTATTCAGTATTAATTATGATGCTTCATAGTTGCTTGATGAAGAAGTGATTCTTTTTTGCCTTTCTTGCAGAGACATTTATTTTAATAGAAAGTGGCAGACAAAAATATTTTCCCTACTTCCCACATGTGCCTTAAATGCCATAATCCTGAAGCGAACAACTATACAAAAACAAGGCAGAGGAAGTACTGCTACCAAATGTTTAGGTTAATACATAAATCTATATTAACATATCAAGAAAAGATTGGTTTAATGATTTATGCCAGAAGGACTAAGTAAATCATACGTACAATTTGATGGAAATATCTGTGGCATGACAAGAGTGTTGTTTTTAGTGAAAACCCTTACCTATCTAATCAGGTAGGTAATGCTACCATATTTTTCCATACAGATTAAAATAAATTATTTTCAAGCATTACTCTGATTCTATAGGATTCTGTTTATAAGGCCAAGGCTTTTGACTCATTATCAGAGTAAAAGGACTGTAGTTACTTCACATTTAAGAACTTAAAATCACTAAGAAATGGAGAAAGCCAGGATTTAGGATAAAGGTTTTTGTGAATGGCAGCATTAACTGAGATTGAATCCAAATATTCTATTTCACAAAGCCTAATCAAGAGAATCTTATTGTTCATATTATAGTTGTTAAATCTGGTAGTTTTCTCGCCAAAATCATAGAATCATATAACGGCTTGGGTTAAAGAGACCTTAAAGATTGTCTAGTTAAAACCTCAGTACTGTGGCCAGGGACACTTTCCACATGAGAAAATGAGGTTGCTCAGAGCTCCATCCAACCTGGCCTTAAACACTTCCAGGGACAGGGCATCCACAAGTTTTTTGGACTCTCTGTCACAGTGCCTCACCACCCTCACAATACCGAATTTCTTACTATGATCTAATCTAGCCCCACTCTCTTTCAGTCTGAAGCCATTCCCCCTTGCCATGTCACTACATGCTCTTGTAAAAAAGTCTTTCTCCATCTTTCTTTCAAGCTTCTTTCAACTACTGGAAGGGAGCAATTAGACAACCCCAAAGCCTTCCCTTCTCCAGGCTGAACAATACCAATTCTCCTCTGGGCTTGTTCCAACAGGTCCCATCTGTCCTGTGCTGGGGACCCCAGAGCTGGGCTCAGCACTGCAGGTGGGGTCTCACCAGAGCAAAGTAAAGGGGCAGAATCCCCTCCCTTGCCCTGCTGGTCATGTTGGTTTTGATGCAGCCCAGGACATGTTTGTCTCTCTGGGCTGAGTGCACATGGCTGGGTCATGTCCAGCCTCTCATCCACCTGCACCCCCAGGGCTGCTCTCCATCTGTTCATCCCCCAGCCTGTGTCGGTACCAGGGATTGCCCCAATCCAGGTGCAGCACCTGGATTGGTCATGAGGTTCAACATGGTCTTGTTGAACCTCATGAAACTCCCATGGACACACTTCTTGAGCTTGTCCAGGTCCCTTCCTTTGTCCCATCCTTCAGATGGCAGATTCTGTAAAGGAATGTACCAAAGTGGGAGGGTATTTGGTGTTTGGCTCTCGCACAGAACTCGTTGTCTCAGGTAAGTTTTTCACAGTCTTAAGTTTTTAAAAGTTTTGTAATGGGAAGGCTTTGGAAAGAAGGCTAACAGCTCTTTAAGGTGTCTGGAAAGGCTCACCATAGATCTGGACTATACTGTATTGTTACCAGTTATAATCCCTGAAGTCACTGTCAAGTAGTCAGTACAAAATTACTCAATTTTGTGGGGTCACCCAAGTAGTGAGAATTAAAATTTCAGTTTAAGAACACCTTAAGTGTTTAAGTGACCTTATTTATAAATCTTATTTATAGATACTTATAAAGAAACCATAGAGGAGTTTCATTAAGAAAACTTTTGACAGCTAATCTATATAAACATATATTTTTAATTTAATTTTTAATAGCTCATTGGTTATGAACCTATGTCGGATTTAGTTTGAAAAATATTTTACAGCCTCGCTGCATTGTTACATGAGACAAAAGACAAATGTTAGGTTAAGAAATATCTGCTCATACATATATTTTATGTGAAAAACTTTGACTTACATACCTCTTAAAACCTGCCTTAGTAAACTGTTTAAGGTAACCACATTTTTCAATATTTAGCTGAATCAGAACTGACAGAAGAGTGCAAGTTCATTACTTTTAAATTCTTCAGAAAGAATCAGATCATTTGCCCAGAAAAGCCAGTGTAAGCTGTCTTGCTGGCTTCAAAGACTTTGCAGATCAACCTGAAAACACATCAAAACCTATAGCCAATTCTACAGTGTTCATCCTTGTTTTTCAGAAACATGCATACAGAGGTATTTTTCTCAGATAAAGAGATAGATGGATAGATAGATAGATAGATAGATAGATAGATAGATAGATAGATAGATGCAGACTTAATTCTTTCCGTTCTCCACTGTCATCCATTTGCCCTTATACGTACATGAGACACTTCAATGCATGCACACAGCTGCAATTATTCAAGCAATGTGTTTCCCCAGTACAGTGGTGTGATTTAGATGTTCCATGTAAGCTACATGTCTAGGGTGGTTTTGCAGTAAATGGAATGACACTGGCAATTGCAGTGGTGGAAATTATTCCATCATAACAGAAGTCTCTAAAATGAGCAAGATGAACTAGCAGTTGGAAGAATCTCTCTCTCCTCTCCATTTAGACTTGATATCCTAAGAGAATGTCAAACTAAGCTATTATATGGACTGAAATTAGTTAGAACATCTTACTAAAGTTTGAAAATCTAAAAGAAACCTCTAAAATAGTAACGAAGCTTTGCAGAGTACAATGTCACTGGGACAGGAGATACTTCATGGTCTTGTCAATATATACAATTCTGGAGCAAATAGATAATTTTAGAAAGTACTTTAATCGTCCATCCTTGGGAGGACTGATGCATGAAGACGATAAAATTAACTCCTAAATTAATGTGAGAGAACTATAAGTTTGCCAGCAACTTTATTTCTGCTACAGCAGAACTCAGTCCACATTGTCACTTTAATGACATCTCTAAAATGAAGGAAATTCTCAGTATAAGCAAGGTAGACACCCTTTTGAAGACAGACGGTTCATCTTCCTCTTAAACACCGAGTTTGAAATACCAAAGAATCAGTAAGTTGTTTCAGGGAGAATGCAATGTAGAAGATTTCTCTAGAACAGTCAGATCATCTGAAGAAAAGTGGAAGCATACTGGCAAAAATGCATTTTATAGTAATGTGTTTTCTCCCACTGCATTAAAACTGCACCAGTCAGTTAGAGCACAGCTTAAACCACATTAATCTTCTTGCTCAAATTCAGTGGCAGAGATTTACATAGGAATTCAAGAGAACAAGTGGGATAAGGGAACATTTAAAATGTCTCTGCTGCCTTAAAAAATAGTCTTAAGCAGAACTTTTTGTGTTACAAAAGTCAGTTTTGAAAACTGTATTCAGCCTTCACTTGCAATTAAGCATAGACAGAAATGATTGCCTGTGAGCACTGCTTATGCACTCACTGCAGAAGTTCACTTTTACCTAAATCAGTCCCTTAAACTTACTTTCCACTTAAATATTATCAAAACGTATCTCAGTGTGGACCAAATCTGGATGATTTTGTCTTCTCCTAATCCAGAGAGCATCCAGGTTTAGTCCAGAGAGGCAAATGAGATGGAGATTATGTCAAATAAGCTTGTGGAAACAGCTCACTTTAAATTTAAAATGTATTAATGTATATTCATACTGAGCATGTTTCCCAAAGCACACCTATGCAGATAACTCTGGCTAGATGTGCTGTTTAGATGTGAAAATGTTATCCAGCTATACCATGTTCTTCTGCTTTAGTTTAGTTTTTGTTTTTCATTTTCAGATGTATTAATTCAATCATTTAAACAGATCCAGTATGACAGAAATGTGTTGCTAACCTTTGGTGTCCGGGGCATTTTGTGATTCCATTTTCCTGTCCTGATAAAAGTCTTCACCTGGCAAATACTTGGAATGCCTTAAAAACAATAAAATTGTTGTCTTCCCTTCCCTTGCCCCCTGAAAAATATCACAGAATTTATATTGGATTTTTAAAAATTAATACATGTAGGAAAGGTTCATTATATAGCAGTGGACACTTAAACTGGGGACATAAGACTGCTGAGATTTTAAATGTAAGTGGTCTATGTTTAATATTCTGTGAACAAAACTTTAATGTACTCGTTTTTCCACAAATATTGTAAAGCAATATTAAATTCCTCTTATTGAATAAATGAAGCATGCTCAGGAAATATTACTATTATTTAATAATTGTCAGAGACTTGAATAGGCAAATACACTTTCTGACAGCAGTACTGCTTGGAAGGTTATGGGATACAGGCACTTGTGTAGTCACCTGAAGATTTCTAACTCACTTTCAAGTGAGATTAACAGCTATTGATATATTCAACAGTATTTCGGTTTCTTAATGTTTCCCAAAAGACCATTTACATTTGTTACCAGCATATTAATATTTGTTAATAAGGCATTTATTTTGTTGCTCTTTGGAATTTGTATTTTTCGCTGTGTATTTACTTGCTGTACACTACTGATCTTCCAACTCTCTTTTTTGTTAATTTTCTTCCTCCAATAACCCTTCCAGAAAAAAAAAGTTCTCCCCCAACAAACTCTGAAATCCTGAAGAAAACACATGAAAATCAGACAACGTATGTGTGCCTTATTGAGAAATTCTACCCAGAAGTTATTAGGGTGAAATGGACTGTTGATGAAAAGGAGGTAACAGACAACGTAGTGAAAGGTGACGCTTGGCATTCCACAAAAGAGGATAAATACTCAATTGCCAGCTGGTTAACTGTACCAGCAGAAAATAAAGACAAGAACTACTACTGCAAATATGAGCATGAAGAGGAAAAGGCTTCACTGTCAACACAAGGTATATTCCACATGTTAAAAATGTAATTTGATCTACTATTATAAACATCATTTTTCTTTACATTAAAATTAGAGTAATAATGCTTTCTATTACTGTTGAAGACTTCTGCGCTCAGGCACAACAGCTGAAGTACACAGTTGGAGAAATTACCAAAAGTTTTCCCAGGAAAAGTAACTCAGCCTGTGTTATGGTCCCCAAGTAAGCACCCCATTGTAACAGAAAAATAATAGCTACTGAAATATGGCTGTTACTTTCCATCTTACAGAAGTTTCTGGAAACAGTATTACCTCTCATAGCTTACTCCTGTAAGTCCCTCTGACACCCCCGACATTAGTCACAGCTATAAAAAACTAAGGATTTAAAAATGAGGCTACTGAGGAAGAAGAACAAGTTTAAAAATATTACTTACCCACAATCCAGAAATAGGAATTTAACAGCCATGTATAAAAATAAGATTTTGTTTTTAATTGTGGAAAGATTGATTAAGCAAAGCCAAATCTGAAAGACAATGCAACTTTAAAGAAAAAGTAACTTATACTCAATGCAAATTGTTTAAATCATCTATTTTTTAAAAAGTGGTCTAAATTGGTTTAAATTAATCTTCTTTTCATACCTACCTCTGCTTAACTTACTGTAAATTAACCTAACTCCAATGAGTCAGAGCATTGCCATAAACAATTACATTTCAACCTTCAAAATGTGTTCTGACAAAAATATGCTTTAAGCATATTTAGAGATGCAATATAAACATCTTAATGTTGGTATCAATGGATACAAA
>PYHW01009642.1:821680-832397 GCA_013186435.1 Turdus rufiventris
GATCCCGCAGAGCCCTTCGGACAGACGGACGCTCCCTGCTCCCAGGGTGATCCCGCAGAGCCCTTCGGACAGACGGACGCTCCCAGTGTCCACCCTGCCGGCCGCGCTCACAACTACACCCAGAGTGAAAACGCGCACGACGGGTTGGAAATTTCCGTCCTTGTGCTGTTCCATCCACTTTCTGGTAAAGAACTGTTATTCATTTTCCTTTTTCTTTCTTTTTTTTTTTTTTTCCATGTCTGGAATCCCCATAATTTCAAAGTTATAATAATTTGGAGGGAGAAGTCTTCTTTCTATTTCCAGAAGGGTTTCTGCCTTCTTTGCAGACATTTGTCTTCCAAAGATATTACCTTAATTATTAAGATACTACCTTAATCCTCCTGATAAACTGAGACACCCTGAATTCCACAGAATAAATGTTCTTGATATGAAGAGCGTGAACCTGCTCTATTTTAATACATTGTAGAGGGTACCTAAAATAGACACAAGTCTGATCACAAGTTAGATATATAGAATTGTAACTGTAGACTCCTAATTTCAAATTGAAAAAGACTCAAGCTATAGTTTACTTCTCAAGGGGATAAACACTGTTTTGCACGGGAAGGAGCTAGCATGTAACAATTCAGAGAGAGGTACTCAGGCTCTCTAAACTATCCTTAAAAGTGTTATTTACTAACACTTACGCTATGGGGAGAGTATATTATAGGCAATCCTACATCGTTTGAGATGGCAGGAACAGTGAGTGCTGTGGCTTTGAACAGGCCTCTGATCCACATGCATCATGGTGGACAGACCTTTTCAATACGTGAGATTCTTTTTTTATTTGGTCATTTGAGTTATACTTTTCTTATAAGATAATAGTTCTATTTATAAAGGATGTTCACAGAATAATTTCTTGCTGTGTTTATAGATGAAACCACAGCCATGGAAGTGGCAGAATCACTGCTGCCAAGTGGGAGCTTGCCTGCAAGTTACTAAAGTTACTAACTTAGAGTGAGCAGGCTGAGCTGGCCCTGCAGTCACGGAACTTGTGCAGCACACAGAGCCTGAGGCCATTTCATACACACAGGACAGGCTGCACTTGCTGGGGTTAAGTGCTGTATGGAACCCTAACTCCACAATGCACAGGGGTATCCAGCCAGGATCATTACATTGCACCTATTGATCCATGTGGAGCTTACCTTTCCCTAAGATATTGGAGACTATGAAGAATGAATGTGCTTCTCAGGCTTCAAGTACAAGGTGCAATAGAGCAGACATGGTCTGCTCGAGATCACCAGCTCCTCAAATAAAATATTTCTGCAAGGTTATCAACATCCTCTCTCAAACCACCAGTGACCTCCTGGCATAGCAAAAATCCTGCAACTAAATTTTTCAAATCATTATTTTCTATGGGTGCATAGTGGTCTTAGCTAGGTCTGCATTTTTCCCACGAACTGCTCCTTTTCTAACAGTACACAATGAACAGAAACAACATCGACTCCATCTGGAGTTTGAATTTACCTACCATCATCTACTGATATACAAGTTATTTTTGGCACACTGAAAGGAAGCCCTCTAAAGGCTAGGGCTGCATCTGCCCAGTGGTAGAGAGGCACACCACAAAATATAGAAGAATGAACTGTTATTAATTGATACTTAGTCTGGAGCTCTATCACCCAAGGCAGAAAAAGTGCATGATGTGATATGATACTTGGCATTTTCTAGAGGTCCTGTGGCAGTTTCCAGAAAAGAGACCAGCCTTGCTTTCTTGACAGTCCTAGGCATCAACACAGAAATGAGAAACAGCAGCACACTCATTTGAGAGTTGAGAGGGCTTCCTGTGCTTCAAGTAGGCTTCACACAAATCATGCTTTCTAGTTACAGAAAACAGTCACTGCAGGCTGCAGGGATACTAAAGTGCCAAAAGGAGGAAAGAGGTCACCCTGTTTACATCCTTCTGATACTACAGAAGAGTACAACATCAGGTTTACACACTCACTGGAATTACTGATTCTCAGGGCAAGCTGGTAAGTTTTAGGTCAATCGTCCTAACACTGTATTATGAAGGAACATAAGAAAACATTCAGCAGGCACTGCCTTCATCTGAACTGCAGACTAACATGGACAAACCAAGCATAAGAGTGACTTCCGATTACAAACTACAGAAAGGAAGGAGTCTATTGCCTCTTCACAGGTGAGGCTGTGAATCTCTGCCACCATAACTCCGGGATGCACTTGTCTCTTCATATCCTCACAAGGGAAAAAGCCACTTCAAATAAAAACCAGCCAGTGCTACACATACTTAAAACAGTTTAATAGATATTCCTCTAACATGTCACCTACTGCAGTTAACAGTGTTTTTTCTATAGTTTTTCTGTCTTTCTTCTTTCTAATTCCCTCTTCTTGAAACATTTTGAGTAACTTAACATTGAATGTGCTTAAAATTTGCTAAATTGAATGGGCCAAATCAATGCTTTGAGCAGTGTTTTATGTTGATTCAATGTTGTACTAAATATTTTGCCAAAATTCCCTGACTTTCTACAGTTTGCCAGTAAACTTTTGTTTTGACCTCTTGAGAATATCTGGTCGGTATTTCTCTCATGCACCTAACCCAGAGTATATGAACCACTGTAAAGTCCTTTTTATAGAGCCTTACACACAGGTGCTTACACAGATACAGCAGAGGAGGAAAAGAGTTTACTGGCTGCACTATGCCCAAACTGGACTACAGAACTGGCAGAGTACACTTAAAACAATGCCTGAAACTATGTAAGATCCACCATCAGCTCTCCACTGTACTTTCTAATGCATTTACTACCAGCTTCAACAGAAAGCAACAATCCTGGAATAAGGTAGACCTGAGAGACACAAAAATTCAGAATCAAGTGGTCCCAGACACTCCAAGCCCCTTAAAAACAATGAAAGTGCTACTTCAAACATGATAGGAAAGTCAATCTCTATTGGTGAATCATCATTATATGGGACATTTCTAAAATGAAAAATAACAAACATTATTTCAACCAAAAGGTGGTAAGTGAGACAACTAGAAAAGGCTCTGCTGGACCTGCTGTTTGTAAAATGGTGGGTGATGTGGCAGTTGGAGACAACCTTGTGCACAGTGACCATGAAATTGTACAGAGTTTTCGTTACTTGAAGAAGCAAGGAAAGGGATCAGCAGAAATGCTACCTTGGACTTCTGGAAGGCAGACTTCAGCCAGTTTGGGACACTGGTCGACATAGTCCATTGGAAGGCAGTCCTGAGGAAGCAAAGGGATCCAGGAAGGCTGGACATTCTTCCAGAAGGAAATCTTAGAGGGACATGACCAGGCTATCCTCCATGTACTGAAAGATGAACCATGAAAAAAAAAATGTTGGCCTGGGTGAAAAAAGAGCATTGGCTGAACTCAGGAAGATGGCTCAACAACTCATGAAAGGTACAAGGATGCAGAGAAAATTAGAAGGGCCAAAGCCCAAGTAGAACTTAATCTGGCTTCTGTCATGAAAGACTACAAAAAAAAGTTTTTTTCAAATACACTATCAACAAAGGAAGGATAAGGGGACTCTCCCTCCCTTCTTGGATGTGGGAGGAAACATAGTTAAAAAGGATGAGGTACTTAATATCTTCTTTCTCTCAGTCTTTCATAGCAAGACCCCTTGTTCTCCAGGTACCCTGCCCCTCGAGCTGAAAGACAGGAACAGAAGCAGGGCAGGAACAGAATGTATGATATATATGATGCCTATCTACAACAAGGGTTGGAAGGAAGATCCTGGAAACTACAGGCCTGTAACCCCAATGACTCTCCCCACACTGCAACGTCAAGGTGGAGAGCATAATCCTCGACCTGGCCACCAGTGAGATGAAGCTGATCAACTTCAGTTGCAGCACGAATCTAAAGAACACGCTGTACACTTAGTTTTCAGGTGAGCCCACACTAGGGCCTGGTCTGGCACCAAAGGACAGCCTTTACTGGGGTGGGAATAATTCTTCAAATTGCTTTTTTCATGGAGAATGGGGTGGGGATGGATTTTGTGGAATGGGAGCCAGCTGGGACTGGTGTTGGGGGGGAACCAGCCCAATAGAAACAACCTGTGGAGGGTAGCAGAGGCAGGTTTGCAAAACCTTTGTGCTGGCCACTTTCATTTGCAGGCATGGAAGGAATTGGGATGCTCTACTCCCCTCTTCTGGCTTGGCCTGTGATATTTTTCTTGACCAAAGGGTAAGGGACAGATAAAAGGCAGCGTTTTCCCTACTCCTGCATGAATGTTTTCTTTGTGTAAGGTTGGGCCTTTTCAGGGCTCACTCTGCCCTCTTTCAGCATCAGGGGCTTTCTTTTACAACCTAAAGTTTGTCAACAAGAGTCAGGCTCTGGCAAGAAGGCAGCAGGTCACAACGTGCTACCAGTGCAGTCCCCACTTCCTCAGCCAGTGTGAACCTGACAAGCTCCAACTGTATCCCACAGGAAAGCAGGTGTACAGCCCACCTGAAGGGAGGATAACCTTTCACTGCTACCATGGGCATGCAGTGATGATCTGGGCCCTGGGCATTCTGCTCTTATGACGTGGTCTGCAGGTTCTGTCCCTTCAGCAGAGATATGGACATTATTCTGGGCCATTATCTTCTTCCTGTCCTGGGTGTCTTGAGCTGGTACCTGGCCTTGCACCACAGGAAGAATAACGGTGTTCAGAGATTACAGCTGGCATACAAGCATTCTGTTCTTGCAACTATGGAGATTGATTTCCCATGGTTAGCTAGAGGAGCTGGCACATGTCCTAATATCCTGCTCTCCAAAACAGAGTATCGATTGGAAGGTTTGGGCACAGCCTGGGCACTACAGACCCTTGAAAAGAGGGTACTGTTGACCACCAGCTTTTTGGTTTCTCTCCCCAGAGTGCCAGCACCTTGTCATATGGTGTTTATCCATTTGTCCCTTGGATAGACCATCACTAGAAGACCTTTTCAACCATTCTTGGCTGTACGACATTCCATCTCCAGGAGATGGCAAAGATCCATCCCTCTCCACAGTAGGATGCAGCAAGTAACAGCTCTACACATCTCATGGTATTAAGAAGCCAAGAAAACCAGACTCTTTCCCTGCAAACATAGGACAGAGTAGGGATCACAGCTGATGAGATGCTTCTGCTAGTCCTGGGGGAAGTTGCAGAAGTGGCTAAGAACTCTCCATGGTGTTTGAGAAGCCACGACAATCTGGTGATGTTTCCATAGACCAGAAAAGGGGAAGCATCCCCACTGCAGATCCCTGACATCGTGGTCTGCCTGCAACCTGGAGTACAACTGTGGCATCCTGTGGCACATCCTTAGCTTGGCCACCAGTGGGGCAAAGCTCATTGACTCTGGTTGCAGCACCTTCCTTGAGGACAGTCTACACCTAGTGAGAGGGGGAATGCTCCTGGCCCCCATAATCCAGCCACGTTGGGGACTGGAGGTTCCCTGCTTTTCTGTGGTGGGGCAGGATTCATTTTTCAGCCAGTTGCCAGGTTTTTTTTCTTTGGTGGGGGAAGGCACGAATTCTGTGGAAAGGGAGCTGGTTCCTGGCCTTGCTGACAGCTTTCACCACCCACCCTTGCATGGGCTGGGGAGAGCTTGACAAAAACCTCTACCCCTGGGGGTAAGTAGAGGCAAGAATTCTGAATCCACACACCTCAAGGGTTTGCTTTGCAGGCCGTTGAGGAAGAGCTGGGAAAGGCAAAGGCAAGTTTTTCCCCACCTCTGGGGAGGTTTATTCCTTGCAGATAATGGTTGGGTCTTCCTCAGCATGTGATACATTGATAACATTTTACCTTTTATCATGCTTCCAGGCTTGTGTTTTTAATTTACTTTCATGTATTTGTTACTTGTTTTCTGAAGGAAGATTCCAGCTGGTGCCTGGACTGCATTGGGAAGTCCTGGGACCATCTGCAGAGTAGATTCACTGCCAATCCCACCCCGGCAGGTACAGCTCCTTCAAGATGGATGATGACATCTGGGATCAGCTGCTCTTCCAGCAGCAGGTCTCTTAAGGTAGGTATCTGGCCTCATAGCATGGGTAGCACAGTGGATATTGGAACACAGCAGTGGGCACACATGCTTCCCCTCACCCTTGCACGTATGAGGAGGTTGATCTCCTGGTAAACCAGAGGAGGTGGCACAAGTCCTGCCATCCTGCTCTCTTTCAGAACAGAGAACTGGTAGGTTTGGATGCAGCTCTGAGCATGGCCACTAACATGGCCAGGCACTACAAATGGAGAAGGCTGGACAGGAGCCTTCCCCAGTTTACCATTTTCTGGTTTCTCTCCCCAAAGTGCCAGTACGTCATCGCAGCAAAACAGCATCACTGAACCTATCAATTTGGTGGTGGTGATAGGGTGTTTATTTGCTGTCAAAAATAAATCTTCTTGTAATCACATTATTTCTTTTATCCTTTTCCAAGCTTTTGATCCCCTTTCTCTAGGATAATAATTTGTGTCCTTTACACACTGCCTTTACTGGAACTGGATGGAGGTTAAGCAATCTGAAAAATGAAACAACAGCTCCTGTTTTTTCAAACTGAAGTAGCTACTTCAGTGACCCTGAACTGCCACTCAGGCACATACCTTTTTGTGCTGCTGTGTCCCCTAACAACACACTCATCAAATCTTTCACCCAGTCCTAACAGCACTCCACAGACCAAACGAAACCCCACAAGCTTGAAGGAAGGACAAACTGTGTTTAAAAAAATGCCCTCAATAAAACAAAAAATGGTATTATGCAATGTTAGTTACCTTAATGCCTACCTTGTACTAACCTCATGCCTTTTTGTGAGCAGCAATTTGGCATAACCCTACATGCAAGAGCCACCAAAATTGTCCCTGTCCCTTTGCAACCATCAATTACATTACCTGAGTAATATAATTAAACACAACCTACCCTTTTTTCCTCAACCAAACCCCAACTGAACTGACCAAATATAATTTCATGATTATAAGCCGCACCATTTTGACTAAAATTTTGCTCCCAAACTGGAAATGCGGCTTACATTCAAGAGAGGTTTATATATGAACAAATTTTGGAAACTTCCCAAACCGAAATCCGAGCCAGCAACAGCCCCGAGCCAAGCCGGAGCCTGCCCGGCCCCGAGGCTCCCTCTTCCCGGCGGCACCCGCTGGGCATGCCACTTTCCCTCTTCCTGGTGGCAGCTCCCGGGCATGCCGCTCTCCCTCTTCCTGGCGGCATTGGCTGGGCACGCCGCTCCCCTGCCTCCTGGTGGCACTGGCAGGGAATGCCCCTCTCCTCTTCCCGGCGGCACCGGCCGGGCATGCTGCTCCCCTGCTTCCCGGTGACAGCGGCAAGCAGGGCCAGGGCTGCTCCCTGGCGGCCGCCCTCAGCAGGGCCAAGCCAGTAAACCCTGTGATCACGCGATTCTGTTACTAATTGGCAACTTTGTGAAAGTTGCACGCAGATCCTCGCTGCAAATGAAAGTGCAGCTAATAATCCAGTGCGGCTTATATATGGACAAAGACCTAAACATTGCTGACCCCGGACCTGCGGCTTATAATTAGGTGTGGCTTGTAATCGTGAAATTACTGTAATAACTTTTTCTATAAGCTTTCCATAATTACACTTAAAATGCTTGTGTTTTATTTGGCCAACAAACAATGTGTGGTCTCCAGCAATACTGGTACCATCATGTTCTATTCACTTGCTTGTTACAGACACACTGGTTCTCCGGTTCTGATTAAATAAATTGTGCTCTTTAAAAAAGCTTTCCATATTGCTATCCAATTATCACTCATTTATTACTCACAATTTTTTTTCCATGCCTATACTGTATCAAAACAAAATAATCATGTCATTTTTTTCCTCCCTTGCTACTGCTTTTTCTGGTACCTCCCATTGGGAATCTTATTCTGGATATTTGGTTGAATTTACTTTAATTTTCTGGTAGCAAGAACTTGGGAATCTCTTCAATTAATATGCCCATGCTAACAGAAGTGTTAATAATTTTACTTTAAAAAATTACTAGAAATCTTGATTTTAAGAAAGGATGTACCAATGCTTTACCTCTACCCTAGAAAAAGTCCTTATCTGATTGTCATGCTTTGATATTGAAGCTGCAGTTTTCCCTGTGCCATAAAATGTCCAGCTTCAATGGGGTGGTTTAGAGGAAATGAGTGAAAAGAAAGGTCCCCCACCATATGCCAAATAAGGTTTTAGCAGAGTTTTGTACACACTGAAAACCTACAAAGTATCTTCAAAACCTACAAAGTTTTATCTACAGAATACCTACCATTAGGAACTAATCAAGAGTTGAGAGTTTCTACTGAATAAGTACACAACACAAAGCAGAGTTAACAGCACTAACAGATACATGTGACCACCAAAGTGTACAGTAATTTCACGACTATAAGGCGCACCCTTTTGACTAAAATTTTCCCTCAAACCTAGAAGTGCGCCTTATAGTCTGGTGCGCCTTATCTGATGTACAAAGTTCAGAAAATTGCGAACCCGGAAGTGTGATCTGCAAAATGAGCCAGGACCCGCGGGAGCTGTGGCCGTGCGGGGGAGTCGGGAACCGCGACCGCCGGGGGGGGAACCGGGAAGTGGCACAGCCGTGGGGAAGCGCCAAGAAGTGCTGCGGGAAAGCGCCGAGAAGCAGCGAGAAAGCACTGAGGAAAAGTGGCAAAAAATCGTAGAAAAAGCGCCACAAAAAGGCAGCGAAAAATCACCGCGAAAAGCGTCGAAAAAGCACCACGAAAAGCGGTCAAAAAGTGGTGAAAATTCACTGCGAAAAACCAGCCAAAAAGTGTCGAAAAAGCGCTGTGAAAAGCGGCGAAAAATCGCCGTGAAAAGCGGCTGAAAAATGGCAAAAAATTGCCACAAAAAAGCAGCCAAAAAGCGGCGAAAAATAGCGGCAAAAAGCAGCCAAAAAAGCGGCGAAAAATCAACACGAAAAGCAGCTGAAAAACGGCCAAAAATCGCCGCGAAGAGCGGCTGAAAAAGGGCAAAAAATCGCCGCGAAAAGCGGCCAAAAAGAGTTGAAAAATCGCCGCGAAAAGCGGCCGAAAAATGGCAAAAAAGCACTGCGAAAAGCAGTGAAAATCGCGACGAAAAATAGCGGCCAAAAAGCAGCGAAAAATCGCCACAAAAAAGCGCCTTATAGTCTGGTGCACCTTATCTGAGCTACAAAGTTGTGAAAGTTGCCAACTCTCGGGGGGTGCACCTTATAGTCCGGTGCGCTTTATGGTTGTGAAATTACTGTAATTGTCTCCTATTTAATAAACAGGCCTAAGTAGATCTGCTACTTACAAAGTATCTCAACAGGAAAGGAATTCTATTTTCCAAGTCCAGGAGATATCAAGAGACAGAAAGCTTTTGTTTCGCATTGTCAAGATGGCTGTTCTTTGAAAACAGCTCTGGTCAAGCAAAGGTACTAACTACTCTCAGGATTGCAAAGGTCCTGAAAACTGCCTTGCTTTGAGAAATACTCCAAAACAAGTAGCAATGCTCAAGTGGAAAACACCTGCTACAAGTCCAAAAGAATGATTCCTCTCAGACCAAGGAAACTGCTGGCCTCAAGAAAAGTTCAACTCAGGGGCAGTGCCACTTCAAACACTTTAAAACTGCCACTGCAGGTGCTACTGCTGTCCTACTTGTGATGCGCCAGATCGAAGTCAAAGTTCTTAATTGTATTCACTGTTTACGAGGTGTATGCTACAGAAAAAAACCCCACAGCATTCCAGAAAATACCTTCTTCCTTATGCAGCTCCTCTGCTCCACGGCAGGACTGTCAAGCAGCAGCACACTAGGCTAAGAAAAAATATTCTAACTCACTCTTCCAGAGGCAGAAATATACTTGTTAAGAATATGAAGATCAGATTTTACTCTTCTACAGATTTTGCTCTGTCCTGTTGGCATCTCAGTATTCAAAAGAAAACACAAAACATCCAGTTTTGGTCAGTAAAGTGTCCATTTATTAAACTCCTTAGCCACATTTTTTCACCCCCTTCCTCCCCCATAAAATTTCAATTTGCACTTAAGCAGATGACACAATTTGATGGCATTTTAAAACCTAAACTCTTAATGCTAAGAGTATCAGAGGCTAGTATTTGACAAAATTACATAGAAGTCAGATGTGCCCATGCAAAAGAAGCAGATCTTTATATACAGTCCCTATTTTTTCTTATAAATTTAAATATTTTAAAAAATGTATTTTCAAAATGTATAAAGTTTAGGGAATACCCCAAATGTATCTTAAAATAAAATGTTTTCTGGTTTCAAAGGTTATTTCAACAATGAAGACTAAATTGCACCAGATAAAAGGCACTTGTGCTGTGTGATGTCTTAAGCAAGTATATGTTAGTTTCATAATACAGTGTCTTGAATTCATGCAGCTGTCTCTGAGCATCAAGCATCATTAAAGCAGCCAAAAGAGATCGTGAGTAAACTTGATTCCACAGTTGTAAAAACATACAGCATTGTGCTCCATCTCTGACTCTAGAATCAAACACTACTGAAAAATTGCTGTCATTCACATGGGAGTTCAAACTACATTTCATTCTCTCATAAATTACAAAAAGTATGTCATTTAATTATGAAACTAAACCACCAGTGAACAGCTCAGTGTTCAAATAGTTTGTGCCACTGAAAGTCTGTATGTATAAACAAGCTAGGGACTAGTTATTCAAGGAGCAGTGCATTGAATTTTCAATTTCCATTTCACTGTTGAGATAAAAGCGCAGTCCTATTTGCCTTCATCTT
>PYHW01009642.1:836210-858118 GCA_013186435.1 Turdus rufiventris
CTGATCTACAATGTTGCAAATTTTGCTGACTCCTGGGGGGTGCGCCTTATAGTCAGGTGCGCCTTATGGTCGTGAAATTACTGTATTCGGCAGTGAGAAAGCCATGCAAGGACATATACCAACAACAACCTATCTGCTCAACAATATAGCCACTCACAATACTACTAGGGCACAACAACAGGAGTTGGAAGTCCTCTCTGCAAGAATAACTTTGAACAGTAAGCATATACCTACTTTGCATTTCAATTAGCTGCAAGTCAGAGCCATTCTCCAAGCCTATTATATCTGGATTCATGCCATCACTTTTAGAGTATTTCTGTCGCTCTTCTTCCAACTGCATCTTCAGTTTTCTAACCTGAAAAAGGAAATGCTTCTTTATGAAAGAGACTCCCAGAAGTTTAGTAGCTATGTATCTAAATGTTCAATGGTAAAAAGACAGAGTAGTCCTGAGATGCCAAGAAGGTTCTGTAAACAAGAATAGTAGAGCCATGCAGGGGAGTCAGTCCCTGAGGTTCATGGCTCTAGGCCCCCATCACTGGGTGAGTACCCTCTGCAAGTCAATGCACAACCCAAGCCCACCAGTTTGGTCAGTGCTGCAGGGATGTCTGCACAGTGCAGGAGCATCTAGTAACTAACACAGCTCACTTTTCATGAGAGGAGATGGCATTAAACTCCATTTATGGATTTCTTCTACTGTGTATCTTTTACAGTCTAAACACACATGAAGATACTGAACATAATCCTAGTGAGTTTACAGGCCATAATCCAACGCTTTTTTATGGGGTCCTCTCTCATACTCCACCTGGAAACAATGGTCCTAGGCAAGTCTGTAGTGCACATTAATCTTTAATAGTTCCATTTCATGCTAGAGCAGCTGTCTTTCAGTTTTTCCAGTAGTCAGGGAACTACTACAGGAAGCTACTTTTTGGACATTCTTATAAAAATATTGTTCTATAGATAAGCAGTATGTGAGTTAACTAGCAAAACCCCCATTCATGATATACATCAAATATATGACTAGGGATTTTTAAATTATACAGTGATAAACATGTACATACCTATTTATATATATTTATACCATAATTCATTGGCATTCCAAACAAGTATCTACACTATAATTAAAGTTCATTCGCAGCAAACCCAAATGTTGACAACAATTTAAATTTGCAAAGTCTTCAACTTAAAGTTGTGCTATTCTTAACAATTGCCCAGTGTGTTTGAATCCTTCTCAAAACTTGTATTTGAACACAATTACTTTAATAATATTAATTTTCCCTCTGAGTTACCGAAATGATCAGTGGAATAGTATCACTCTGCAATTTTGAGGAAAATGCCACTTGAGCTTATGAGAGTGTAATTTTACTGACTTTAATATTTCTGCGTAAGAAAAAATAAAAGAAAGAATGTTAGGGATGTGCACTAATAGTAAAGTCAGGAAGAAGTTAGATTTCAGCTAACCAGTTAGTGAAATGACATTTCTTTACCAACCAAGATCAAATCCCATGGATAAGAACACTAGCATGAGGAACTGCTAATTCCTGGTAGTCAGTGAGGTAAGAATTTGAGTATTTTATTTTGCTTTAGTGCTTAAGTATTTGATTAAGCAGCTTTGTGCTTAACATCTGTTTATTACTTATATATAAATAGTCTGCAAAATGATACACAAAGCTCTACTTCTGAAATGAATAACTTATTTTACCTGGGACAGTAATTCCTCCTTTTCTCCAGCCAGTTTTCGTAGCCTGATATCTAAAATCAAAGAACCCAATTAAAAATCAGAGAAATCTGTAACTAAGAATATGTTTTTCATAACTTTTTTTCCAATTCCAAATGAAATGCTCATTAAAACCAATAGCACTGGGACCACAAAACTTCAATATCTCACGAATAACACAATAACCTTCAGTTAATAGCAGAAAATAAAAAAACAAAACCACTTAATTCACAGTTTATTAGTATGACAAATCTAAAAGCAAGACCTCTGAGTTTAGTAAATCTTTATAGCAAATGAACAACTGACTCTTTTTCTTTTAATACTAAAACAGTTTTGTCCCAACATCTGGAACAGCCATTTCCAACAGAAATGGAAGAAGTTTCTTCTGATTGTGTATTCTTTTCCCTGTCTTATTTGAAGGTTGTTGTCTATTCAGGGAAGCCACTAAGTTTCCCCATATGTTTAGAAAGTTTGCAAAAAGTGCTCCCAAATGACAAAAAAAGTACCTGGAAAAGGACCCACAGGAATGCAGCAATATCTCTATTTAGTCAGAAGATCAGTAGTGGCTACAAAACAGTCTACCAAGCAACACTGTGCTAAGACTAGAGCAGCTCCCTTAGAAATTGTAACTTTGACAGAAATGAAGCATAATGATATTTGTATTTCCTGTGAGGGAGCCACAGCAGAAAGATATATATCAAGTCTAATTTCTGTCAATACAAAAATATGCAACTATTATATATTATGTACAAGTATAAATCAATTATATAGAGATTTGTTCTACACGTTTAATAGAGTTTTACAGTGGATTGACCTTGCATACAATAACTTGCTCAACCTAAGGATAAAAACATGTTAAACCAACTTAACCCCAAAACCCCCAAGTAGTGTCTCTGTTGTCCCTGCAATTTTTTAGTCTTTAAACTTCTTTTTCTAATGAATGTGATGGATGACTGCACTTGATGTTCTTTCATTGATTACGTATAATTCTAAATAATTATTTTCGTGAAACACAATGGAAAACTTAAGCAAGGTGTTTTCCATCAGTATTAAAACAGGAACTGGACCAAGAGAACTTATCAGTTTCAAACATCTAAGCACATTTTTTCTTACTCAAAAGATACATCTCTCTTCTTTACTCAGAACAAACAAAAAATTAAAATCAATCCTGGAAGTTGTGCAGCATATAGTCCAGAAGCATTACAGGTGCTTGCATCTACAACTGTAAGTCACACCCACCATGAATGAGAGGAAACAAAGCCCTCAAAATCTCTGTAAAGTATGCTTTATAAAGGTTGTTTTTACCTAGTGGTCCTTCTCCCGCAGATTCCAAGACCTGAGCAGCTTCCTGTGATACGACTGTTATTGTACCAACCACTGATTCATGGTTTACATCACCATTTGGTGTGCCATCCGGAATTATAACTAATCCATGTTTCTAAAAATGCAAAACAAAGAATAAACTAGTCATGCAACATAAGTACTAAAATACAAATCAACAGGTAAGTTTTTAAAGAGCTTTTCAAGTTCATTGAAACAGTTACAATTGTATGGACCATTTATCCTACCCTAAGGTCAGGTTTTCAGACTGCACAAGAATAGCAATCACTCTTCCTCTAATTTACTGACCTTGATTTCATGCCCCATTCCTGGGTTTCTGTTACTGTAAAGTAACTACTACCAACATACCTGTCCTCTCTTCATTGCTTCCTTCAGGTCAGCCAACTCCTCTCTGAGCTCATCTCGCTCATTCTTAATGCAGTCAAAGTAATCTTTCTGTCTTTCTAGGGCCTGGGCTCAGGCAGATAGCAAGAAAAAGAATGGCACAGAGAAAAAGCATATGACAGACAGCAGAAAGATTTTCTACAAGTAAATACAAAGATCTCAAACACAAGTAAAGAAATTAAAAGCGCTTTTTAAATATGTAGTAACATAAATCTCTGATAACTGCCTTCTACAAGTTGCATATCTAACTTCATGTTACATTTGTCACAACTTCTTTTTCAGACAAGTCTTAGATTTTTTTGAGAGATTTTTACTCGGTGAATTCTATTTTTTGGTAAATTTTGATAAACTGAGTACCAAAAGAGTGATTCTTCTTCATACAGGCACTCTGCAGCAAGAAATAAAATTTGCTGAAACTCAAATGGCAAAGATCCTAAAACATTACATCTCTTGAACTAATTTCTCCACCTTTTATAAGGTACGGAAGAAGAAATCATACGTCATAGAAGACATATGAAATTTTCCACTCATGAAAAATAGTTGCTTAAGGGTTAAAATGCCATTTAGTAAACCCAAAGCAATGAGTTTTAGAGGGAAAAACATGTAGCAAACACTAGTAGCAGTATTTTAGCACAAAAAAGTATGGCAGCTAGAAATGCAATATGGACGTAGATAGGTTTGCCTATGTATGCTGGAGAGATTACCTGGCAGTTAGTCAGACACTTGCACTTGACTGGGCAGCAATACTGCATGCATTAAAAGTAATCCTCACCATACAAGTACAGAAGTATACACACATTTTTGTCAAGAAAAATATTCCAACTAAACCTTATGCTATGCATGAAGGTGTAGGAATGGACTGCTACTAAGAAAGAAATGAAGGTGTATACGTATGTACTGTACTTGCCCCACATAACTGCAGTATGTTGAATTTTAGTAATAATTTAGAATCTGGATACTAGAGCAATATTTTAAAGCATTACTCAGTTTCAACAGAAAATTTTGTCAAGTGCTTTTGTGCTTGATTCACTAGTATGTAAATGGAATGTTTAAAATAAAGGCAATTCAACGTGTGAAAATATTAGCTGATTTCTTAATTTAAAAATTTGCAAGATGTCCTTTTATTTCCTAGCACACACTAGATCTCTAACTACATTACAAATAGCATGAAGAACCTTAATCATTACATAATTTCGTGTTCTACTTAAAAGACACATACATCTTTTTAATTTTTGAGGAAAAGTGGCAGAGATGGAAGGAGAAGTAAGATCACCACTTAAGAGAATGGACACAGCAGCCCAGAATCACAGACACAGATTGTGTGTACTTAGCAGTGTCCTGTGACAATGCAGACCTTTCTCAAACGTATTTTTTATCCTCACCCCTTAGTAAGTGTTGGAAATCAGAAAGTTCTGATTGGGAAGGAAGTGAAACTGATACAAATATGTATTTCTACCTATGTCGATACATATCTAAGTAATCCTTATTCAAAACCAGTAAAAATCCTACTGTTTGTATGTTCAGGGTTTAATTTAATATTATGTGGATTTTGCACAAAATCTACCTCTGCAATTCTTCTAATGGGGCAGAAAACAACAATCAAGACAACAAAGTTCTGCAGACAGGTTTTACCATACTGATATGGGCAAAATCTAATTATATGCCAGAATGCAGACAAGTTTGGAGTCCTATTTTCTAAATATTCCAAAAGCTTTCATGACATCTATATCAAACTCAGAGTTGCCAATACTAACGGAAAATTTGAAGCAACTAAACAGTAGAATAACTGTATTTCAGGAAGATAACTCAAAACTGTAACTCACATGTCCTCAAACTGATCTAATTTAAGATCAAATATAACCACAAATTTCAAGCACTGTAGAAACAAGACAACATAAGAAGGCAGGTGCAAAACAAACTTGTGCTATTTTTGTTCTGTTTGCCTCCCTCTCTTTTCCTGAAACACCTAAAAAGTGTTGTATACACTGTAAAATTAGGTTACAATTTTAGTTATAAACTACATTGAGAAGCTTCACAGAGACTTCTAAAGCTGAAACAGAGTAAAAACCACAAAGCTGCTCAGTAGAAGGCAGAAAGGCTCAAGAGCTGTGAGCTAAGAAAAGCATGTAAATATTTATTGATATGAGAAAGAAAAGAGCAGCATTTTTACATTTTCTTATCTAAGAGTTCAATTCTGAGAGTTAAAAAAAAAGCAGCTATCTAGAAAAATAACCAGTTATGGTGTTTACAAGAATACAAACTGGCAGGGCAATTTTGGCTAAAAGAAAACATATCTATCTTTCTTGTCATTCTGGCTCCATTTGATTATGTGATATGCTTGTACTAATTCTGGAAATGTATTTGAAAGAGTACAAAAGTACTGCACAAATTGAGACAGTCTGATATACAAATGTGAGAAATAAGTATGGAAAGAATAGGGTAAATTAAAGATAAAAAGCTTTCAGAAGATTGTTCAGAAAACTTTAGAATGTGGACTTTTTTTATGATGGAAGAGAATGACTGAAGCATGAAAAAATGTAAGACAGCACAGCTTTTGAACTGGGTACCATCAGTTAAAAGGTAACTTTCAAAGGTGACATGAACTCCAGCAAATATAACAATTTTGAAAGAAATCTGCATATACTGAAATAGGATGTAAAATTCAGGTGGAAAGAAATTACTGCTGAGCTGTTAAGAGGCAGACAAGTCCTTTTTAAAGGCTTTCCAATTAACTCTCTATTGCCACCAGGCAATCTACTTGCGTCCCAGAACAGCCACAAGTTCAGAGCCACACAGTGATCACCGATGGTCAGGCTGATTCGGTTCTACGACTTCTGTGCTGCCCAGAAGCAAAGCTGACAAACCCTGCCTGCCCTACATCAGCTGCACAGTATCAGCATATTTCTTCCTGTACCATCTGTCTTCCTACACAGAAACCCTACAGATGCTCCTCAAAAGGTCACCTACAACCACTATTTCAATTATGACTCTCAATACCCAAAATATTTCATGGGTCATATCACAAAACCAGCTTTGTTCAGTGGTGCATCCAAGCTAGCCAATCCTGCAAGGATCAGAAGTGTAATACAGGAATGTGCAAGTTGGTTGCAAAGTCAATTCAAGATAATTTTTTTACCACTAGGCATGCCATCAAAAATTTTGCAAAACATTGGAAAACTAGGTGTAGAAGTTCATGTTACAGATTGAATTAGTACTACTTATCATTATGCAAGTAAAGTGTGGCTCATTTTCTGAAGAAGAGAAAGACTGCAAAACATTTTATTCATTTATGTTGAGGCTAGCCTTAATTTCTTTGGAGTACACAGCATTCCTTGAGGTGTAGAGGGCATCCATCTATTTCTAAATTTAAAAAAATACCTTTCCTCCCATATTTGATTCATACCCCTATTTTTTTATCTTTCCAATTAATTGTCTCCTGGAGATCAAACACTTCTTTGGTTATGGAGTCTATATTCTCCTGCATACGTTGATTCGCCTGTGGTAAATAGGATGAGGGAAGAATAAAAGAGGAAAGAAAAGTAAGGAAATGGAAAAAAAAATCCCAAACACTAAAAAAGATAAAGGAAACTAAGCAATAAAAGCCAACTAAAGAGTTTATGAGCATGAAGTTACAGAATATGTTCAGTTTAATGTAATATATTTCTCATTAATTCATGCAAGAGAACAGTATTTAATTCTATTCAATCAAGGCTGTTGGGAAAACTTATTGCAGCTAGAGTTACTTTTCTTTAGTGACTATTCTCACTGCAGTCTGTGGACAGAAAATTACCCTGCTGTACTTTCCAGATATCTTTAAGTCCCCTCTGGAAGTGAATATTGTTAACAATTAGTGTTATTAATTTTTTACAAAATAAAATAATCTTCTTGAAAGTATAAAGAAGAGAGTTGGAATGAAACATCCAGGAAGCAAAAGACAACTGCTGACTGCTTTCTGATACTATATGAATATATATCAAGTGTAGTTCTACATTTTTAGCTGACTATCACTGCATTTTGCTGCTTGCCCTGCAAACATAATTAAGTGTTTAGCTATGAAGATGACGTAAGAATTTTAAGGGCTAGGAGGCAATTTTTTTTCCCTCTTAAGGAGTGAACTTGATTTTACATTTGGGAATGCAAGACAAAGTCTTACTGCTACATGGCTTCAGCTAGATTTTCTTTTAGTGTTAACAGATAGAGGAAAGACACAAGTAAGTGGTAAAATGAGGGTCAAATATTCAAAGGGACTGGATGTATTTGTGACCATTTGACACATGCTACATTCTACCAAAGCAAACACTCCAGACAAATCTACTGTATATTCTTGGTACATATACATAAATCCCACCAAAAACCCAAACAAGAACATGCAAAGCTGTTCTTTAATTCTTAGTGAAGTCAAAGAGCAAGCAACAGAACCAGAATAGAATGTTTTAGGGTTTCTTGCTTGTTAGCATTTATCTAACTCAAAATGCTGATACTTGGGATAATCTTAATCCTTTTCTTCTGCTAGTAAGTCATATCAACTCCAGTTCATGAAGCATAATACTTCCAAAACAGAACTGGGACTTTTCAGAAACTATTTGGAGTTACAAAACTACCACCTAGGAAGCATAAGAATATAGTGAAGAAATGAAGGATCAGTGAGCCATTACACAGTTTTTGAAAATGGCAGTGGAGACTTTGGTGTATACACTTAAAGAGAATCAATTTTTACTGCAATGAAGAGACAGTGGGAAAATTATGTAATAATTGAACTGCAATTTCCAACTAAAATTATTGGGAAATGGATACCCACATACTGTTGACAATATACATATATACACATATATATACATATTTCCTTGTGCCTTGTGGACCATTTAGAACACTGATAATTTCAGTGATTTCAGGGAAGGTGGGTTTGTTTCCAGAAACAAAAGGGAAAAAGGGGAAAAAGAACAGAGTGAGGGGGGGAAAACAACACATGCAATATGGTTGTGACCCAATAACATGCTGACCCAGTGTTTCTATGTATTATGCTTGACTGATAAGCAAACAAATATTCAGTATGGCACACTGCAATTGCTGATAACTCACAAAAACCCGAAATAACTGAAATGTAAACTTTTGGGAAAGGCAATGAATAACATTTGGTATTATCCATGCATCACAACGTTTAGCCATGGAAAATGATTTTGGTCACACAAATATTAGTTCTGCCCTCACAACAATGAAAACACACAAGGAACATTCATGAGAAAACCACAATTCTCACAAGAATTAAAGGTTTTTCAAGATGTAATACATTTGAAAACCGTGCAGGGACATTCTCGGATTTATAAATTTAGGAGGATAAGTAGCTTAAATTCTACCCACAGAAACAAGATAAATTATTTCTTAAAAACTCAAGATAGTATTTAATCCTGCTTTGTGTATGAGTCCCATTCAAATTTTACACCATGTTTATTTGCACAGGTTCTATCATACACTCACATGAGCATACCTCTATCAATTCATCTCTCTGTCGAAGACCCTCTTTAAGTTCATCCAGCTTATGCTGCAGAACGCTGCAGGTGTGTTTCTGTCTTTCCAATTCCTGTATTAAATAAAGCAATTATTTATATTTATTTTGAGTTATGTAAGAAATTACTGCAACTGCAAGGATTTCAGAAATCATACCTATCAAGCAGTTAAAAAAACCCACTGAATAACTGAAGTGGTCAAAATAAGCTGTCCAGATACTTACTACACAGAAGATTTTATTTAATAAACTGTAGAGAGAAAAAATGCCATAAAGACTTAAGCCCAATACTAACAAGTAAAGCTACTCAGAATGTTTTCAACTGTTCATATGAAGTAGTCCAGATTTCTGTACTTTATAATTAGGAAAAAAAATACCTTTGACTTCTCTTCATTCTCCCTATAGAACTCTGCTATCTGTTCTTCTTTCTCCTCAATAACATCCTTTAAAGTATCCACTTGGTAAATCAAGTTGTTTTTCTCATTGTCTAGTTGAGCATTGGAAACCATAGCTTTCTTGTACTTCTCTTCAACTTCAGCTAGTGAATCCTACAGATAGCAGAAAAGCTTACATGAGTCTAACTTTTTGATGCATTGTTATAATATTAAAATACCACCACGATTAAATTACGAGATGTTAGACATTAAAATTATGCAACCTTTTTTTCTGAAATATATTCTTTAGAGATACCAAGTAACAGTTTAGTTCCATTATTGAACTTTGGTCATACACAACAAGAAGTTATTATAAAAGCATGAAAAATACAAGATAATATTCCACTAGCATTTTCTACACTGGCACATTCGCAGCAACTGACAGGGACAGAGTAGTAATATCACAGTTTCACATTCTAGTGAAGACCGTGTATCTAGCAGTAATATCATTGTTCTCAAGGCATGGATGAGAAGACAGTTCAGACTGAAGCAACAAATTAACAGAAAGTGTGGACAATTAAATCAGTAAAAGAGATCACAAAAATAACTCCCAAGAGTAGCTTTAATGCAATGCTCATTATTTAAGCAGTGTCCTATGACCTTAGATTCAAAATTTTAAGACAACCACATTATTCCAGTAATAAGGATTTGCTATTTAAACATGTTTTGTCTTTGGTTTATTTACTATTTCTTTTTTAAAAAGCATATAAAGATTCACGTAATTGGTTCTCTACCTAAAGGTGTATGTCTTGCTATATAATCTCTTACACAATCTCCCCCATTTACCATTTTATCCTGGTTTTAGTTATATTTGGGATTTTTTTCAGAACTGTAACAAATGTTAACCATTTAAATACTTAGAGCAACTATCACTCCAGGCACTTTCAAGCATGCCATTATTTCAATATGCATTATACAGGGGTTGGGACTACATGATCTTTACGGTCCATTCCATCCCCTTAACATTTTATGATTTGAAAATAATAACAATTTATTTTCAGACTCCTAATTTTAGAATTGAAAAAGAACTATTACATCAATCCCTAGACAAAGTAGATCTATGCCCTACTACAAATCTCCTTGTACTTCATGTAATCTGTTCCTGTAAGGCATAAGTAGCATTATCTCCATTTTTAATTATTTGTATTATGACAGTAGAAGCACTAGCACAGGAAGGGCATGAAGCTTGGGTCTCCAGAAAACAGAACACTAAAACTAATATATTAAGAGAGATGATGGCAACAATCTAAGTTTTCTAAGAAGATACTGAAGACCACTATCTGTTAAACAGTAAAATTATGCAATCATTTTTGGTTTGGAATTATTAATCATGTCTTCTCTTTAGAAATACCAAGTCACAGTTCAATATTCTGCTATAAGAAAGTAAAAAAAAAAAAAATCCCTATCCCCAAACACTATTCCATGTGGCAAATCTCCAGTTTGGGAAAGCTGTCCTTAGAGTATGTATTTTATCTTTTATAATTTTATCATAATCACATGCATATACATTTCTATTCCATTCAATGAATTCCAGAACTTTCTGCTGGAGAAATACAGTTTTTTGAAACCTCAGAAAAAAATAATTACAGATTAGAAGAGACAAAACAGTGTAAGTTGTGAAAATATACAACAAGTACCATTATCATCCAGGAAGTAGTAGAAAACAGCAATGATTACTCAGAATAAGAAAAAAGATTTTAAAAATGCTAGTGCATGCAAGTAATTCTGAAGATTAAAACCAGAGAAAATATTTCTTTTTGTGATGTTGTAAATATGACAAATCATGTAAAGATTGGCAAAACAAAATCCTAGAGACAGCAAACCTAAAGACTTTGAAAGAATAATCCAGTTGAGTGTAAAAAAAGGAAAATAGTAGGATTATAATGAATGCTACAGTAATTTCACAGAGAGATATGAAATTTAACAAAGAAAATTGCAACTAGAGAAAAAGTCCAATTTGATTATTACTCTGAATGTGGTGACTGGGGTCATGGAGTAATTTAGTTCAGCAGAGATCTCTGAATGCCATCTGGTCCAATCTCCTAATTAGAGGACCAATTAAGATCAGGCTGCTCACAGCTTATCTCCATTTTATGCATCTCCAGAAATCTAGACTACAGATGGTCAGACTTGCTGGATGACCTGCACCAGTGTTTGCTGTCCTTGTGAAAACTCTTTTCTTGAGTTCTAATTGGAATTTCTCCTCTTACAACTCAACTTTTGTCTGTTGTATATTTCCCTTGCAAAGAAGTCTGCCCTCTACTCTCCACAGCCTCCAATCAGACACACTGAAAACAGCAACAGTATCGTCAACCACTACTCCAAGACTTATCTAAGTCCATTGTCTCAGCCTCTTACTGTATGCCACGTGTTCCAGGACTTAAAAGCCTTAAAAGACAAGACTAGTTTGGGTTTAAAACATTGTATTAGAATGTCATTAATAAAAAATAATGGTAGGGGAGGGTGAATCTGCAGTTACAAAAGAGGGATAGATTGATTTTGATACTAAAGAGTGAAAACTGCTTCTGTGAGAGAAGCTAAATTATGTCTAAGTCACTTATTGGGTTAAAAAAACCTGAAACAATGCAAATACTTCTTTGCCACTATCATCTGATTTTCAAGTATTACACATGCTCCCCAAGGTTCAAGAATTTCATGCAGTTTCATGAAGTCTTCCAGTCTGATTTGAAATAATTTCTGAAACACTTGAAGGAGGCTGTAGGATTTTTAAGGATGAAGCAGTGGGAATGGGATGGCATGAAAATACATAAGGCTCTGCATATAACCTAATACTATGAAGGAATAACACCCACCACTTTATCAGTAAAGTCAAAGTGCTATAGAAATTAGCTTGCTTGGCTAGAACAAGATGATTCAAGCCAACAGACATCAAGAGAGTGCATTGTTAACAGCATTAAAAATTTTGAGGAAAGAAACAGAATTCCTTTCCAAAGAAATATATAAGGAAGCAACAAAACTGAATCAAAATGAGACACAGATGAGGAACAGATTTGAAGACCTAATGAAACCAGACCTAGCCACATTATAGAGTTTATCCTGCTGATACCCAGTATATTTATAGCCAGGTAAAACCCACACTTTTAGCAGCATAAGGACAACCAGAGAGTTTAGAAGGTAGTGTGTCTACAAATCCCCAGTAGTCCACCCTGGGAAAAACCCAACCAACCAACCAAAAATCCCAACATTTAAATGTAGTGTAAATACAGGTATCCTGGTAACTCTTCTATAACATACTGAATATTTTTTTTTTTAATTAGGAAGGTACTGCCTTTTTCTCAACTTGTACTTGACCAGTTTTATTTTATGTATTAGCAATAACATAAAATGCAGTTCAATTCTGAAAGCTGAGCATAGATGAAGATCTTACTATTGAACATTGTGCTCTTTGGTAACTGTAATGGATTACAATAAATAATAATCCATTAGCCATAAGTCAGAATAGTAATCATGAGATGCTGGCAAACACAAAGGTGTGAGAGCTAGATCCATTCTGAAAATATGAAGCAGTCTCACATTACTCTCAATCCATGTCTCATTTATCTATGTCTAATGATCTTTTAATCTACTACTCTTTTAAGTTCTTTTAATATTCATATGGCAATATAACGAAACCAAAATGTACTTCACCTGAACATACTATCAGGTTTAAAGTTATTTGCAAAGGTAAAGTTATCCTTCAAGGACGAAATAATTTTTTGCTACACTAAACAGCTCATATTACATATTTTCCCCTTACTATATAATCTAATATATTATTAAATTGAAGAAATTCAAGGAAGTTGATAAATACATAATACAAGAAGCATTCATTTAGTTCAGTCTCTAAATTGATATGAAAAGTTCTCTTTACTTTTACATTAAACCATTCACAATTTGACAATAGAAAAGTGAACAGAACAAATATCCTGGAAAAGATTCGTAAGCCCCATCATTTTTATATTCTGTTTCTCCTCGATACAGAACAGTTAAAAGAATGATTATTTTAAATTTACTGCACTGTTAATTGTGTGAAAATGTATAAAAAGAAAGGCATACATACTAGCTTAAACAAGTCAAAATGCAGACAGATCTGCAGAAATCTGCACCTAGTACAGGTAGTTCAGTGTGCTGCTGCAGTGCAAACTGCACATTGTACCCTTGGTAGGGGGAAATGGCTGGAGATTCCATCAAGAGCAGTGATCTGGCACTGACCCTTTGCACAACAAGGGGCATGGTGACATGTGGCACCAGTCCGGCAAGTGGCCACTCAGAGATAGAACCAGAGCCAATGGCTCAGCAGAAGACCCCAGACCCCTAGTGTGCAGGGACTGTGGATATAAAAGCCCACCGATTTCTTGACTTAGGATCCCTCCTTGGCAGCACCTAGCTTGATCTCGAGCCAGTTTTTTGTGATTCTGCCATTATTAAGTACAGTAATTTCACAACTATAAGGCGCACCCTTTTGACTAAAATTTTGAGCGAAACCCAGACGTGCGCCTTATAGTCCGGTGTGCCTGATACATGTACAAAGTTCGGAAATTTGCCAACCTGGAAGCGCAAGCCACAAGCCGAGCCACGAGGGGTGGCAGCTGCAGGAGCGCCGAGTCGTGAGGGGGGACGGCCCCATGGGAGCGCTGAGCCATGGCAGCCACGGGAGCCGCACCAGCTGGCACCAGGCAGGAGTGCCAGGGCCCGCAGCATGGAGAGGGTGCCTGGGGCTACGTTTAAAGGCTACGCCAATCTGTGAAAAACGTCTGCAAATTGAGCACCTGCCAGTAAACCCTGAGATCACACGATTCCGTTACTAATTCATAACTTTGTTGCGCAGAGGGTGGCTCCTTGCTGCAAAAAAAACCCCAAAGTGAGCCTTAAGTCCGGTGTGCCTTATATATGGAGGAAGTGCGCCTTATAATCCAGTGCATCTTATAGTCATGAAATTACCATACTTAGAGAAGTCTCTGAGACTGTTATGGGAAGCCTGTGCCCGAGCCTGCAAGGAAACCTTGACTGACAGTGTGAGAATGGAGTGTGCAGCATCCATTGACTCACTTGGTGACTCACTGGGCGTTTTGCTTCCAGCAGAGAAAGTCTAGGGTAGTGGGAATGTAACTACCACAGTGGATGCTGTATTGCCAAACAGGAAAGTTCCCTTAGCACCCATTAGCCTAATGCTGAAAAAACTAACCTGTGATTTTGAGAAAATAATGGGAATATAAACCAGCATAAATAATTTCTTTTAATGGCAAAGAATTGGAGCAAAATTTATTTTCTCCTGCAAGTAATATGCCTGCCCAAATTAATTGCAGTACACCTTTCAAAATTATTATTTTGGGTTTGCTTTATAATATGAAGTATTTGCTGAAACTTGGAATACTAATTTTTAAGTTCTTTGCCGTAATTATCTCCTATTTCTTTGTTCTCCATTTGATACCTTGCAATTATTTTGTAAATCCATTTATTTGCTAACAAATAAAAAATATAAACTGAACACTTCATTATCATATCAGAAAACACCTGTATATATAAAAACATTGATATTCAATACTTTTCTAATGGTAATCAAATAATAAACATGCAATCTCATGTACATTTTAAGCTGATGCTCTTCATGCATTAAAAGTTAGATACATGCTTTAAAGGAATTTAAAAATTTGTTAGTGAAGCCACTTCACGTTAGTGAAACTGGTGATAACTCCATTATGCAAAAAACACCCATTCAGAATGCATGCTTAGAGGAGCCCTGATACCTTTAATTCTTTAAGTCCCTGCATGTATCTCCCTTCTACATCATGTATCTGGTCCTTAAGATCATAGATATCCTGCAGGACATAGGAATGAACCATTGCATAAGAAGCATGGGGAAATAATTTAAAGTTGAAAAAGCATTAAAATGTTTACATGCACTTCTGTCACATCACAAAGCCTGTAATAATTCCCAGAAATTATAATTAATCCACAACAACTTGTGGAAACTAAGGTTTTGTTTATAACCCTAAATCCATGACATCTCAAATATGACCAAATTGTTTGAAGTTCAACTTAAACGAAGTCTTATCTTAATAAGCTAAACTCATAAACCATAATTATGAACACAAAATGACTAAGAGAAATTACCAAGAAAGTAAAAAAATACTTCATGATTGAAAATTACATCCTCATAGCATTTTCTTATTATTACAGGAGTTCTTTATTATAGAACAATCTTCCTATTTAAACTAGCTCTAAATTTTCTGAAAAGGCAATTCACCCGTAATTCACTGAGGGAGGCATCAGGATCCACCAAAATGCTTCCATCTCCACTTCCTCTCCTAGATGAGTTGCCACTCAGAGGAGTTGTGTTTACTGAATTGCGAGATGAGGGCTTAAAAAACAGAAAAACATTTTATCAGGAATTATATGGTTATTTCTGGTATACTTGATAATACTCTTTATAAATGTCTTCAAATTCACAGAACAGTTTTCTCTCATTTTTCTTAATATTAGCTTACAGACAGCATTTTCCATTGATTATTTCCCAGCACTTGTGTTTCTTCTTTGTAAAATATTGGTTTCTCATTGATGATTTAGCGTATGAGAACATTAGAATTTTGAGTCATCTGTCCAGAAGACATTTATACAATGGCTCATAATGCTGAAATGTAGACATTTAGAAGATTACTAAATATTATAATTTCTGGCATTCAGGATTTAGAAGAAAGCCTACAATGAGAACCTACCATATGGATTTTTATAGTCTTAGCCTCCTAAATTTTAGCCTTTCCTGGTAAGTATTTCTCACATGAGAAATAAATTGTATAAAAAATTGTTACTGGCCAAAAGTAAACTGAAGAATAAATTTTTTCCTCAAGAAATAAAAAACACAAACCATTAATTTTGGCAATAAAAATTGTATCTAAAAATATCTTCGCAAGCTAACCCTGACGAAAAATACACAGAATTTATACTTTTTGAACTATTTAAACACTTGCAAATTTGTGAATGAACACTGAATTTAAATAATTTTAAAAATTAAAACTCTTACCCTGGAAAATATTTCTGAATGTGATTTTTCACTCTTTTCTTCCAGCTGAAAGAGAATAGGGAACATGATTACCTTTTGTAATAAGGGACTACCAAACCAGCATCTTTCATTCAAAGAGACTGAAAAATATTTAAAAATAAAACAACTTTTAAAATTCCAGATGTTAGATTAGCATACATCAAGACAGGAAAAACAACATTCAGACTAAAAAAGTAGTTTTTACCTCAATTGCAAAATAAATTACTGCTTGTAAAGAAAAAAGCCAGAAACTTTAAAGAAAAGTTTTTTAAATCTCCTTACCAGTACTGAGCAACAAAACATGTTTTACTATTTTAAATTTCAGAGTAATCACTACAATTGTTGTGGCATTACAGATGCAAAGTTCATGCAGGTATGCTGAAGGCAGTCAGTGACAGCAGTGTGAATGCCCTAGGTAATAGGAAACACACCTGTACTTCCAATCTCTTTAGTGTCAGCTATAATTACATCACAATAAAACTGGTTCAGGTAAAAGCCGATAACGAAAGTGTACTAAGTAATCTACAAAATCATTTCAATTCATATTTTATGTACTGAAGACTAAGCAAAAGAACTACCACAGTCCCTCCTTACTTAGGAACCGCTATTGCAAAATTATATTGTAGATGTCCACATTATCTACATTTCTAGGAATCAAAATAGGTGTGATTAGACACTATTTAATATGTTATCTCACATATATTGCTTCTCAAAGAACACCTGTTTTTCTTTATGCCAGAGGTAGTTTTGGAAGTCTATTGTAATCACAGAGGAAACAAACATTAGTTTATAGATTTTTCTTTTTCTTCCTATTGCAGTTTCTATAAAAGCAACATTGCTTCTTTATGAGAATTCACCACCTCCAGTGATGTACTGAAATTACAGATTGCAAATACTTGTTACCAGTTTGATGACAGAATGATGTGAAGACACCAATTGATCAGAAGGATACATTTAGACTAACCTAAATAAAAATATAAATTTTGAATCTAATAATAAATAATGATGATAACACAAGCAACTGAGAAGAGAGCATAACTAACAGTCTCAGTCTCCATGTTTCTTTTAGCAGAATATTAATTTCAGAAAGTCAGCTTTATTATGGGAAAAAAGTGCTGAAGTTTAAACTGGAGAAATAATTAGTCTCTCATGATTTCAGAATGTACAGATGATAAATAACATTCATTAGTATAACTTATATAGCACTGTAACAGTATTAAAATACCATCTAAATGCTAAGTCAAGAAAGTGGCTGTGAGAGTACTCTAGGTCTCAGTCTCCCATTCAAAGCAGAACCACAGTCAATACTACAGGACAGCTGTGGCTTGATCCAGTGAAGTCTCACCAGTTCCTGAACACAGAGGCTCCCCAGCCTTGCTGTACCTGACAGACTGCAACAATAACATCCTAGTGGAGCTTCTTGGAGTGTCTCATCTGAACTCCTAAACTGCAGCCTGAGGTTGTTGTCCCTTGTTTCACTGCTTTGAAAGGGTACGAAGACTTTGGCTCCCACCTAAGCAAGCACTTACACACTGCTGATCACCACATAGCATTCCTTTCGCTAAACTAAATAAACATATTGCTCTCATCCTCTCTGTCTACCTACTGCATGTGCTAACCCTAAATGCTATTTCAAAAGATACACCTAAGAACAGAAATTTGCCTTTTTTCTTCTCCATGCTATTAAACACAAAAGTGTTGCCTGCAAGAAACAAGAATTTTTAGAACTTACAGCAGCAACAAAGAGAAGGTAGCTAGGTTTGCTATGAACCATGTTCAGTCTAAAGAGAGCTGCACAGGAAAACCATCACTATAATTTTCCTGTAACATGGTATGTTGATTGACACGGGATTCCGTACTAGTGCACAGTCAACGTGGAGTGCTTCAGTAATGGATCCTGACAAAATCTCATATGGGATGAAGGAACACTAAAATACACTAATGTGGGCACAGTTCTAAGTATTTTTGTCACTAAAAGAAGTAATACTATTCAGAAAGTACACTAAACCCTAGCACTGTTAATTTCCATAAGAAAAAAATGTAAAGTGTTTGAGTCTCTAAGAGATTGTTAAGCTTATCACACACACACACAAAAATGTGAAGTGTTACACTTGTCACATGCTTCTAGCAACAGGCAAAATCTCCTTTAAAATAAAGCAGCATGCTTTTTAAAAATTCACTCAGTGCATTTTTATGTGAAAATGAGCCCCTACCCCACAATACACCTATTTGCAATTAAGTAATTTAGAATGCTTTTAGAGTATTTACTCTTTCAGAGTATGAAAAGAAAATCCATGGTTTTGCTGTATTCACTGCAGTGTAAATAAAAGCATTGCACTCACACTATTCAAAACTTGGCCATCATCTGCATCGGAAACAACGCTTCCCCTGCGGTTGGAACGACTAAAATAGTCAGCAGTAGTTTCACTTTGATCAGAAAAATCAGAGGACTTGAAAAGATAAGGAGAAGGTGAAAGAGAACTGAAGATGGCACCACTGCATGAGCAAAAGTTTATTAAAAACCAAAAAATCCTATCTTAAATCTCTATTATTGCACCAAAAACAATGAACATTTATTATTGATTCATTTTCCTAAATTAGAGTAATAAAAAAAATCATATAACCAGATACCAAAGGGTTTAGTACTAATTTAGGGTCAAACACAAACTACAAAAATTTCAGAAAGTTTGCAGATTATATAAATTGATAAATAAGAATTATTATTTTTCTTTACAAATGCTGGCTTTTTTCCAAATCAACACAAAACCGAACAGTGCTAGTTATAATCTGGGCTCCTTCTCATTCCTAAATTTAAGAAGTCTTACACTAGAAGGCGAAGTTACTCCCCAAAGATATATGCCAGACAGGCACCTAAAAGGGTGGGGAAAAATGCTAGTGCTACATATTTCTTGTTAAAAAAGGCAAAATATATCTAAGTGCATTACAGCAATTGCATCTGCCATGGGATGACAGAAAGTCAAGTGAATATTCATCAAGTGAAATATTCAACTGAGAAACATTATGCATGTAAAACACAGTATTTGATGGAAGAGTGGATTTATCATAAGCTTACTGATAACATTCTACTTCAAAAGGCAGAAAGTTAAAACTAAATACAATGTTTCCAGTAAAAGTGATTATAGGAGAAAAAATGCTTATATGAACAGTTCGAAACTATATTATCCTTATCCAATTCTCACAACTAAAAAAAAAAGTTTTTATACTTGATGTATGTGTAGCCTCATTCTGATTAAAAGACAGTGAGATGTCTAAAAGTGATATATATAACTGGCATACAAAAAACAGTTTACTGATGAACACCTGGCTCAAACTATACTATTTTAGGACTACAGAATGTGTATTTCTTGTCACTGTTACGTTATGTTCTATTTCTCTGAAAATTTTCCAGCTACATCTGTATTTAAAGTAGTATCTTAATTTTCATTAAATGTGGCTAGGTAAGTAAATTTTGACAGTTGAAAGTTTCGCTAAACTTTTCCATTGCAATTGCATTTCACAAAGTATAGAGATACTGAAGAGAGTTCTTCTTATTTATGATGATTACAGCAAAAGAACAAACAACTTGGGCTACAATCTATGACAATACTGGTCTTTCATTCAAAATTCCTTTCTCCTTGCTGTTGAGAAGTCCATATGCCTGATAAACCTTGCTGTCCCTGCTTCTATACTCCTTCTGTACCTCCTTCTACACTTTTTGTACTCCTAGTATCTTTCCCAATGGGTTCATCAAAACTGATACATTTTAAGATGGAGAAGTATGGTACAGTTTCTCACAAGTGTTTTCTACATTTTTCATCTCCTACTTGCTCTTCTGATTTCCAGAGAGTACTAAGCTGACTTCAAATGCATTATCCAGAGTAAAATCAAAATACAAACCACAGAAACAGTAGGAAATGAATGTTAAATTATTCATATGATTTTTATTTCATCTGCTTCTCAGGATTATTTAATTAAACTAATACTTTGAACTCTATTAAGCATTCACTAGTGTGACTGAATGTACCTTGGCAGTATTGGTATAACATATACATAGTGAGATCTGATGTATTTATATATATATATATATATATTTCTATATAACTCAAAGTATATACTTAATCTCAGTGTTAAAAAAAACTAAGGAGACAAGTAGTGTTTTCACAGAGCAAGGGACTACATATGTATGTCAATACCTGTTAGGTTCTAGAACTTCATAAAGCAACAGCAAAATTACCTTTATTCTACACCCTCAAAAATTCCCTCTGATATCTCTTGTAGCTAAAAACATTAGTTTCTGGCAAATGTAGTTTTATTTGTTTAGTACCTATAACACTGTGAGTACCTATAATATGTGAGAACATAATACATGTACCTATAATATGTGAGAAATTTAAAACAGGACTGAACATTTCAATTTGGCCCATATTAGAACACTGATCACTTTTTTGTTTTGTGTAGCATGACACATGAACAGCTGTATCAATGAAACTTAGACAATTGTTCGGTGGCAGAAGCCAAGTAAAACTCTTTAAAATCACTTTGCAGCACAAAAAACCAACTTTAGAATGACACTTTTAATACAATACAGATCCAGAAACAAATTCCTCTCATTTTGGATACTGGTTACCATAAGAATGAGCAAACTTACTTCATAATGTAACAGTTTTCATTAATCCTCTTTCCCAAAAGCAAGACCTTCCCACATGTACTGTAGTATGTTTCATGTGCTTGCCCCATCTATGACATAGGGTGGTAACCCCAACAATGTACTATACTTTAGTTACTAGTTGTTTATTATAAACATTAAAAACATTGGAAAAACATATTCCTCGTACAGTTTGCTGTCTTACTGCTAAAAATTTACATCTTGCTAAAAATCACATCTGTGACAAATCAGAAATTATGTGGAATGGAAAAATCAAATCTGTGTGTTGGTCAGTGAAACAATCCCAAGTGCATGTACTCGCAACTGCTGATGTGTTAATATCAAAGCATTCAGCAAATCGTGCACAGGAACGCTCACCACAGGACTACTTCGGACTGAGCTTGCTCTTGAAGAGTAACTGTATTCAGATGGCTAAAGAAAAGTTATGAAGGACATTTTCACAACTTTCATAGATTTTTATCTGCAGAAAACAAAAATAATGAAAGAAACAACCAAAGGCCTATTACACTAAGAGCACAAGAACTATTTGAGTTATGTCATCCATCACCACAAAATGAGGCCTGAGAAAGAAGGAATGAAGTACCATGTACATCCAGTCTCAGCCATTATCATGCCACACTCATACACTGCAATTCTTATGCACAGTCACATACTCTATAATCCTCTTTCCAATTACAGTAATTTCACGAATATAAGCCGCACCATTTTGACTTAAATTTTGGTCTGAACCCAAAGTGCAGCTTATAATCAGGTGCGGCTTATATAAGGACAAAGAATGAAAAGTTGCTGTTTCAGTTTGGAGAACAGGTGTCTGCTAAGAAAGGCAG
>PYHW01009642.1:858688-869660 GCA_013186435.1 Turdus rufiventris
AAAAAAAAAATTCTAAGATTCTCAGCAGCATTTACTATTACTACTAGCAATGTCTATTTTCATGTGTCACCAAGAATTCCCTTGAAAAATAGCCAAATAGTTTTAAAAATCACAACACAACTATTTGCATAATTAAATTAAACATGTAAATTGCAATTTGGTTTTAACTGCTCTGAAGCCTGCAGAAATTTTAACGCACCCTGGGAACTGAAACTATGCTGTACACTTAGTGGTTTTCTTTTACACTCACCCATGCACAGTGTCCTGAAACAGTTATGTGAAAGGTGCAAAAATCTATTTATGAAATCTATTTATGCAGTGAATAATACAAGCAGCTCTGAGAAATTGAACTTAAAAAGAAAAAAAATTACAGTTTCATGCTGCTTTGCCCCTTCCTATGAAGAAACCTCTAGCAGAAATTAGAATTATATGTATATAAGTTTTATGTAATAGCAGTCTTTATGGTATTACTCTCACTGAATCTTCTAACATTTTCTTGAGAACATACACAAAGCCAAAAAAGGTAAATCATCTGTTTTTAATCCAAGTGCAAAAGAAGATCTCACTAATTAAAAATAGTACATAATATTTGATGATTTTTTATATAGGCTTAGCATGTCTCTAAATGCCAGTGTAAGATGGATTTGAACTACTATAAGCAACAAAAGGCATAAAGATATTCATGCCACTTTTTAAAGATAATTTTTTATAGAGCTGTCTTTGCCATTCTTACGCCACTACTAGCTAGTCTTTATTTTGTAAAGACACAGATTAGTTTTCATGCTACTGCATTTTTTTATGTCTGTTAAATTTAAATATGGAATCTTTTTTAAAAGTATTCAAGGTGTATTTACCACAAACTTCGGTAATCTCCTGATTTCCATTCAAACGCATAACTTTTTACAATACTTTTTTTAGAATTATACATGCAGTTGTTATTTAGTATGTTTGAATTAACTTGTTCTAACCCCAGTGTCCTTCAATATCATTGCTGCATTCACCAACTTTGTTTGTCTGTAAAAAGAGCACTAAAACAGCAACTGCTGAAATACTATAAAGAGGCAAGTTAAAAACGTTAAGAAAATTAAATTGAATGCCTCCAGAAAATTAAACACAGAAAATGTAACTCTAAAATTATCCAAAAAATGCACACGTAATACTGTCAAGCCTCATGGCTACACAATACAAATTTTGGGCAACTAAGGAAATGGTGATTACAAAACAAACTGATACTTCTTATCAAAGCAGTGTTTAAAGGAGATACCTATGAAGAAAAGTGTAATTTTATAATTATAATCATGTAAGTATATTTATAATTATATTGGGCATTTAAACATCTAAAGATAAGTAAGATCTTGTTTTGCATTGTACTAACCCTGTAATTCCTAGTTGGTGCCACTGGACCACTGTATAGCGAAGATGACTATAATGTGAAGAACACAGTAAGTCAGATATACTTCTTCTGCATACATAATATTTTTATTTATGCTCTATATTCCACAAAATCCTAAAGACTTAAATACTAAATTTTTGTCTCTCTATAGTAGACAGAAACTTTTATAAAAGAGTGGAAGAGCCTCTAGAAAAACCCATTCTCTTTTAAACCAATTTAAACATTATTAAACCAATCTAGTATTTTTGTAAGTAGATTTGTGGAAGAGTGAAAAAATTAAGTAGCTCTCAAATAATAACTCCGTTTCCTCTAGATAGTTATTTAAACCTGGTCATGACCACAGCTGCAAGTACTGGAAGATACTGCTCATCTGGTGACGTATCAGTTTTTATCATTTATATTAAGACGGAAAAAACTGTACCACAATGGTGGTAAACATTTAAGACTTTTTTGTTGTTTTTTAAAGACAGGAATTTGAAAAAGCAACTGTCACAGCTACTGGTTGTTTTCTGTGTATCATATAGAATCATGAAACAGAAGATTTTTCTAAAACCTCACAGGCAGAACAAAGTAACCTGTCTGTCATACATTAATTTTATAAAACACAACCCTTACAAGCAAAAAATACAACTGTTACCACTTTTAACTGTAATAATTGCAAGCGTCATAGAAGTTAGCGTCATATGGCACAAGTAAGCAAAACTACATATATGTATTTTATATTAATAATTAAATCAATAGAGAAAGAGGAGACAGACCCGAACATGGTAGGAAGGAACTGGTTTACTATAGCCAAGGCTGCTATAATTTCTTTGATCGTAGTAAATTCCACTCTAAGAGGTGAGGAAGGAAAGAAGAGAGAAAACAAAGGTTGCACCTGTAGATCTTGCAAACAAAAGTTTTATCTTAACATTTCCCAAGGGTTCCCAAGTTTAGACCTTGTGCAGAATGCTGTAATGTTTTCTCTACTGTCAAACCCAAACCCATGTAACTTTCTTAAGCAAGTAAAGAATAAAAGCCCCAAAACTACTATGTACTCTGTGTATCAGCATTATCTGCATTTCTAATGCCATGCTCAAACAAAATAGTAAATAATTTGGTATTTTTCCTCCACAAGTTTCTGCACAATCACAACAATCCCTATGCCTTTCTCAATAAATCACTGAATTAACATCAAGGTCTATGGCAAATTCAATCTGCTGTACATCTACATTTAAAATGTTCCTAACTATGTGATAGGGGACAATGTAGGAGTAATAGAACACATATCTCTATCCTGACTGAATAAGCTTCAATCCAGAGAAGTGCCATCTTTAAATAGTTCCAAGAGCCTTTTCCAGGCCTCCAGCAGAACAAAATTTCTATTCAGCTGATTCCACTGATGGTATTGCACTAATACAAACACAGTTTCAAACACAACTTGAAGTCAGAATCTAATCAATATGAGGGAGGTTTCTTTTTTCCTAGAAATATTTATGCAAATGTCAGGAAGCCAACAAATTTATCCACGATACTACACACTTAGTGTATTTATAATTAATATTATACTAGAAAACTAATCAATAACCTCTATGGGAATAAAGAGCTTTCTCATCTGAATTTTGAGATTAATTGTAAGCATGATACTAAGAATAAAATTTAGAGAATTAATACCACTATATAACAGCATCTTTAATCTTAAAGTATAAAGAAGACAGATATAAGAGTTTTATCACACAGAAACAACACATTAAATTCTATCTACATAACTAGAAAATAATAGGCCATGCTTCTATCACTGTGTTAAAAAGAACTGGTAAATGAAAATATAATCAATTCCATTCTCACTAACATAGGTTTAGCTTAAAGCTAGTGTTCACATTTCACATAAAAAAATTTAACCAATAAACAAACTAAAAAAGCATAACAATACAAACTAATTTCAGCATTATACTGTGTTTGCCTATCTGATCGGTAATTCAGATAACACTGCTGTTTAAACAAACACAGCTTTCAAAGCTGCTTACATACTCCTGTTGGTACTTGATGCTTGCCTTTTCTTAAGAAACACACAGATCTTATGTGGCATAATATCACTGAGAATGTAATGCAATCTACTATCACTTCATAAAACTATGAAAGAAGTAAAGATATACAAACCTGCTGTGTATAAAGATATACAAAGATGCTTTTTTTCTGGACTGAAGTAATTTTCTACTAGATTAAGTTAAAGTTTCTATGTGGTAATAGAAAACAAATAGATGCACACACACTTTTTTTTCCCCAAGGATGTTCTCAAAGTCTAATCTGTACATCACTACACACAAAGTTTAGAAATAACAACTAAATACTAGGAAGTGCTTACTGTAAGACAGTTGTCTTTTCTCTCTGAAAAAACTTATACATGTAGTCTACAGAAAGTGTTAGAATTATAAAACTATTCTAGGTCTGAAAACATGATAGTACAAATTTATATACTTTTTAAAGACAAGAATTTAAAGTCACTAGTTAGTACCATCACACCTTAGAAACAAAGCAAAAAAACAGTCTTCACTCAAAGACATGCAAAGTATTAATATACAGGGATCAAATATCTTGCAGATATATCCTTAGTGCTTAGTGTTGTCATACTAAAGTAAAAGAAAATTAAATAAAGTAAAAATCACAATGTTAAAAATATATAAATTCCTTTTTTTTAAAGTAATTACTAATAAGACAGGAAAATTACAAGAAAACATATTCCACTAATTATGAAAATTCAAACATGAAGGAAAAAAAAAAAGTGCTTTCTGAGGCTGGACCACTTAATAAAAACTCATCTTTTTCCCCAATAGCATGCCAATTTGTGAATAGTGTGATAATTTTGGACAGCACTACGCTATGTGATATATTTCATGTGACTTTAGTAAGAGAATTTTAAATAATTAAGCCAAGTGTCACATGGAAGATTTTATTAAACTGAGACAGCATTTACAAAGTTATGTAACAAAAGGCTCATCTCCACACACTAAAGGCTCATCAAGCCCCTTGTTGAGCTGTGCAACTCACCATGATGCAATGACCTTCCAGGGCACCTTACAGACTCAGGAAGGTCACTGCCTACAGGGTACAGGGCCTGAAAGACTTTACAGGAAATAGCATTTTGTGAACAGGGAGGAATTAAAGGTGGGGATAGAGGGATTAAGAGTTTTCGGGAGGATCAAGTGAAAAAGAAGGAACAGTGTGATGAAAGGGCCAGCTGTGTGCAAAGAGAATAATGAGAGTCTACCAGATTTGGCAACTCTTAAGAATACTAATAAAAACAGCTTCATAGTAAGTTTAACCAGTGTCCCATGTTTCTTGTCACTCAGTAACAGCAAAAATTGTGAAGTTATACTTCTTTTTTTCAAGTAAGAAAACTTAAATTTTCACAGCAAGCTTGTTTTTTCAAAGGTATTTTGAGTGTAGGCAATGCACAATACAAAATATAATCTAGTATCAACCTAAGCCTACTTGTAACATAACAGAAAAAAGAAACTAAATGTATTTTGAAAATATTACATTATATAGTATTAGCATGCTGGAGTATTGCCTAGTGTAATTTTTAAAATTAGGAGTAATGAGAGGATGGCAAGAAAAAATATTGTTGTCCATTGTTACATCTGAAAATTTCTTCTAAACATCAAATTAACACCAGAAATTCCCTGGATTTAGGTTTTGTATTTGTTTATAAGTTAATATAAACCAGATTTAGCTAATATTATTTCATACTGTATTCATATTATCTCAATAGTTCCAATACATCCAATGTTACCAAGATACTAAATGACATTTTAATATTGAAGATGTAACTTAGAGACTATGGTCTCTTTTTGTGTTACTAAAAGTATTGCCTACAGGACCTGTAGGTCACTGTCTCAGTTTTAATCAACTTAACTATTTATTTTACTAAACAATTTCTGTCTTTAATTATTACCTCCAATAAGCGACCTTGTTATCAGAGACCAAAAACTCATCACTCAGACACTTATCATAATGATGCTTAACTTATAGTTTTTATAACTATTAACAGTTTAACAGTCTACTAAAAAAAATTTAATTTGCCTAAACTAGGCAATATATCTAGAAATACTCATTACCAGAAAGGCAAAATTTCTGTATTTCAGCCTTGTCTGTTGTTCTAAAATCACAGCATAAAAGAGAGAAATGTTTCCTGTTGTAACTTTCAGCAACATGTTTGTACCTATCAAGGCTGATTGACAACCTTTTTCCATTTGATTTTACTTCTCTACTGGAGACACTGGGAGAGAGTAAGTGAAGAGATTAACTCCCTTCCCTTCAGTAAATGTTCTGTCTTGAAAAGAAAAGAACCTCAACCTTCTTGAAAAGAACCTCAACGTTTTCTTTCAGTTCTTACATTTGCTATCACAAAGTACTTGATTACACCAATCATTGCAGCAGTCCCATTAATACCATTTTCTATAAGCATGCTTTCACCAAATTACTGCTTTGGTAAGTAGACACAGAAAATGTTACAATGTGAACACATCACACTCTAAATAAAAAGCAAGCTCATTCCAGGTTACACACCAAAAGATCTCTCCTTTTGGAGGTACTTGCTCTGCTCCTGTGAGATGCACTGATATCTGAGGACCTCTTGAGAATGAAATTATAAAAAATATATCAAGATATGAAATAAATATTAAAATTTAACTAAATTACTCTTCACTGAATGACAGAAAAAAACCAAGAAAATAAGCCCCCCCAAAAAATGAGCTTCGTTATCTCCCCAGTTCAAACACTCTTGTTTAGACAATGGCCAATTACTTAATCTCCATTTTAGTATATTTGCTATGTCAGCCAAGACAAGAGAAGATCTGAGCAAATCTATACCAGCTCACAAGTTCCTAAGAGTTGAACATACCATATTTTACCTGTTTTCTTGATTAAGCATTTACTGTTCAAAATTATTTGTGTGCAGCAAATTGCAAAAACACTTAACACTAGGACTTGCATGACATTACACAAAATTCAGTTCATCAAAAACTACATTTAATTGCAAAGACCTCTTAGCAAGTGACAACCACCTTTTTTAAAAGTCACACAAAGAAACAGCTCCTTCCCACTTCCAAAATACATAAACCCAACCCTTTTATTTTAGTAATTCATCTTTTTCCTGGCCTATATACCCAGATCAATGGCCAACGGATTTCTAGGCAGATCCAAGACCAGGAAAATGTTAACATAACCTCAACAAAGCCATTCTTTAACAACATATATATAAGGCCTAAAGATAACATGAAAGAGCCTATACAATAAATAATTCTGTTAGCAGACTCTGGGATACCTTACCTCACTGGGCTAAATTTTTTGCCATTAATGATTAATATATGCCCACCTTCTCAAAGAAACAGAATCTTGCATCATACCAAAATCTTCTTCAAACTGTATCTTAAAGGTACTGATACCTTTTCTTTCACAAATACTATAGAAACACACTAATACTGAAAGTGCAAGAAAAGACTGGAAGATTGAAATATATAAACTACCTTTTTCACACTGATGAAAATAAAATACCAGGTGAACTTAAACATTATATGTGACTTAAAATGACTAAAACTGCAAATACTTAGGAGACTTGAAGCTTCATCCTCCAGAACCCAAACCCTTTTTTCCTTTGGTTTGGTTTCTGAAGGCCATAATCAAAAAGAAGAATACAGTTTGAACACAAACCAAATGTGAATGTCGACTGGACTGGTGAGAGTATCTGGCCCTCTCTGCATCTTCCTGAGAAAGAAGAAATGCAGTTATTTCATACGGATGGAAAAAAGAAAAAACCTGACACATTATGAGGAAGCCAAAGTGAGCAACATGCTGTTAGCACTTTTAATGCTATGTATCATTCTGAATAATCCATGCTGGCAAGTAAACTCATTCAAGTCAGAAGAGCTCATTTCACCTGATTTGGGTAAGTGTGCCAAGATATTATATCAGGGGATGCAAATAAGGCAGGTTAATAATTAGTGTTCAGTAGTCAGTCTTTCTTAGGATTAATATATCAATGCAGGAAAAAAAGCACAGAATTGTTTAAATTAAGAAATTCAAGGAAAAATAGTTTTACAAAATTATAAGTACGCTAGTAAGAAATGTACCATTTAATTACTACATTCAGATTTTAAGTAATTTACAAAGTTATTTTAGCCCAAATAGAAACCATTATTCTCAGTTGCCTCATACATATTTTGCTTTTTCTTCTCTATTAGAGGAACAAAGCTTCTTAAGCAACTTGATCAGTTTTAAGTTCTATAGCTTTTGCTATAGTTTTGCTCTGCAGTGGCAGTGAAAATAATAAACCCAACTCATAAAATCTGAGTTATGACAAGTAGCTAAGGCACCTTAAAATCTTTTATTCTGTTAAAAGATGAGAGAACGTTCATTTTGGTTCACACAAGAGAATATATGAGAAGAAGCAAGACAAAAGCCATAACTAATATAAAATTAAAAGGTATTTCACATGCCGTAGGCATCTCAAATTGTTACAGTATGAAAACATGTTAAGAATAACCTTAATTTTAAAACTATCCCATTTGGAGGTTACAACACAGTTTGGAAAGTAGGACTTCTTCCTTATTTCCTACAGTTTTCAATATGTTGAATTATTCTAAAGATTGTAAGCCAGTTAATTATAGAATTAAAGGCTTTGCCTCTGGATCATAGATGCATAACTAAGGATTAAAACTAGCTTTCACATTGCTTATGGTCACATGGTTATCATCTGCATTTTCACAGGATACATTAATTTGTTTAAAACTATTTTATAACTATTCAGTATTCAATAAGCCTACTTAAAACTCTGCCAGAGAATTGCCACAGGAATAAGGTAGGTTCATTTCATAATGACATTTTACTCTTCCTCTCTATACTGTTTGTTTTGAGGTTTAATACGAATGTTCATACTACTTAACTTTTCTACAGAACAGTTAGATCATTGCCAGTTTTAAATATTCTTTTTATCTCTGGTCTAAATGGACAAGTACCTCTTAGTTACAAGTACCTGCAGCAGACAAGAAGAGAGATTGCTACTTATACAAAAGATTCCTCTTTAAATAGGTGGATAACAAATTCTTCCTGACATTCCATCAGAGAAGAGAAAGCCTGTGTTAAGTGCTCAGCATATTCAGATCAAAGGATTATGTATTACGGTATGTATTGCAAACAGATAGCTGCTGCTGGTGTCTATCAAGCTTGATTTCTAAAAGTTCAAGATTGAATTATGCATGTTATCTAATATAGACGTTACATCTCCCAGTCCAGGCAAGGAGTGCACATCTGTTCAGAATTCTCCTGGAGCAGATGTACCTCTTAGGACTGCACAAGGAAGGTGGCATTCAGTTGAGCGGCATCAATTTTGAGATTCCTTGCAAATACAATCTATGTTTCGTGTTTTGGAAACCCTTGATCTCAACCAAAAAAACCTTCCAAGGCACATTACACCAAGAAATAAAGAAACTATATTGATCTTGAGAACATAAGAACTAATGTATACACAGATATCAGGCAAAGAAACAATAAAGAGTCAATACAATTTTGTAAATAAAATTCTAACGACAATCCTAGGATTTCTCAACAGAGATTATCTGTCATTGTAATTTCAACTATCTGAAATGATGGCTAGTCTCAGCAAGCATTACTTAAATCTTGGTGATTCAAAACATTCCCACAGTGAACACTTCCTTAAAAGCTAGAAAAATTTCCTATCTACCCTTTTAAAAGGCACATGAAGTTTGTGAAGGAATCCTCTAAAGAAACTTTGCAATTAAGTCAGTCTCATTCCAGTGCTAGGTAAAATAATGAAAAATCCTATTCTGGGAGGTACTGAAAAAGACCTGGGGGACAATTCAGTCATTAGCCACAGCCAATATGGCTTCATGAGGGAAAACTACTGTTTGTCAAACCTCATTTTGTTATACAACCAAGTGATGTGCCTAGGTGACCAGCAGATTGTATCCTTTTTGACTTCAGCAAAGCTTGTTTTGTTTCTCACAGGATCCTTCTGGACAAAGTGGCCTGCACACAGCAGGATAACCATGTTATGCAATGAATGAGCAACTGGCTCACAGGTTGGGCACAAAGGGTTGTAGTAAATGGGGTGAAATCGAACTGGCATCAGATCACTGGTAGGGTTCCATAGGTTCATCTTAGGCCCAGATCGCCTCATAAATGACTTGGATGCAGAACTCAAGGAATAGTAAGTTTGCTGATGACACCAAATGGGAGAAGCTCAAGGGCAGGGAGGCCCCACAGTAAGACCTTGGCAAATCAGAGAGATGGGAATGCACCAATGATAGTGTCTTGTTTTGGAAGACAGGTGCATGCCAAGGAAGGTGGGAACCTCCTTTGGAATGGAAAACATGACTCCCCTCCAAATTATTATAGATTTGATACTACCTGGCTGTCAGGCAAAGATATAGGAAAAATAACAGTGCTTTACTAGTGTGTGTGTGTATACAGGTAAAATAAAGCAAACAAACAAAACCAGCATTAACAGCAACAAACAGAACCCCAAGTGCAGCCCCAGTCTTCTCTGGGCTGCTGGGCACTTTTCCCTCTGGTGCAGTTCCAGTCACAGCTGCCAGGGGCGCTGGTGGCTCCCAGCCAGGCAAGGCGGGTGCAATGGTTCCCCTAGGCCTGCAAGGGGCGCTGTGGCGCGGACCCAGCTCCCTCTCTCCACACGGTAATGGCGGCACAGCCAGCGGGAAGGGATGGAGAAGGAGCTTCCTTTACAAACTCATGGGGGACAGTCAGTCCTGCTACCCCTATGGATAGCAAAATGGGCTGTAGCAGGAACCTTGGAGCAGCAGGCTGGAACAGCAGAGATAGGCACACCTGGGGTGGTAAAAAGTGCAGCAAAAACTCCAGAGCCCTGCCAGGAGCTGCGGGGTATCCCTGCCAACAGGGGATGTCAGGTGAGTGCAGCATCAGAAAACAGCAGCACTGGGCAGCAGCAGACAGCCTTCTGCAAGCAGCTGCCCTCCAGAGGGAGTCGGGGGTCAGAGTCCCAAGCTTTCCCCTGGGGCACCTGAATAGATGGTGAGAGTCCTTCCCAGTGAGATCTGGTGTTAAAAAGGCTCCAGTTCAAAGGCTATTCTTACGAGCAAAGGCTCACCCATGGTAAGGAAAAGCAGCATACCACAAAACTGTATTGACAGTGAATTCTCCCTGCAGCAACAGCCCAACTGTCCCCATTTGGATCCTGAGAGCAAGAGTGAGCAAGGGACAAGCTCAGCCACCTTGCCCCCCAGCTAACTCTCACAGTATCTCTGCACTTCCAAAGAGAAAACCTCTCAGCTAAGGGACTTCAGCCAGCTGCACCCCTTACCCCCATCTGGGCCACATCCTTTGTTTCTCTCAAGTGTCCCTTGTTCCAGACTCTTAATCAACAAGTGGGAGAGAAATTCCCTAAGAAGGCAAAAAATGGAACAAATCCTAACCTCCAACACAAGTAAAGTTTTTATAACAAAGGAAAGTGATGGATTCTGCACCTGATATGGGTCAACCCTGGATGTACAGACAGACTGGGGAACAAGACACAGGAGAGCAGCACCACAGAAAGGGACCTGG
>PYHW01009642.1:882859-910606 GCA_013186435.1 Turdus rufiventris
CTGATCTACATGTTGCGAATTTTGCTGGCTGTCGGCGGGTGCGCCTTATAGTCAGGTGCGCCTTATGGTCGTGAAATTACTGTAATTTTAGTATAGCTATATTCAGTTGTAAACTGTAGCAATTTGTAGAGTAGTAATTTCATAAAAATTAGATGTAAAAATTGCATGCTGATGCTTTAAATGAGGTAAACATTTCATTTCAGTCACTGTGGAAGAAGGCAAGTGTGGCATCGTGCCAGCCATCTGCCATGCTTCTCACCTAGAATGAGCACAGAACTCCTGACTGAGCCCAAACACAAGAGAGAACAGGACTGATTACCCCGAAAGTATACAGAGGTGTTGCCTTTGCCTACAAGGCAGAATTAAGAAAGTCAAAGCTCAGCTGAAGCCAAAACTAGCAAAGGCTGATAAGGACAAAGAAAGGCTACTCTAAGGACATCAGGAACAGAAGAAAGACTAAAAAAACTGTAGGGCCACTGTTTAGTGACACAGGTGAGAGTGGTGGGCACTTGCCAAGCCCCACCCTTGGCAGAATGGTCTGGATAATAACAAATGTGAAGATGGGAATCTTTGTCTGAGTGACTCAAATAAGGAAAACTGTCTGACAGGGGATGGGCCCAAAACCAGTCATGTTGAAGAGCAAAAGAATTGCCAGTTACATTAAACAGAAACTAGGAAATTAGACAGAAGCACTTGTTTGAAGTAAAGGAGTCTTCTTGAAACGAAAACCAAAATCAAATTGGAAGTTTATACAGTGACAGTAGCAGTGACTTTGGAGGGATAACAACATCAGTCAAATCCCAGTTTGATGCTTCAGAAGTCACCCACTGACCGTACATCTGTCCAGGCTAAACCAATACACCATCCCTCCTAGTGGATGCAAGATACTGCACTCCAGCTAGCAGGTGGTCAGTACAGGGAGTGGTAATACACACCTGACGTGGGAATGTGACCTTGTTACGTATGCTCTCACTGGCACATGCACTAGGACATAGCACAGCACATATTAGAGAACAGCACAGGTACACACAAATCTAGAGTGTCCACATCTCCAGCAGAAATCACATGCAAATAGGGGACCCTAGAGCTGAAGAACAGAACAGTTAAACACCAGCCTAGATAGCCTGTGAAATGTCCATCCCAGAAGATGATAAAAACTTAACAACACAAGGCTCTGAAAAACCTTTTTTAATTGACAACACTTTGGGCCAAGGATGACCTCCAAAGAATCCTTCTAAAATAAAATGTACAGTACTATATTGTTCTTAACTTTGAAACTAAACCTCAATAAAAGCTTTCTTTAATTAGATGTTTTAAATTTTCTTCAAGGGTCTTGTCACAATTTCTTCCATTCCATTTAACTCTTAATTAGGCTGATGTACACCAGAGTATGTAATTTCTTGTTATAATGTTCAGTACTACAGAAACCTAGACATATTGCTATCAAGCTAATTACCCTAATACTATAAATATCATGATGCTACTTCTCAGGAAAACATAACATGCCAATACTTCACATGCATGCAGAAATACTTCTGAGATATTTCACTTCAATAACTTTCTGATTACACAAAAAGTTATTTTGCTGCATGGAATAAAGAATTTTGCTGCTGCATGGGATAAAGAGATTAATGCATGCTGTCACATTAGATTTTTCATTAAAAAAATAACTGAAGAGAACATCAAAACACAACCAGACAAAGAACAGTTAGCTATTGGCTCTTATGATTTAGAAAGATTAATATAAAAGGAAAGACCACTATAATATTTGCTGCATTTACTGTTCAAAATTCCTGAGTCACGTCTATCACGTGCCTAATTCTACAGGCATGGTTACACATTGTATTACACAACTGATGATGTGACATCCTGTTGCATTTCATTCCAAAACACTGAAGTGTCAGAAGTCCCCAAACAAACCAGAAGATCTGTGATTAAATCCTTCAAATGCCCTCGCATTTTGTCTTCACTTCAGGCATATATATATTTTATCTCTTCCACAAGTCTTTGCTGTCTACTCTTCTTCACATTACCTTCTGACTAAAGGTTGTCCTTGTTTCTTTTTTGCTTCCTAGAAAAAAGTCTGATTTGTCTTAGAGGAAAAAAAAGCTCAGGACCTATCAGTCACCACCTTCAGTGGCACCACCTGCTCTAAACGCCTGGGTGTATGCCAGCATACTTGGCGTTACACACATAGGATCCAGATACCTTAGTGTGAACAGGCTATAAATAACAGACCAAAACTCCCCTTTTCTCTTTTGAACAAGGCCACAAGATCACTAAAATTCACCTATGCAGACACCATCTCTGTATAATTGATTCAACAACAGAGAAGAACGGCACTGCTCCAGAACTAATGTCATTAGAATCTGAATATAGAAGTGTTAGTAATTTATAATTGAGAAGGAATGTAATCATATTGGAAACCACAGCCCTGACTGCTTGATCTTCAGTGTTTTGTCTAAGCAAATGTTAAAGGACACAAAGCAAATAGACAAAGAAAAATCTCAAATTACGCAAGACAGACACTAGAGTCTTCCTCAAAAGAAAGACCCCATACAGGGGGACTCTCTTTGCAATTAATATGTTCGCTCATAGGTCCAAAACCACCCATACAAGGCAAAGGGCTGCATGATCACAGGGTGACCATGACCCAACAAAGGGGCATGTAGGAAGAGAGAGAAATACATTAGGTTTCAACACACTGGGAAAGAAATAGACTGAGTTTTAATGGACTCATTTGGAATTTTCATTCCAAATAATATATTAGTTCAGAATATTAACTGAAACAAGAACTATTGCCAAAAAAAGAGCAGCTACTATGACTGAAAGGGCCTAACATTAAAGGGAAAATACAAAGACTGAGAAAAGCATATAATTACAATCTGCCAAAAGATTCCAGTGCTTACCACTATATTGGAGGCAAAGTTATTCCAGATGATGAATAGTGTTTCTGTTTTAAGAAGCTGTTCATCTCTAATCATGGCCCACTTCAAAAACTGATAGCACAAAGCTTCTGCTCTGAGTGGACAAGTTTATGTCAGCTTTTTCAGGGAAAAAAAATCTTACTCTTTAGACAACTGCACAACCCACCCCCTTAATGCAGTATATTTGCAGTTTATTTGCCATTTTAAAATGTGAGAAGTACAATTTCTTATGAATTCATGGTATTTAGCAATAAAATTACAATTCCTTAAAGTGAGTTGAAATCCCTCAGTCTATTGGTGTTATGAAGTTAGAGACCAACAGAAAGTTTCCAGTTAAGACAATCAAAAAGCCATTATGCAGCTTGCAAGAGTCTCCAAGTGCCTGACTGAATCCATGAAGTGTAGCAGTGCCTGGCTAGCACTGGCACACGGAAAGCACTGCAAGACAGTCAATGTACTAAAGGCATCCGACAGATCCTACGAGACACCTCCAGACCTACCAAGCTATCTTTGGTGATCTTCACCAGTCTTTCAAATTACCAAAATTCCAAAACAACGACTTGCAATTCTAAGTGGTGGCAGCTTGTTTTATGAAGTATGAGTTCTCCACCAGCCAGCTGCCAACAGCTGCAACTGGAGATACCATTACTGCATAAAGCAAATTACATACATGATATTACCATCAGTTACATGCAGCATCTGGAAAGTTCTTACAATGGTGACTCACCAGAGGATCTCTTGGGCACAATATAAAGCACATACAACTTTTGAAGAAGCAGCGTAACACAGATTGGCTTCTCTAGAATCAGTGCTAGTACAAACACTGAAGATCCAGGAATAAACTAAAAATCAAATGGAACTTTAAAACGTAAGGGGATCACAGTACTAAAATGAGCACTATAAAAGTTATGAAAATGCATAATAAAATCTAAAAAAACCAAACACAAGGATATTCCAGAATTGTTTATTCTAAAATGGAACAATCATCACTTTTATACTGTCAGCTTTTGCAAAATGAGTATCCTTTCTGTTATTTTGCAAAAGAATGAGTCATTGCTCATTAAAAAACCAAACACTGCTGCTATATTGAGGCTCCACTTTTAATAAAATGGAGAGCCCCATGGTAACAACCCACATTCTGTAACAAGCTGCAACTATTTAAAATATTTTTCCCTTACCAATTTAATACTCTCCTACACTCTTTCCTACTCATGCTACAGCTACAGTACAATGAAGAAAAGCTACTGCAGCAAGGGAAAGAAATTGTCCTGGGTATCCCTTAGAAGGAACAGCAATTGGAGGAAACTATCATCTGACATCATTCCTGCTGACAAGTTCTCTGCTATTGGTAGTAAAGTTGGTAGGCTTAGAAACACTTATGTCCACCTGCCCTTTCTTTGGTAAACACCTCTTCACTTTTTCCCTTGAAGCAGATCTAACACTACTAGCTTAGCTCAAGGAAATGTGAACTTTAACATCACCTTCACAAGCAGACAGTGTTACTTACATAAACTATTTTGCAGGGCATGTAATGTATAAACACAAACTGTCCCTTACCTCCAACTGCATGTTGCCTAGTTTCCAGATATTAAGATAATAAAATCGAATTACTTTCTCAGAAAGCTGTTCTAATCATTTTTGTAATTCTACTGGACTGAACTAACTCATCACTATCACCACACATCTTCACATTAGGATCTTACAAACTACAACACAGTATCAAAGCCATTACATACCAGAGCTATTCAATTATATATGATACTGATCTAGGTTTTTTGGTACATGCATAGGCCAATTTGTGTGATATGTCAAAATCTAGACCTTAATAAGCTCTACAGATCCCCACTACACAGAGTCTAAACAGCACTTTCTGAAAGTTCATATGAATGAAAGTACTATGCCATCTTCTAAGACAATGAGACTTTTAAAAAAGCTCCTCTGGAGTCAATTCACAAGAAATACTGGCGTTTAGGTCAACAAGCTGCACCTGACACATTTCACAAAACGGTCTTGTATTCATGGGTTTCCAGTTACAGCCAAGAATTCAGTCCAGGTAAGACTGAATTGACAGTAAGCTAAATACCTCCAAATCCAAGTAACAAGAAACAATAGAAAAATGATGTAATGAACGTCAAACTATTTTGTACTGCTAAAGCACCTTTAATCTATTCTTGCATCAACACTAAGCAATTACATTAACCACGGGAGCAGAAGAAGAGAGTAACTGTTTCTGGGCCGCAATACATTTAAATTACATCACCTCAAAGTCAAGACACAATGAACCCTTAAAGGAGCTCAGGAAAACATTGATTTAATATTGCACTTTGAACAAACCTCCCGCTCCACATCTCCAAAGATGTTTCATCCTAATAATGATACCTTAAAGAGAGAAAATTGATCCTAGACCTTCTTCACTTCAAGCAAAAAATGCCTGTAGGTCTCTCTAAAATAGGAAAACCACTGAGTATATCATATAAAGTCAACACAGTATTACCTCATCTACAAAATATTTTTATTATCAGTGAAATGCATAACACTGCCCTTCAAAGAGTCATGCTAGGATTCAAACTGAAAATCACTTAAAACACATGGAACAGATCACAGTCTGCAGCTGTTTGAGGGCCCCTTCCAAACTCATGAATGTGCTCATCTCTCTTATCATCCTCAACAACGTCCTTACAATTACAACAACCGAGTATACTAAAAATAAAAGACTGCTCCGAAATAAATAAAAAAAACCCAAACGATCAAGCATCAGCAAGAGTGACCGACTCCCAGCTCTCTGCAGAAGGGGCACGCCCTACTGTTCCAGGAAGAGCGAAGCCGTGGTAACGTGCTCCGAGGAAGTAGGAGAGAGAAAGGCACCGACATACACACAGCTGTGATTCCAGCACATCCTCCTTTTTCCCTCGTTCCGCCGTTTCCCCTCAGCCCCCGAGGGGCGCACGGCAGCTTCCCGCGGGTCGGGAGGAGGGATCGTGCCCGGCGAGCGGCAGCAGCAGCTCCGCCGGAAGGGCTCGAGCCCGGCCGGGCTCGCTTCCCCTGGTCCGCCCGCACCGAGTCTGGCCGCGGCCACACGGAAGGGGCCGCACACCGCCGCCCCGAGCTTCTCCTTCTGTTCGCCGACCTGACCGACGAGTTCCGGCTGAGCCGCTCCTACAAACCTGAAGAACCGGGTTCCCGCCCCGCTTCGTCGCCCGAGTTTTGTGTCTGACACCCTTCCTCCTCCCGGCCCTCGCCCTTGCCCTGCCTGGGCCCCAGGGAGCCTTACCTGCGGGCCAGCCTGCCACAGAACCGGCACGCCTCAGGGAGGGGGGAATTGTTTCACTCTTCCCTCCACCGCTTCCAGGGGTGTGAGGGGTTTGTGGATCCCGGAATTACTTCAGGCTCCTTCCTCCCCTCACTCCCTACGCCCAGAGATAGGGGAACAGTGGCAAAAGCCGCCCCAGGGCAACCACAGTGCCCGCCAGACACGGACCATCCACGGGCCGCGGCAAAGGGAACTGCTACCTCATTTAACCCTCTCCACTGTGCCCTCCCACCCCTTCCCCGCGAGGGGTAGGGGGAACCGGAGCCGCAGGCAGACAAGCCGACCCGCTCCAGGCCGCCCTCCTTTTCCCCGCCCCGCACTCTTGCCTCCTCCCCTTCAGCGCCGGGCGCTTACGGCCACATCGAGAACTCGAGTGAGAGACTGCGGTAAATTTCAAACCGCCTGCAGGGCCCTGCGGAAGGAAGAATGGGCTGAGCACAGGGAGAGAGAACGAGCGCCCGATAACCGAAGCGCAGGAGGCGCAGGAACCCACGCTGGCACCGAGAGCCACCACGCTTGCCCGGCCCCCGCACAGGCCGGGGGGCGAAGCGCGCAGGCGCCGAGGACGGGAGGGCGAAGGGCGGAACCCCCGCGTGCGCAGAGCGCGTGCGGCTGCGGGGCCCGCGGGGAGCCGAGGTGGGCGGGGCCGTGCCCGCTCCGCCCGGCTCTGATCCGATTCCCCTCGCTCTGCTCCGCTCTGTTCTGCTCTATTCCGCTGCCAGGCGCTCGGCAGCTGATGGGCTGCTGGAGCTCCGGGCCGGCCTGGGTGACTGCGGCCTGTGGCGGCCTTTCAGCTCAGGGAAGGCGAGGAGGCGATGCGAAGGAGCAGCGCCCTCCTCTCGCCCCGCTTCTCCTTTCCTCGGCAGGCAGCGAAGGGAGGGGGGCTGTTCTCTGTAGTGTGTCGTGCTGCAGTGCTCGCTCTCCGCCTTGCCCCTCCTTATTGGGCAGGCCGGTTGACTCAGGGCTGTGGTGGGGAGAGGTAGGTCTGACGCCACCTGCTTTGTTCTTCATTCCCGGGTTTATTGGTCGGCATTCCCCAGGGAACGGCCACGGGCGAGCTCCGGGAGCCGCGGCCGCCGCTGAAGAGCAGCAGCGGGACTCGCTTGCGGCAGCCGCGCCGCTCCCGTGTGTGCGCCCAGCTCCCTCCGCTTCCACACGGCACAGGAGCGATTCGGAAGGTTCCCGTGGATGGGTGCCAGACAAGGTTTATGGGTAAAAATCGTTTGCAGTCATTGGCACCTTGGCTTTGGCCTAAACACGACCAGACTTCTGTAATATCAAAATTTAAATACAAGCATTCTTCATAATCCCTAAGGATAAAATACAGGAAAAAAATAAATTACTATACCATTACATATGTTGTGGTTTATATACAAACAGTCAAGAAACTTGATGAGATTCTGCTGTGAGATGGACTTGGGATCAGACTGGTAGTTTTGCTTTCCAACACCTTTGCAGTTAAGTGCAAGATGTCTCTAAAAGTGTAGAGATAATTAGAGGAGATGGCTTTTTGTATGCTGGAAATCACATGGAAATGAAAAAGCGCTGTTAAAATTACAAGCATAGTGGTAAGACTCAAAACCATGCACCAGACAGAGTTCAAATGTCTTACTAAAATAAGCTCAAGTGGATGTGCATAAAGTAAAGAAAAAGGGATAGAAGTGATTTAAATCTATTAAAGCAGATATATTACATATTTCTTGTGTTTCATTACTATTTTATAATTTTCTGTGTGAGAAACCCTACACTCTCAGTCCCTTTGCTCAGCTGATCATACAGTATAGCCTCACCATGCTTATTTTTAACATCACATTAATTTCTGTGGTAATAGAGGATGATCTCACTGGAGGGAGGTGAAGTAAAAAGTCTCAGGAACCATCTATAGAAAAAAACCAAAAAAAGTACTGGCTTAAAACCCTCATTTTGATTTGACTCACCTGCTGATTTTCTGGACTTCGTGGAGTATCACCATTAGTAACCTCTTGGGCTGTTTTGGTTTGCCGTAGCTGGTGGGAGGAGTCTTTTATTCATTCTTGAGTAGAGAGTTTGTATAGAACTTTCTGAAATGTGACATGTCCCAGGTCTGTATGGGATCTCTATTCATGTATTGCTGTTAAAGAGGATTTTTTCCCATCATTTCTACATTTTTCTACAATTAAGTATCGATATTTTCATACTGCTAATCTTTTGATATCTTAGACTACACATTTTTCTTTAATGATGCAGTAAAATGCATGTCTCCTTGAGGGCAGCCATGCATTTTTGTCACTTGAAAGAACAATTGTTTACTTGACTGAAAAGCAATGTACAGTGCAGTTAAAACAGGCAGTGGTACAGGATGGCACAGTAGCACTTCTGAGTTCAGCATTGTTAATGAATTGCTAAACAGTCAGGTTATATACAGTTTCATTATAAACCTTCAATTAGTAGCCAGAAAATTGAAGTTACATTTGAACTTTTGCTATGAAATTACTCCAGTTATAAAATGAACAATTATTTATTAATATGCCTTGATTAAATTATTACAGAAGCTGTATAAACCTTGCTCTATTAATAATGAGTTTTAGCTAAAAATAAGTAAATGAGCGAATAAAGTATCACTGGATCTGCCTCTGAATACTTTTGCTTTTCACTGTTGTTGTTTTGTACAGTAGGTCAGTATAGATCCCTTATCATATGTAACTGAACTTGCTGATTTACGTTTCCCTTTTCTCTGGAATTCTCTCTCTAGAACTGTTTTGCTCAATTAAGGCATTCCATGATGGATCCTTAGTTCTTTTCGGAGTGATTGTCACCTAAGAAATTATTTCCAGGATGAGTCTGTAAATCAATTAAATTGAATACTTTGAAGCTGTACACATATTATTGTAGGAAGTTGATATTGTTCAAAGAGATTTTGTCACTTTAACAATTTCTATGAGAGAAATAATATATTTACCTCTGCAATGTCTTCTATTGGTGCAGTTCTGAATAGCTGTTCCTTTCATCCCACACCAGCATTTCTAATCTTCCCATTAATCTTTCATGATTATTGCACTTCCTGATTAAGACTATGATAGAGTTGGCACACATACAGGATTATAGTATAACTTAATTCCTGATGTTATGCCTGTATTTTCCCTTCTGTGTCCTCCCTATTCTTCCCTCTCTCTCCTTCTCATCCCTGCCACCCTCTCTTTGTAGAAAAAATACCTTCCAGGTGTTAATTTAGCTGGTAGATTTGTTTACTGATGAAGACTCATTAATTTAAGAGCATTTTAGGAAGTTCTGACAACCTCATCAAATTGTTTCTGTCATTTCCATTTTGTGTCCTTCCTTTCCAGTAGTTTCCATCTCCTCAGTTCAGATACCATCACTCAGCAATTCATTTGACACAATTGAACATACTTTTTTTTTCATTTTTCCCCGCCAGCTGTAGTGGATCCTCTTTTGGAGATTCCCAGTATTGTTACTAATTTCTTATTCCCCACTCCCCACAAAAATAGTATTGTAATACTCCCTTGTGACAGGTGAAAAAATCAGCTTTTTGTGTCTACACTGCAAAATAAGTGTAAACCACTTTTGTAATTTTTTATTTGTTTTTCTTTTCAAAACAAGTATTGGATGTGCATACAGGAGCTTCTGCCAGGCCCTTTCAGTCTTGTCCTCTGCCACCTTTTGTTAAGAATTTGATTTCTATTAAAGATACAATTCTGTCATCAGATACAGCCATGAATACATATTAAATCAGTGTTTTCAATCTCAGCACTGATATGGTTTTTAAAATTTCAACAGGAAAAGAAGCACAGAAAATGCCTTTTTAGGTGACCTTTTGTATGTGATCTTCTCTCCACCAATTTTTAAACTCAGAAATTATTAGAATATATCTACAAAATCTTTCAAATCTTTCATAGAATTTATTGGAGTATGGAAGGACTATTATCAGGCTTTCCATGTACAGTTTTTGCATTTATAAAACACTCACCCAGTAGTGGAAAAAACCCAAGCATTCAAAATTCCCGGCTGTTTTTTGCGGGTATATGCACATTTCACAGCTGTTCTTATATACTATGAAATTTCCGGTAGTGCTAGGTACTGCAGAATGAGTGAGATTTAGTTTTTCCCTTTACCTCATTTACTTTAGTACTGGAAAAATCTGTAGGGCACAGTAGGAATTATACACATACATATGCATTTTGATGGGAATTGGTGCTCTCTAACACCAATGAACTGCATGAGTTTCCATTTGGTTCCAATCCATTGCATCCCCAGGACGAAAATAATTAGGCTACCTGTTGAATAGCTGTGGGTAGAGTAACTAAAGAATTTGTATTCCAATGTTTAAAAAAAAATCTAGACAACAAAATAAATGCAATCTTTTTTAAAAACTTCTGTTCTAATACAGGTTAGTTAATTGACTAAACAATTGAAAACAGAATGTTCTCAATATTCTAGATTTTCACTCTTTTGGTAATTTTTTAAGTCCTTCAGATAAAAAGACTTAAACTATATATGGTTATATAGTAAAATTTTGAACACTGGAGATTCTAAACAGTGTCCCAACATCAGCTTGTTATTAAGAATTAAGGGGAAGATACATTATTTTGATCATGCCATTTAGATTAAGGTAAATTATGAAATAACAAGGTTTGCGGATTAAGATTTTTTATTTGTAAAAAAAAAAAAGAAACAATATTCTAAAAGGATGTTTTTAAAGTTTTATTTTAAAATTTGGTTTCTACTATATATAGCAGTATATTTCATTTTCCCATAGAACTTTTCCATTCCAGCTAGAGATCCAAGTATCATCATCCTTACAGACCTGATAGACATACTTATTGATGTCTTTATGATCTGTGTGATATATAGAAATGCTGATAATTTCCTATGCTAAGATCATTCTTGAAAACTCAATCTGAAGTCCATTCTATCTACTCTATGTGTGTTATATATCCTGAAGAAGGTTGTGTAAATGCTAATTGATTTTACTGATGTACTACAAGCCACACAGAGGAAATCACTTTCTCTTACATGGTTTTGTTGAGCTTGTAAAACTTACAAGCAGTGACTGTGTTGTGTGTCTAAATGTATGTACTCATGTATGTATGTATTTTAGTATGTACTCACTTTTTTTTTTTTTGTCACTTTCCTGACTCCCATTACATTAATTTCATGACCATAAGGCACACCGGATTATAAGGCACACCTCTGGGAGTTGGCAAATTTCGCAACTTTGTACATTATATAAGGTGCACCGGACTATAGGGCGCACTTTTTTTTTTTTTTTTCCAGCAAGGATCCGCCCCCAGCTCCCCCCGCGCGGTTGCTGGCCGAGGCCCCACCTCAGCCCGGCAGCCATGAGCCCCCGGGCTTGCCTGTACCCGGCAGGAGGGGCACCACGGGCCCCCGGGCCCACCTGTACCTGGCGGGGCCAGAGCATGCCTGACGCCGCTCAGCACCACCTCCCCGGGGCTGGGACATGCCTGCCGGGGTGCTGCGGGCCCTCAGGCCCACCTGTACCCGGCAGTCATGGGGCCCCGGGCCCACCTGTACCCAGCAGGAGGAGCACTGTGGGCCCCTGGAGCCCCCCCCTGCACCCGGTAGCCGCAGCCCCACAGCCCTGCCTCCATCCAGCAGCCGCGGTCCTGCCCCCACCTGACAGCCGTGGCCCTGCCGGCTCCCCCCGCAGCTTGCGGCTCACACTTACGGGTTGACAAATTTCCGAACTTTGTCCATTATATAAGGTGCACCGGACTATAGGCACACTTCCGGGTTCGGGGGAAAATTTTAGTCAAAAGGGTGCCCCTTATAGTCGTGAAATTACTGTATATTTTTTAATTAAGAAACGTCATTAGAATGTAAAGTTTACAGTAATTTCACGATTACAAGGCGCACTGACTATAAGCCGCATCCCCCGGGTGTCGGCAACATTTTGTTCTTTGTTCATACACAAGCCGCACCCAATTATAAGCCGCTCTGTCGTTCGCAGCGAGGATCCCCGTGCAACTTTCACAAAGTTCCCAAATAGTAGCAGAATCATTGGATCACGGGGTTTTACTGGCTCAGCTCGGGGCCATGCAGGCTTGGCCTGCTCGGGGCTGTCGAGGGGGCTGCCGACAGGGTCAAGTGAGCCAGCTCAGTGCTGCTGCTCAGCGGGGCCGCTCGGGGCCGGCCACTGCTTCTGGGCTCACTCGCCCCCACCTGCATGGCCGGTGCTGGACGAGCTGGCCCTGACCTGGCGCTGTCGGTCCTGCTGCTGCTGTGTTTGCTCCCCCCGACCCGGGGCCTGGCACTGCCGGCCCTGCCCCCGCTGGGCAGGCTGGCCCTGGCCCGGCACTGCCGGTCCTGCCACCACCGCGTTCGCTCCCCTGGCCCAGCACTGCCTGCTCAGCCGCCGCTGTGTTCACTCCCCCCGGCCCGGCGCTGCCCTGCCTGGGCTGGGTTGGCTCAGCTCAGGGCTGCTGACAGCTCGCATTTCTGTTTGGCAAATTTCAGAATTTTTTTCCACAGATTAGCCAGTCTGGATTACAAGCCTCACTTTGGGTTCAGACCAAAACTTCGGTCAAAATGGTGCGGCTTGTAATCGTGAAATTACTGTAAATATGAATTTTGAATACATTTAGATTTTTATAACGCACTAAAATCTAATGAGCATTTATCATAGCTCTTCTATGCCTGATGTCCCCACAACCCAAATTATCTTCACCTACTACAGCTTCCCACTAGATATGCAGAGGTGAAGAAATTCTTCATAACTAAAACATAGCTACTATGGATTTTTTAAATATTTTTTAGAAAATATAATAAAAATTTAAATGTTACTGTACTTATTCATACGTGAAGCAACCACTTTACAATTCTCTTCAAAATCTCAAATGCATAGATTCTTCATATAGCACAAATAGTTTTCTCTAAACCTTCATTTTCTCCAGTAACAAAGCTGATGCTGTGTAATGTACTTTTTAAATAACCAATTGGAATAACTGACAGCTGGACAGAAGAGATGCTTCTTTTCCATTACTGTTGCAACTATGCTCACAGCTTCAGTGCGCTTCTCTGTTGGTGTATGTCTAACATTAATTTGTGTCATCATCTGAAGATGAAGGTGAATTTTCCTTTATACAAGTACTGTTAAAGTGGAGAAGCAAAAGGACTGAAATTTAAATTCTAAATCTCGGGATTTGAACTGTACAGTTGAGATTGTCCAATCAGTTTATTGCTTACAGAAAGAGTCAGTGGTAACCTTTATCTTCTTTATATGCTTAATCACCATTGCTTCTGGTCCAGATTTTTACAGCTACTGAGCTATTGCTGCTTCTTCAGTCAATGGGAGCTGTGGATGCTTAGCACTCCTGAGAAAAACAGTCCATTCCAAATAAGCAGAACTGGTTTAATAATTTTGTTTGCTGAACTGAAAATCAGAAGGCTGGGAATGAAGTAATATTGTCTACAAGCAATATGCACTCTAGATCTAGAGCAAAACAAGCTTTGCATGTCATGTTAGAGAAGAGAATAGCTAAAACACTTGAAATTTGAGAACTATCATACTATACAAATGTTTGTTGGGTTTTTGTGGGTTTTTTTAAAGATAAGTCTTAACATTTTAGAGAATTTAGAACACTTAGAATTTATAATTTAGAACATTTAGAGAAATGCAGAGCTGATGGAATTAGAACACTAGGAATCAATGAGGAAGAAGAAAAAATGTGAAGAGTTCACAGAAGTGTTCATAATAGTTAATTTAAAATAAATACAGTTTAAATCATGTCTTAATTAGCTGTAAAATATAGCCTGATTAAATTAATCTTTAGTAATTTACTTTAAATAGGATTTTAATACAGCATATCCATCTGTAATCTTTCTTATGACAATATGCAGCTCTTCCTTCAATGAAATTAATGAAGCTACCAGAAGACTCCAAATATGTAGTTGTAACATTCATATTGGCCAAAGTGAAAAGTGAATAAATAATTTAAACAAATTAATTAAATTAAATTAAATTGATAATAGTCCTTAAATATACATTGCATTTGAGAGCTTGAACGTACTTGATTAATTAGATTTTTTGTAGCAAATTTATCTTTATATGTACTTTGTGTTGAATTTTCTGAGGGTTATGGCAGCTCAATCTTTTTGAGCTAGGAGTAAAAAGCTAATATTTATGTTTCTGTATGTAATGTGTAGTTCAGATCTAAAATTAAATTTAATATTCTAGAATTCTGAATTTGATGAATGAACAAAAATAAGATTATTTGCAGTTTCTGAGATTTTATTTGGCCTTTTCAGGAATTAAGATAATCTTGCTGTAATCATTAAGGGATATTCTAAATTATACCTATGCATAATACCTATGCAGTTCTGTCAGACTTCTTTAATTTTATTAGCAAAAGTCCAACCAATTGAAAGAGAGTAAACAAAGATATAGATTATGCCAGTGGAAGTGTAAACAGTCTTCAACCGTTTCTAGGATGAAAAAATGTTAAAGCACTATAAAAGCAAGATGTCACTCTAAGTATATACTGGACAATTCTACTTCCAGGCATGATTTAATTCTCAGATGTGGCATGACAGTCTTGCTCAACATATCTGTAGAATTTGAAAGGAGGGCCAGAGTGACTCTTGTGATGATTCATGCCTGAGTATTTTGAGCGCTAGCTGTTCTGACTAGCTCAGTTTAAAAAAGTGAGGGAGAGCACACACAAACTGGATTATAGCTACTTGTGCAGACTGGTTTATAAGCATCCACTTGAGAGACGGTTGCACCTGGGTTGAGCTTTAACAGATGTCAACATAGTCATACTTTTTTAAAAAGTGATTACACAGCTGTAATGAGGATACTGTTTGGCAAGGGAGGATGTTTGTTACAGGAAGTGAGATGGGAGCAAGAAATAATGCTGGGTAGTTAAAGGAGCCATGGTTGGTTTTGTACATCTGGCAGTTTTCTTTTAAAAAAACAACAAAACCCCTGTCCACTCACCCAAAAAACCCCAAACAAAATTTAAAAAACTGAACCCCATCTCTCTACATGACTACAGAAAGCATATCTGGTGTCAGAATCAAGGCAAAACACATAGGAAATATTTTTCATGTTGCTTTTGTAGGAGCTTTTTTTCTGAGCAAAACTATACTTTGAACCGTATCTTAAGCTTTTATGCAACAACTTAGCTCTGCTACTTTGCTACAGACATCCGTTTATTTAATCACTGAAGACTGAAAACAAAACCTTATAGGATTTGTTATAACAATAGAATGGGTTAATCCACCAATTCAAGAGTTCTTCAAATCACCCACAGAAATTGTAACTTTGGGTTTTTATATAAAGTGCAGATACGTGCAATATACAGTAATTTCACAATTACAAGCTGCACCATTTTGACTAAAATTTTGCTCCCACCCTGGAAATGCGGCTTACACTCAGGAGCGGCTAATATGTGAATAATTTTCTGACATTTCCAACCCCGGAAGTGCCAGCCAGGGTGCCAAGCCGAGCACCTGCCAGTAAAACCCGGCTTTATGCAATTGTTACATATTGGTTACTCTGTTTCACGGCAGGTGGAGCCGGGCTCCATGCCAGCAGCGCAGAAGGGGGAGGGAGGCAGGGGAGCTCCCTCCTTCAGGCAGCGCAGCTCGGGGGAGAGACGGGGAGCTCCGTGCTGCCATCTCCATGGCCCAGGGGGAAGGCGGGGGGCTCCCGTCCTCGCCTGCCACCGCTGCCACAGGAGCAGGCGGGCTCCCGTCCCCGCCTGCCACCGCTGCCACAGGAGCAGGCGGGCTCCCGTCCTCGCCTGCCACCGCTGCCACAGGAGCAGGCGGGCTCCCGTCCTCGCCTGCCACCGCTGCCACAGGAGCAGGCGGGCTCCCGTCCCCGCCTGCCACGGGAGTGGGGGGGCTCCTTCCCCTCCTGCCGCCGCTGTTGCAGGTGCTGGCGGGCTCCGTGCCCCCCTGCTACTGCGGGGCAGCTCCGGGCCGAGGCGAGTGAGCCCAGTGGCAGCGGCAGCCAGCCCCAAGCAACCCTGCCGAGCGGCAGTGCCGAGCTGGGCCACCCAGCCCCGTCGGCAGCCCCGAGCAGGCCGAGCCCTTACAGCCCGAGCCAAGCCAGTAAACCTGCCATCCCGCGATTCTGTTACTAAGTGGCAACTTTGTTGCACGCGGATCCTCGCTGCAAATGACAGAGCAGCTTATAATTGGGTGCGGCTTGTGTATGAACAAAGAACAAAATGTTGCCGGCACCCGGAGATGTGGCTTATAGTCAGTGCGGCTTGTAATCGTGAAATTACTGAAATTACTGTATATAAACTAGAATATGCTAATAAATTAAGTGTTAAAACTGATAGAGGCTGAACAGAATCTCAAACAAGTCCCAGTGTCTAATGACAAGCAATTACTTAAATAACAATTTCTCGTTAGGTTATTCCTTCACCAAAGATGTTAGGTATTCTTCTAACTCTCCATGTCTGCTTTGCCTCAAAACTTTTGAGAAAAAAATACAAATAGACACCAGACCAGTATAAGTAAGATATGAACTGACTTTTCAAGCTTTGCCTGTTTCCTGAAAAAAATATTACAGTTCTCAATTCCTGGTGAGCAAGACAGCCATGCATATTTTTAGAAAAACCAGTTCTGCACCTGCATTTGTCTACTTTTTATATTATGGGAGAACATTTGCCTGGGTTGCTTGTGAAAGATGGTACTAAGCATAACCAGTAGGACGAAAAAACTGCTGTTTAAACATAGATGTATGGATTAATGGAACTAAAATTTAATTGATTGAAACTACATAATACTTCTTCTGTTTCTCATAATTTGTTGTCGATAAGTGTAGAAGTATTATCTACATTATAACCTGGAACACGAAAAAATGTGGCTTCCTCTCTACATGTTGTTACTGATAAAACAAACACACCTTTAAAAAAAATAGAAGAAAAAAAACCCCAGGGGAAAAAATTAACTTCCTTGCTGGAAGAGAAAAAGCAATAAAAACTCTTCTTCCAAAATAGGTATTTGAGGATTGGACTTGTTTGTAGCATCCAGAAAGGCTATTAGGATTTATTTTCTAAAAATTTACCTCAGAAATTAATGAGATCAAGAAAAAAGTTGTGAAGTAGACATTGAATTGGAACTCATCTGAGATTCTCTTACTAGCATTTATTTTACTTACTGAATCTATTTTGGGGCAACAATACAGGATGAAAGTGCAAAAGCTGTTTTACTTCTTCCTTTGACCATGCTAGGTCAAGATGAGCAATGTGAGAATTTCACTTGGAAATTTTGTGAAAAATCCAGAACACCTTAATTTGAAATTATTCCTTTGATCACAACAAATAAAGATTACAGCCCAACATCCACCCTGGAACGAAATGTCAATGGCTCACCCAGCTGCTCTGATGTCAGCCCGTGACTGGCACTGTGCTAAGTCTGTATAAGGTCAGCAGCTGGTCAGATGTGCTGTGGAGTCCTGGGTGCCCCAGCAGGGAGGGCATAATGCAGGCCTTGCTGGTTAGCCACCTGGGAAGCAGCTATTCCCCACCCTAAGCCAGGCAGCTGGCTGAAACTGAGGACTGAGAACTCCTCGGTTTTGCATAGAGAGGACCAGGGACTGGAGTGTGAAGGGGTATAGTAGAGGTAAGAAAAAAGAGAGGGAGGTACAAAAGCATAAGCTGTTACCACTGATCAGCTAATGAAAGCTGCTGCTGTTTGCAGCCTCTTGCTGGCAGGTCTTGTTGCAGGTTGCTGTAGCAAAAGTACTCAGAAGGTCAGGATTGTGAAGATGTGAAGGTTTTTACACTGGTACACTGAAAACCTGATACTTATTATTCTTAGGCAGCTACCACTGCTCTCATTTCTCAATACTGCGCTGTTATCTCTATGGTGAGGCCATTTTCTGATCCATTTTCTCTTCTGTATTTGCACCGTGAAGTCTGATTTTGACTCCCATGTTTAAATTCTCTTTATATTTTCAGGAATTATACATTTGCCTATTTCAAAATATGTCAACAAACAAAAATATACTTAAATATTTAAAATAAAACAGAAGTTTATGTTAAAAAGTAAACAATACGTAATTTTTATTTAAAGACTATAAATATTTTCTGTTAACTAATGTGCTTGACAAGTTTCTTATTCCTAAAGGGAGCATTATTTCCATCATCAAGCTGATTTAGTATTTACACTCTTCTTGCTTTTCTCCTAAAAATCATATTCTCTGGAAACACTGGAGGTACTAAGGCAAACTTCCATTTTCTATGCCCTCAGTATTTCTATCTTCAGGCAGCCTTCACCTTTGAGCAGTGTTATCATTAGACAAAATTAACAGAACAACAAGTCTTCCAATGCTGCAGAAATTAAATTAGTTTCACTAGCTAAAGGTAAAATTACCAGTTGTCTTTAATGGATTTTATTTCATAATAATTAAACTTCTTGTCTGCAGTGGTAATCCTTTCAAAAAGGCATGAGAAGAGAAGTCTGTTCCCCTTTATTATTTTCTTTGCACCTTATCACAAAACTTTTCACTTGATCTTTTGCTCTTTTGTCTTCTTGGGCATCTCTGCATGAATTATGCAACTGGATTTACATATTTCTAAACTGGTGCAGAAAAAGACAAAACTGCACTCAAAAAAGTTCAAGTCTTTGAACTTAAGACATTTTACTTGCTCTTGGACAAAGAGTGATTTGAAGGCTGTCATGTACCAGTCTTTTTGCTCTGGATTGTGTTAGCACAGTATCACCTCACTGATCTCTTTGCTGAGGTTTCTTTTGAACAATGACTGCATTTACCTGTGTGATGTCTGCTTTTCCAGTTTGCTTTTTGGAGACTAGGTATTCTTCTCCTGAAGCGGCAATTTCTCCTTTGAACTCCAGAGAAGTACCCCCTTGATTCTGAACACTTGATTCTGAAGTATTTCAGGCTGCTTACGTAATTGAAGTCACTTCTAACCCTACTCAATAGCTTCGTGGCAGTTTTGCGGGCTTTAAAGTGATGTCAACAAGAGAATGTTTTAAAAGTATACACTGTGTACTATACATTACTGGCACCACAGAAGCTGTAGTACTCTCATTCATGGTATTTTGTTACTTCATAATGCTCACAGTTACCTCCCTATACCTAAACATCTTGCGTGGCTCCTGCTTGAGCACATGCTAAATGGATTACACCAGAAGACCCCAAGCACCATACAGTTTGTAGGTAATATATTACCCAATGAGATTTTCTGACATTGTTCATACTTGTAAGAAATTTTAAAAAATTTAACAGAGGTTGGCAAGAAGGAAAGCAGTATGTTGTTTATTTGCTCCTAATGGACCAGTAAAAGTCTAGACCACTAGACTATAAAGAAAAATACTTTGAATAATGCAATTAATGAATATATGAAACTTCATATTGTGCCTAATTAGATAAACTTGAATAAACCAATTTTTAGTACATGGAAGAAGAGAAGAAAATACTACATGAAACATTTTCAGGGCAACCGTTACAATACAGTTTGAACAAAAATTATATAATACATGATGGTGGTTAATGCATTATGAAAGCATATGAAGAGTTACCTTTCTTCCAGTATCTGAACAGAGCCAAAAGGAAATTATGCCTTCCTTTTAAGAATTTCTGTGCATAATTATAGTATGATCATGAAATTTGAGCTGTTAGCAACAGATTCTCTCACCGTAACAATAGTCTTTTTCTCTTGGTGTACCAACTGCAAGGTTATCTTTGTGCTTTGGATTGTGGCCCGTTATATTGAAGAATGAGGTGGACAGAGGTCTAGGTAGTTACATGACATAGAAATAACATTATTAACTATTTTGAATAGTTACAGGGATTAACTGTATAAGGTAGGATAATAGAAGAACAAGAAATGACACTTTACACTTGTAAATCAAAGACTATTCAAAGACTATTCTAGTCATTACTGGTAGGAGACAGAATTATATCTTAGTGTTCATAAGTTCTGTATATTTTGACTTAAGCCACAGCAGGCCTCCCTGCCTGAGCATGTGAGGTCGTCATCTGTGGTAAATAATTCAGTGTAGCACTTCTGTGAGGAAGTAGTATCACGTGTTTAATAGAATAGAATCACAGAGTAGAAATCATACTGTAAATTCTTCAGTGAGCAGTGACTTCCATCATAATTCTGAGTTTCTTTGGCAGCATGCAAATTGCTGCTAAATCAGAATTGAGAAGCTCCCAGTATAGTTCCTGGTTTCATAAGGACTTGACAGTAATGGACACATAAAAAGAAATTAACTGAAATCCTTTAATTTAGCCAGACAGAGTAATAAACCACAGTTGTCTTGTACTTTTTATGCCTGGCTAGTTTTCTTTATGTTGTAGTAAACAAACTTGTAAAATTCCTACTATCGTTCTAGAGCTGAACTTTCTGTTTGTGACCTCTGTCGGACCCAAATATACCAAGTACAGTTTAATACTAAAATAATCCTGATCAACACAGCATCTGTTTTGTCTTATCTCCCAGAGGTGCTATTCCAAATGAAGTTTCAGGTGCAGCAGGATCTGAGTTGAGGTCAGCCTAGTTCTTTATAATAGAATAATTTGAGTTCATACTAGGTTTATTAAGAATGTAATGTATAATGGCAATCCTTAAGTTAAACCCCCTTCCCCTTCAAGTCAAGGAAAAGTGCAAGTGGTTTGAAGGAAATTACTAGAGGAAGCATTTGTGTGAAGACTTGTCACTGTTCTGTGGTGATAAGTGGTTTTTTTAAGTGTTTATTTTTCTTATGTAAATGTAGCATTGCAATACTTCAGTTACAGCCATCACAGTTTATTTTGAATAGTTGGAAAACAGTTACTTTTCTACTTAGAAATTATATGTTCCATTTTAATAGGTGAACTCATCAATAAGTAATATTTTATATTAGTAAATCAAAATGTTAAATTTTATATTAACAATAAACATAACTATTATGTGAGCTGTACCTGATCAATATCTTTGGCTTTTCTGTATAAGGAGGGTAAGACTTAATGTATGAGAAAGGAGTGTGGAATGAGAAGTGACAAAGTGAGCAAAGTCTGAGAGAAAATAGTTTGATTATTAGAATTTTAATTTGATTTGAAATAGTGCACGGTAGAAGATGAAGATGCGGAGTGTCTCGGGGTGGTTTTGTGGCGGTACTCTATTCCCTGACCACCTGCTTTGTGCCCAGAAGATGGCTGCTGTAGCTTTAAGGTCAGCCGGAGGCCGGAGCCTGCGAGCCCCGGAGCTCCAGCGCTCCGCGCCCCGCTGCGGTCGGGCTGGTGCGGGTTGTGACTTCGTTACCTTCGTGCGTTAGCTTTTTGCTGGTTTAGGCAAGGAGCTTCTGCTATTCTTCCTTAACCTGGCCGGGAGGCTTTTACAAGCAAATCCTCTCAGTGGCCTTTTGTTTTGGTTTTGGTTTTGTTTCTTCTTTTTTTGGTTTTTTGGGGTTTTTTTCCGGTCTGTTCGGGCTGCTGGTCAGGTGGGGTCACACCAAACCCGAGATCTCGGAGAAGCTGAACCAACACAAAAAGGACATTACACTCCACCAACTTCGCCGGCTGAAAGGAGGAGACCCACGCCAGAAATCCAACAACAGGTTCCCAGCTGCGTCGTGAACTCTTTTTCCTTCCCTGAGACGAAAGAGGGGCAGACATCATCTTTACCTCACGGCCATGCAGACTGGTGGAGGGTGGGGGTTAAGGTTCTGAAATTGCCATCCTTTTCTGTGCCTTGCGGGTACCCCCCTCTTTTTTTGTTAATAAACAGTTCTGAGTTTTGTTGTTGTTTTTGTTGCTGGTTTCGTTTTGTCTCCACCCGCTGGTATCCATTTCTCTCTATGGCAGACTAAAAGGGAGTTATTAAAGAGTTTTCTTTAGAGAACATGCTCATTCCAGGGAGTTTTCTCCTGAAATTTGTCTTGAAACTGACACACAGTCACACATTTAGAACATTCTGAGCAGTTTGGTAACTGTTTCCTATTAAGTATGTTTTTCAAGTTAAAGATTTTCACATCTCAAGATTTTCCATTTGTAGTAATTCTTTGTAGACAAGGAGGATAATAAAAAGGAAGCATATCAGCATGTCATACTTCTATACAGGTGAGATCCTAGAAATGATAAAATAGCATGAAAATGCAACAAGGGAAGCATCTTTTCGTTATGTATTTTCAGAGTTACAGAAGTGTCTTCTAGCTAAAGGATTAAAAATATTTTAGATTATAAATCTGAGAACACTATCAAATAGCCCGTGCTTCAGTTCCATTGCTATCATTGAGTTGCTGTGCAGTATCTTGAGGTTTCCAGAACTTATTTTACTCACCTGTAAAATGACTTGTGTTTATTTTATGGCCATGTCATCCTAGCATACACCTACATATACTTGTTTCTAAAGAACTTCAAGAAAGCCAGATATCATGTGTGCAGATCAACACTGAATAATAACTGTGCTTCTGTAGTAGCTCAGGAGAAGTGAAGTATTCTCTATTTTCAACTGAAAGGCAAGTTACTCTTCTTTATGTAGAAGTGCCCTATGGGCCTCTTACTGAGAAGCAGATCAGACATGACAGGTATTTCAAGCCTGAAGCTTTGGTCTCCTCAACCAGATATTCCACTTTATTCAGTGGGTGGCAAAATCTGTAGTTAATCCTGGGAGCTAGAAAAGGGAGTTAAATAGGGTGAGAAACACCTCCCTCCAAAACATTTCATTGAATATAAAGAGTAGGGAGTTGAGCATGCCAGTACTCAAGCCACAATATAGAAGTACCCAGAGATTTTCAATGCTGACAAGTTTCTAAACTGAAAGTGGTGTTCTTAGAGATGTTACTCTTATAATCCTTATGTCCTGAATGCAAGCACTAATTGATAGATCTAGCTACGTAAAACTGTTGTCCTTTCTTTGTGAAATTGTAATGGCTTTGTGCAAACACAGAAAAATTAAGTGTATTTGTTCTGTGTCAGACACTGGAATGGTTTTGCCTTAAACATTGTTATGAATGGGTTTTACCTATTATAGCAAAAACTTTATAAAGACAACGGCAGAAGCCCATCCCTCCTTAAAGATGCCTGACTGGAACTTTGGACTGTGAGATAAGCCACACAGATAAGATAAAGGGGACAATCATCTCAGGTCTAGGGAGAAACAAACAAGGCTGAGGAAAAGGAATGCACCCATAAGAAAGCCAAATGCAGCAGAAAATCATCCCTGGCTGGATTTGTGTGGGGGACACAGACTTCCCCCAACTGAGAGGGGAGGAGGAGGCTTTGGGGGTGTGGTGTAACCTCTGGTCACAGGCACTGAATATCCATCTTCCCGTACACAAACCAGCCCAGCTGTGAAACTCCAGCCCCACAGGCCACAGAACATTCATGTGGGAGGCAGCTGAGGGGTGTCATAATCCACCAGAGACCCCCCCTGCCAAGGCACTCCCCAGACTCACTCCTGAGGCCTTGCACCACAGCATCGCATGTGATGCAAAGGGATGTAACAGATCCAGAGTTTACTGCAAGAGACTGTCAAACTGCACTCCCCAGGGGAGGTACCTGGGCATTCCCACCCAGCCTGAGCATATATTAATCCATCGGATTCTATCCCTTTTGGGGGGACACTCTCACCACCCAGAAGAGCAGCTGGAGAGGATCAACAGAATATAGTTGGGATCCACGGAGTGGTGATACTATCTTTAATCTCTTTCTGTCCCCCCACCTCTTCTCTACTTCTTTCTCCTCCTTTTCTTTCTCTCTCTCTCTCTTCTCTCTCTCTCTCTCTCTCTCTCTCTCTCTCTCTCTCATATTTACTATTAAATAAATAAAAAATCCATACTACTGACTTTGGCATACGGTGTCATTTGCAACTTTAATTCAGCAGAAGCATTTCTAATAACTTTAAAAAACTGGACTGTAACAGTTCTGTTTCATAGAGTCCAGGAGCTGTGATGGAGAGAAGTAGTCTAATTATTCCTAAATTGTAACTTTCTGTATTCTGCATCCATCAGTTTCATAAATTTGATACCATAGAAGTGAGCATTTCCACTAATGACCTATCAAATGATACAGTACTGTAATTGGGAAAAATACTTCCTGATTCTCCTTAAAATAGCTGCTAATTTTGATGGTGGAAAATTTTATTCAGTACATTTCTTTGACAATCTGTAATGCTATGACTAAGTGACTTTTCTCAGGCATGTTCTGCTGGGTGCAGCATCTCGCGTGATGTGGTTTCAGATGTTCTGTATTTTAGCTAAAGGAATCATACATACTAGGGGTTTTTTTAGCTCTTCCCAACTCAGTGTCTCAAGATCTTTGCATGAATTCTTATCCCAGCTAACTAAAAATTGTAAAGCAGAATAATTTGCTGTTTCTTAATGGTAGTGTTTAGGGGAAAATATTCTCATAGAGTAAGGAAAATCCCAGCAGTCTGGTGGGGGCTTGGGGAGGGGGCAGTTGTTCCCTTACTCTTCCTCCTCTGTGGGGAATTTTTCCCATTATCATGCTAAGGAAGTCTGCCAGGCGCTCCCCCAGTTTTTGATGGCTCAGGACAAAGGGGGCAGGGTGGGGGAAGGTGGAGAGAGAGCTAATTGTGCTCTGAGGGACACTCGCTTAACTGTGCTCGTCGGAGAGACAGCTTGTTTTTTCTTCTGACACTCGCCGTCCGAATGCGGAGGAGCGAGGATCTCTGAGGTCGGATTTGCCCTGCACCCTGCTCTGCTCCAGCCTCCATCCTCTGAGAACACCGCTAAGCACCGGGACACAAACGGTGAGCAGGGAGCCTTCCTCCACCGTTCTCCCACCTGGGACCCAGCACTGCCGCTGCCACCTCCGCCTCCCTGCTCTCGTCTGCTGCCGCCGCAGATGCGCGGGCGCTGCCCTGGTCTCCACCGGGACCATGCGGAGGAAAGAGTGTCTGCGGTTGGAAAAGGGTCTGGGACTGAGTTATTTGTTCTGTTTTGTCGCTGATTTTCATAGCTGATGTTGTTCTTGTTTGTCTCGTAGATATATTAGTAAAGAACTGTTATTCCTAAACTCGTATCTTTGCCTGAGAGCCCCTTAATTTCCAAATTATAATAAATTGGAGGGAGGGGATCTTCACTCTCCATTTCAGGAGGAGCTCCTGCCTTTTTCTTGGCAGTGCCTGTCCTCCAAACCAGGACACAGCCCTAGTTGTGTTTTATGAATGTATATCTTACAACAACTAAAAAGCAGCTAAATAAGCAGTCATTCCTTTGACCTTGTTGGGGTTTGTGATTCTTCCTTTTGTTTCTTTCTCTCAGGGAATTTTCTCCCATATGTGTTGGTAGGAAACAATAATGACTGAGTATTTTAGAGAGACAGAAGAAGTTGGCAAGCATAGGGGAAGAGGCCACTTGGTTTCACTCTTCTTATCTGAGGGTTTCTCTTGGAAGGGCAGAGATACAGCAGGAACTGGGCTGAGTAAAAAGTTGCTGTGGCAGCTGCTGTCTCCTCCTTGCTCTCTCGGCATTTGAAGGGGAACAAGGTTGCAGTCACTGCAGGTAGAATTCACCATCATTGTGGGATTCTGTCTTCTGCTGCCTTCTACCATTAGTGGAGCTCTGCTCGTGAGAGCAGCCACTGAACTGGGACCTTGTTTACATCTACCTCACTGAAAGAGGACTTTCACCATCCACTAGGGTGCCTCAGGGGAAACCTCAGGATCCCCGGGCCCCATTGGCCTTCAAGGGAGCCTCTCTCTTCTGGCCTTATTCAGGAGCCAAGCAGCCACTGCCCGGCCTCCACCAATTTTTGCCACTGCTCCGAAGCTTCTTCGCTACACTGCAACTCGCACGCCCTGCCCTGCAGGGACACACTACAGCTCCAGCTGCTGAGCTTCCGATGCATCTCATCTACCACTCCAGGACCTTTGCTCATCGCTGCTTTCCTAGCTTGCAACTGCAACATCCCTGCTACAGCTCCTTTGGCTATCCAGAGGGAGTACCGGGATCGCCTGGGTGAGTTTGTAAAGGAAGCCTCTTACCATCCCTTCCCACTGGCTGTGCCACAATTACCATGTGGAGAGAGGGGTCTGGGCCTGTGCCACAGTGCTCCCTGCAGGCGTGGGGGAACCATTGCACCTGCCCTGCCCGGCTGGGAGCCACTAGCGCCCCTGGCGGCTGTGACTGGAACTGCACCTGAGGGGAAAGTGCCCGGCAGCCCAGAGAAGGCTGGGGCTGTGCTTGGGGTTCTTGTTAGTGCTGTGGCTGTTGTTTGCTTGCCTTGTCATACATATATATGCTAGTAAAGAACTGTTACTCCTTTTTCTCATATGTTTACCTGAAAGTTCTTTAATTTCAAAATAATAATAATTTGGAAGGAAGGGGGTCATATTTTCCATTCCAAGGGAGGCTCATGCCTTCCTTAGCAGACACACCTTGGTCTTTCAAGCCAAGACAGACCTTTCTATCAGCAGCTGGGCAAGATAAGAGAAAAACCTAACCATGTGTTTTCAGAAAATTGGATAGGATCACTGTTCTTCATAAAAATCCTAATGGAAGCACTAAGATGCAAAATAGCTTTCCCACTGTGGGTGGACAGGAAGATCTAGGAATAGAGCCTAGGTCTCTTTCAAAACCAGCCCATTCTTCTGTCTTCAGAAGCAAGTTATTTCTCTTTTTTTGATCAATGCCCCTGCCCATAGTTATTTGTTGGGGGTGGTGAGGGTTGGAAGGGGGGAATGTTTTGGGGTTTTTTTTGTTTATATTGTGATTATAGAAATAAGGATGAAAGTACTCAAGTGGGCATCTGCTGCTAGCTAATTTAAAATCAAACTCATTATTACCATTACTGTTGCTAAAAATGGTTACTGGTTTATAGCATTATTTGGTCCCTTTTCATGATATTCAGAGTTTTTAAGGTGAATTAAAGTGAAATAGAATTTAAGAGAAAGGTTCTGACACTTTAGAGAAAGCAGAAAGGAAATTCCACTTAACAAGGTAGTGATAAAAATTGAGATTTTTGTTTTAGGAAAGTCAGACTCTCGCAAGATCAAATTATGCCACTCAATTTTAAATCTCTCAATCTCTTATATTCCCATTCATATAAAAAGGATGTTTCAAGTGAGCCAGTTTACTGCAGTGGTCCTTAGTAGTTTGTCTTCAGTGGCTAAGCTTGCACTTCTTACTTTTGAGAAGACAAGTGTGTGGCATGAAATGTGATCTCAACTTTCCCATTAAAACAGAGACGTTCTGTTTCCTCCCAAGGTGCAGAACAGCAATGCCTATTATCTATTCTTCTCTTTGAAGTGACTCAATTCCTTTTGTCTTCTCAGTGCGAACAATTTTAGCTTTTACAGTACTTTTCAACATTCTCAGACAATGTTCTTGCTCTTTTTGTAACCTTGTGCATTTTGAACACACTCACAAATCTGAATTCTCCCTCATGTCACTCACCATCTTTATTCAATTCATTAATGAACTTCTTTCCTCTATTTTACTTGTACTGAGTTCTGGCCAATATCTAGGCACTCCAGGTGAATATATAAATGCACAAATAAACAGCCCAGACTGTTTGCTATGAACTCAGCTATGCAGTAAAGAAATGTTGTATTTTAT
>PYHW01009642.1:925610-945623 GCA_013186435.1 Turdus rufiventris
TGAAAGGGAATAATGATTACCTTTGGCAATCAAACATATTATATGCATGTAACATGTATAATATTCGACTATTGCCATCTCCAGGGCAATGAGACTTGAGTCAAACTTTGATCCCTGTTAAATTTTGGGTTTTCTTTCACATCATATTAAGGTAGCTCTTTGATCTAGGAATTGCAGGTACTTTTGCCTTTACACCCCACTCATCAGAATCCTTGTGAGAGAAGATTTTAGCATGGTAAGTCTTCAGAGGGAGGAGGAATAATAATAATAAGAGCACATTTATTTCTGGAGGACAGAAAGTCCTTGATGATCAATTAAGGTTGCTTCACTTAGGCCAAATGAGGGCTACAAAAACTGTTCAGAATGTTGAAAATACAAAGGTTATTCAAACAGAGTCTTTGTGTCTTTTGATAATACTGAAGGTAATGTCATCTGGTGTTTGGCTTTGTCTGCCATTTTACTTCATTTGCAACTTTCGATACAAGGTAGAAACATTTGTTGCTCAGTCGGATTTTACTGGCAGAAAAACAGAATAAGAGTTAAATATTGTGACAGAAGATCAGTAGTGTCACAGCCTGTTAAGGAAACCTGCCTGTTTGACCACTCAGGAGCTACTCTGGCAGTCACACTTGCACCACCCCAGGCTTTTGCTGTGGGACTGAAGCCCCTTCAGCACAAGCAGCTCCAATGAGCTGATGGGTGCCCCACCTGACTCCCCACACACTCACATGGAGACAAGTTTCATGAGACTCACATGTCAGACAAGTTTCTCTCACTGCCTTGACCGAAGGTTTCCGATAGAGTTCTAGACTGTGCTTCCTTTAAGAATTTTTATTGTGGTGCAGCAGTATAATGAGAGATGGAGTTGGGTGTCTCCTGGTAGGGACCCTGAACAAAGGAATGCCTGGCTTTCATTCTGTGTTTGATGGTGATAATTTTGATGGTTGAAAGTTTGAGGGTGTTTAATTGCGATATTTGATCTGTGGTCTTCTCACTGTTCATTAGTTTCTCCAGAGTCTCTGGGTGACGGTATCATCCAGCTGCCATGGCAAGTCTGTGCCTTTTATTGGGCAAAAGGGCTCATTGCTGAGGGTTTCAGCCATTTCCCCCCACCCAGGGCACAAACTGTAGCTTTCAGTGCAGCTGTACATTGAGCTACCTGCACTATTTGTAGTCCTCAACAGCTTTCAGCACATAAATCTGGTGCTTGAGATTAAGGTCAGTGTGGGCTAAGGAGATCATTTACCCTGGAGTATCACAGAATTGGTGGGATTGGAAGGCACCTCTGGAGATCATGTGGTCCAACCCTGTTCCAAAGGCAGGGTCACCTAGATCAGGTTCGACAGGAAAGGAATGCGTCCAGGTTTTGAATGTCTCCAGAGATGGATACTCTGACCTCTCTGGGAAGCCTGTTTTAGTGTTCTGCTACCCTAAGTGTAAAGAAGCTCTTCCTCATGTTGAGATGGAACTTTGTGGTTTAGTTTATGGCTATTACTCCTTGTACTGTTGCTGGGCAACACTGAAAAGACTCTTGCACCATCCTCTTGACAACTTCTTTGAGATGTTTGTATGTATTGATTAGATTTCTGTCTTCTCTTCTTTAGACTAGATAGACTCAGCTCCTGCAGTCTCTCCTTGTGAGAAAAGTGTTCTGGGCCCCTAATTATCTTAGTGGCTTTCTGCTGGATCATCTTTAGTAGCTCCTTATCTTTCTTGTACTGAGGAGCCCAGAACTCTACACAGCACTCCAGATGTCCTATTAGGGATGAATAGAGGGGGAGGATCAACTCCCTCAACCTGCTGGGCACAGTCTTCCTGAGGTACCCCACAATACCACTGGCTCATGGTCAACTGGTGGCTCCACCAAGATTCCAAGGTCCTTCTCTGCAGAGATGCTCTCTAGTAGGTCAGCCCCTAAGCTTAAGCCCCTGAGCTTAAGCATTGGTACTTGATCTTTTCCAGGTGCAGTCCCCTTGTTGAGCTTCATTAGGTTTCTCTGGTTCAATTCTCCAGCCTATCAAGGTCCTGCTAAATGGCAACACAGGCTTTGGGTGTATTAGCCACTCCCCCAAGAGTATGTATGAAACAAAGTGTTGAAAGGCATTAGTAGGATTTGATAGCAAGCTTCAAGAGTGATGTGATTGCATTCCTAGGATTAGAGAAGGTTGAAGAATGACCTGCATCTTTGCATCTTCTGTTTATGGTGTGCTTCATCTCAGTTGATTCTAGCTTGTGTAGTTTTATTGATCGCAATACCAGACTAGTGCTGATATGCTGCTAGTGATACATTGGACAGTTAGCACCAGATGTATTTAATATCTCTGAAGCTATTAAGATAATTCAGAGTGGGTTTTAGGATGAATCCTGAAGCACAAGAATCCCATGTGGTAGTGCTATTTAATGTTGGCCGACTAGCAGGTTGCTTCTTGCCTGTTTGCAGGCAGAGGTAAATAATTTTTTGTAATTTTTAATAATCATTTCCCTAACATCCCTGCTCCACAGTTAACTAGACAGTTAGTTCTTAAAGTTATACTGAATAGATCGTTGCAAAAAAATGAAAAATGCAGATAAAAAAAGATTGGAAATATTGGAAAGCATTAAGTAGTATAATTACAAGACTCACTAGAGGGCTCTGCCTGTAATTTGACTAAATATGTAGCAGGTTATGAGCTGTCAGAGTGTCGTGGTTTGACATTGGCCAGATACCAGGCACTAAAGAAAGCCTTTTGCTCACTCTCTCTTGTTACAGTTGGGCAGAGGAGAGGGAAATGAAATTAATTAAGGGTTCATGAGTTGAGATAAGGATTAGGAGAAAACACTCTTAAGGGCAAAATAGGTTCAAAATTAAAGGTATAAGGTAAATTTATTACTAACAGAGTCAGAGGAGGATAACGAGAAATAAAATAAGCCTTTAAAACACCTTTCCCACCCCCCACAGGCCCTCCTTCTTTCCCCTGGCAGCACAGGGAGACAGGGATTGGGGGTTTTGGTTAGTTCATCACCCGAGATCTTTTTTCTGTTCACCTGGGAAGTATTTTCTCTGCTATGCCATGGGGTCTCTCCCATGGGAGATAGTTCTCCGTGAACTCGTCCAGTGTGGCTCCAATCTTATGAGCAGCAGTCCTGCCAAAATTGCTGCAACGTGAGTCCCTCCCGTGGGCAAACAATCTGTAAAATTGCTGTGGTGTGGGCCATTCATCCACAGGGTGCAGTACTTTGAGGATCGGCTGTTCTAGTTTGGAAGCAAGGGCCCTCTATCTCTTATCTCTGGAACCAGGGGTCCTCTGTCTCTATTTGGGTCTCCTACTGGATCATAGCTCTCTCTGGCATTCGCCTGCTCCAGTGTGAGTACTACTCTTATGGGCTGAGTGTGGATCTCTGTGTTTTCTGGGGACCTCATGGGCTGCAGGGGCGCAGCCTGCTTCACCATAATCCTTACCACGGCCTGCAGAGGAATCTTAGCTCCAACACTTGGAGCAGGTGAGTACCCTCACTTCCTCTTCTTCTCTGACTGGAAGAAAAACTTTTCCATAGGAACCATTGCCAATAAGTTCCACCAATTCAAAGTTTTTTGCAGGATCCTACAGTGCTGGGAGGTCAATCTAATCTAAGTTCCATATTGTGGAGCTGCTTGCCATGTTTTTGCTGCCAGCCAGGGCCACTTGCAGTTGCAGCCACTGCGGTGCTAGCACTATTTAATGCTTCTCCTTACACAGGGTGGTGGGAAGGAGAAGCCACTGCTGCTGCCTCTGCCTTCTGCTGGCTAGTGGTGGCCAGGCAAAGGCTCACTGTGGGCCACATCAAGGTGGCAGCAGCCACAGTGACAAAGCGCTGTGGGCTGTGCTGGGATGGCCCCCCACAGTGATGCCTTGCCGACCCTGGAGAAGTCTGCCCGTGCTCTATTTTGATGTTATTCTTAAATACGTCATCATGAAGGCATTACCAACCTCTCTAATTGGGCCAGCAGCATGTCCATCTTCAGAGCCATCAGAGATTTGCTCTGTCGGACGTGGAGGAAGCTTCTAGCCGTTTCTCACAGAAGCCACCTGTGTGGCCCTTTCCCACTGCTAAAAAAACAGACCATGCCAAATCAACACACGGAGTAACAAAAATACTATAAGCAAATCTGTAAATATTTTCGTTGTTGGTCACCTAATATTAGAGAGTGGAGGATGAACTCACTAAAGGACAAATGCAGCCAGTTCTAAATGTATTAAAGAAATACCATTCTTGGACCATGATTGAGTATATTCTGTCTTTGATAGCTGTTTGAAGTCTGAAACTCTCATCTTGGCTACCGAAGAAGAAATATTTTGAAATTTCATATTGATAGAGTGCTCAGTGTTGTTATGCCTTCTTTACTTGTAAGGCTGGCTCACAGAATCACTGTACGTTCTACTGTTTGTGTAAACTTTTAGTTATGATGGAGACATTGGAGTTGTATGGCTGCAAACTCCCACAGTACTGCATCAATTTCCTTTTTCTCAAAATCATAACTGTAATATGCATTGAAATATTTAAGGCAGTTGATAGTTTCGATCTTCTTACTGTCTTAAAACTGGGTTGCATATCCATATCATTCTACCAGGTAGTTTGAGTGAATTTTTGAAATGAGCTTGTGCCGTTGCCTAAAGTTCTGTCATCTTACCTGTATGTTTTGGGTTTTATAATTAACATTTTGTGAAAGAATGAATTTGTAAATTTGTGAATTTATGTCTGAGCCTCCTGAAGTTGGCTGCATTAACATGGTCATAGACTTCTAGGGATGGCTGAAAATCGAACAGTTCATAGATGCTGAAGAAACTGGGAGACCATCTTTTTTTGGGGGGGGGATGAACTTGTTAGAGATCAAATAGGAATTCTTTTTAATGCAAACTTTTAGTGTCTTGAATAGTGCAATTAGGATTAAGCAAAGTAATGCTGTGGTGAAATGTCACAACTTAATATTTTCAGCACTAGCAGGCTTTTACTGTGAAAAGATAATTGAAATTGTGTGTGGTTCTTGAAGTTCTTGATGGTCATATCATTAAAAGTAGTTTAATTAAGCTGAAGATAATATATATTACATGTTGAAAATGTTCATAATCTTTTGGTTAATAATATTTGCCTAATCCATTTATCAGTGCTTTGCAAACTGTGTTACATCTTCTTAACTGGTCTTCTCCAAAAATACAAAGTAATTTTTATCTTTAAAAAATTGATGATTTTTTTTGTGAATTTGCATGCTTCTAATTCATGAGTTCGTCAGGCTTGCTTGTAGTATTGCTGCTGGATGCTTTTACACTTGTATATATATAGTACATGCCTTTTCTTTTATTGACATATGCCCTTTCCAAGAGGAGCAAGAACTTCTAGACCATCAATGCTTGATGAAGATTTTCTGGAACCATTATCACTTGTCAGTTTTGTCATTTTCCTTACTTTTGTCTTGTCTGAAAGCTCAGAGGAAGAAAAAAACCATATACTTACATACCCACATACATATATACATGAACACACCCATATATGCACACACGCACATATATCAGGAGCTTTTGCACAGCTTATTCTTAAGAATTATACTTCTAACAGGCTGAGAGAGGAGGACCATAAACTCAATGTGTGGTTGCTACCACAGTGAATGCAACAGTGTGTTGAGGCTTTGGGGAAGTGAAGAAGGTTGAGAACATGAGGAACGTGAGCATCTTTTTTATTAGTAGCTCATCTTGCTTGTAATTTAAAAGTGTGAAATTTCAGCTTATTTTTTTTGGACATAACTACTTACTGGCAAATCTGAGGCTATTTATTGTATATGGCTCTCACAGGACATTTACCACTTCTTACATTTTCTGGAAGGGTTTGGCTAACAAATTCGATGTCATGTAACCTTTCAGATCTTACCTGTGAAAATATTCTTCTCAATTTGAATTTATGTAATTAATCTGCTACAGCACTGCAATCAGTGGAATCATCACAAAAAAAGTAAATTAAACTCCTAACTTATAGTATTTGATTCCTAAAAGTACTGTTAAGTAACTTGATAGAGGAGTTTGTCTCATTTTTTCAGGACAATTTTGTTTTATTTGGTGTTTTGGTTCAGTCAGCAATCAGTACAATTCTGAAATCTCCAGCTGTAGGGAAGTTGAACCTTGAACTTAGATACGTGGGTATAATCATGAGAGGAATATTTTCTCTCTCAGTTACAGCATCCTAAATGCATTAGATTGCATTACATTGCATGTGTATGTCCAATTTTAATTCAAATTCCAGTCTCTTCACTTCATGTTTTCACCCCTAGGAATTTAAATCTCTTCTTAGATAGTGACTTGATAAAATGGTTAAATTCAACTGATAGTATTTTTATGAAATAGTCTGCTAGTAGTTTAAAAAAAATGTAGGGAATTTAAAAAAATGTAGACAGAATTTTAGTGTATAAAAGCACTACATGATAAATAGTCAAAAGCAAGCATTTTATATTATATATAACTGAAACAATTATAGAATTTTTAGAATAATGAGTTGTTAATGAATAACTGAAAGCAGTTAGGGGTGAGTGGTATATGAAGACAGCTCATCCACAAAAGTTAAAAAAATTATAATATTAATGCCTGAAACATAGTTTTTATCTTGGACTGAACTAGGGTCTTTAAAATAGCATGCTTCTGTAGTTCTAAATGATCAAAACTGTATTTTGGCTGTTCTGAAACGATCTAGTGCGTATTTTCTGGTTGTGTCCTCCCTTTATCAATATCTGTTGTCTCATAAACTGTTGTATTGTTTTCTTATGTTTTTAATAGCATGGGAAAATGGAGTAAAATTTTGCAATGTGTTCTTTATTGCTTGATTTATTTTCATTTTCCTCCTTTTTGCATTGAATAACAGCTGTTAGCCGGGATGATAGCAGAACCTGCTTTTCTCTCTGAGTATACTATCTTTGCTTTGGATCCCACCAAACAACCTAAGCCACAGAGTGACGGTGTGGTGAGTCCTCCCCACCCCTCTTAGTGATGCCTTTAGCAGGTGGAGGAGAGTAATGTACTAGAAGGCAAACTTAGTTGCTTGTGGCTTTTCTCACAAAGATCTCTGTCTTAACTACCTTCTTGCTAACCCTGCGCTAAATTTCACAGAGGTAGTACCTGGTAGCTCCTGGCTGGTATGCTGTATGATGTGAATTTATTGTAACATTTAAAAATTAACATATTTTCTCTTGTACAGGTAACAGTACACAAATTCAAATAACTGTTGCACAAGTTTGTATGTGTATTGCACAGAAATTTCCTCTTCATATTTATGTATGTCTGTATGTATTTCAAGATAAATGGATATAATTAACATTGATATTGGTTACATGTAAAACTTACATGCCATTTGCTGTATACATTGAAATGTAGTGTGTTGTTTACTACTAATGGTAGCAGGAAATAATTATTTCACATAGACACAAATCAATCTACACTTAGTTGATAACCTGGCAGTTATTATTGTGAGGATAAATAGCCTTTTTTTAATAATTAGATTTTACTTTAAATATATGTTTGTTTTCCTGGAAATGTTGTCTTCACCTTGTATAAGTGGAGAAGCTCAGTGAGAAGAGGCTAGAAGTTAAGAAAAAAAGAGGCAGGCTTAGAGAGGAAGTCAGACTTCTGCTTTCTAATATAGACACATGCAAAGCTGTATTTTTATTATTGGCACAGGACAGGAATGCCATTTTTCACATGCTTCAGACGCATGGCATTCCTGAGCCTATAAGTGATTTAAAGCACAGTAATTTTTAGAATCTCAGCTCATTGTGATACTTCATGATTACTTTGTAAGTGTTCTTTTCCTGCTCATGGTTTAAAATGACCAGTCACTGAAAGCTATAGCAGGATCAAAATTCAATAAATGGGACATAGCACAACACACCATATTGTGTTGGACTTGTCTCTCTCAGGCTAAGCAAGATTGGACAGAAACAGTGATTAAAATGGTGGTCCCTGGAACATGTATTCTGACCGTATTCCAGGTCCAGCAATTGTTAAAAGATTCACTGCAAATTTAGTGAAACTTTTTTCTTTTTCACTATGCAACAGAATTATCTCAGAAAAAAAAATTTGAAATAGCCTGTTTATGTGAGTGATCCAATGTTATCTTTATATGATCTTTTAGCATTTTTAGTGGCATATTTATAGATCTTATAGTATTTTAGTGGGATATTTACTGGCTCGCATATTTATATGCAAGACTGCATACATGCAAGTAATTGTAAAGTAGCAGTTATTCTTAATTCACTGTTGCCACAGTGTAATTAATAATATGTTACTTGTAAAACTCATTTTGGTCTCTGAACTTTTTGAAAATTCTAGAGCAGTACTCACAATAAGAATTGGGAGTGGGAGAAAATGACAGTAAGTTTATAGAGACTAGGATGACTGATTAAAAGAAAAATTAAAGAAACACCCACATTATATATGTTTACAAGGCTTAGATACTTTAAAAATACGGGAGAGAAAAGTTTCACCAACACACAGAAGTGCATATTAATTCTGCTAAAACAAAACAGTATTTTAACATATGTGATCTGAGAGTGAACAGCATAGAGAAGTGACTGTAACTATGGATTTTTTGGCATGGATGAAGTTAGTATAAACTCTTTACTAACTAAGTTGCAAAGGTTTTGTTTCACAAAGAAACCGTTCAAAAGATTCTTGGACACAGTGGGGTTTTGTTTTTAAAGAAAAAAATAAAGGAAAATAAGGGAAGAAAACATGTATTATGCTCTCCTTCTTTTCTCCCTTCATAATTGTTCAGTTTTGGAATACTTGAGAAAATATTACTATTAAAAACAGTAAAATGTTTTTATATACAGACATTTAAGCTTCCACTTCTCAGGCTTGCTAATGTATTTATACCTTTGAGAAATAGGTATGATTTTGCATTTCAGAAATAGGGAAGTAAGGTGGCACAAATGTTACTGGAGCACCCTAATGTGCTCCTGTTGAAACTGAGCTCTGATTTATATACATCTTCATAGTAAAAAAAGCAATGTTTTTATTAGAGATTGTAAGTATAGCTGTCTTTGGATAGAGATATGGATGTTATGGGTTTGTGGAGGAAAAACTTCCATTGGTCTCCAGAAACCCTGATGTAACTGCTGGTTTTAAGACTTTGAAAATGGCTGCTTGTGCTCCATGAGTCTAATTTTGCTGAAAGCTCTCTTCAGGCTTATGAAAGGCTGGAGCTTTTAAGCTTTTCAAAGCCTCTTGGGTCTGTGCTTATATATAGAACTTCAATTCATGCTTACCATGCAGTGCATGAATACGCAAATACAATCCTTTGCCCTAGAGCACGTGACCTAGACTTGCAGCAACCAGATACCTATGGTGGTTCATTTTTTATATAAAATATTACTAGTGTGACCCTTTTATTATTTACGCCCATAGAAAGCGTAACACAAATATAGGTTCTTCTTTTGTTCCCATGGATTGAGTACAAAGATGATGGCATAATGAGTAGGAAACTTAAAAGTGGCAACACTAGTTTAGTTTTGAAATTACATTTTTAAGGATATTTATAGGTCCTAAAATGACAGCTTTTTAAGCATCTTCATAAAAAGGAATAGCATCCATGGGTTTATATTCATAAAAACCTTATTAAATTTAATAACTCTACCTAATCTTGTGTTTTAAAATAGATGTTACATGTTAAATTATACTTATGAATTAGATGCACAAAGCCTCCATAGTTTCCTTTAACTCTTTTTTATATGTATCAGAATACATGACTTTTGAAAGAAGTGTGTGTGTTTAGTTAGTAAGTCACAGAATCACAGAATTAAGTAGGTTGGAAAAGACCTCTGAGATCATCAAGTCCAACCTATGATCTAACACCACCTTATCAACTAGACCATAGCACTAAGTCCCACATCCAGTCTTTTCTTAAGTACCTCCAGAGATGGAAACACCACCACCTCCCTGGGAAGCTCATTCCAATGCCCAGTCACTTGTTCTGTGAAGTCTTGGTAAAGTGTTTGTCTTCCTGTGTTGTCAGTCCTGTAGTACCACAGCAGATGCTTTGTAAATTATAAAGCAGAAGTTAATTTTTTATTTGGATTATCTTCTTATTAACTTTTCCTGTTAGGAGAAAAAGCAAGAACATGTAATGGAGCCAAGAATACAGTGTAGAAATGCTTCCGTTTAAAAGCCATAAAAACTGTTAATCCATTAGGAACAAATCCACTGCCACAGGATAGTGTTCCGAAGCAGAATGCAGAATTTGTTCAAGCCAGGTGAAGCAGTTTTCAAATCCGGACTTGTATGGCTCATTTTCTTCTGTCTGCATGTGGGTAACTGTTCAGTTCTCTGGTTTCCTTAACTATCTGGATTTTTCTTTGTTCTGTGGTATTTCCGTACTGCCTCAAATTTGTTCCATGTCAGACTTTTTTAAACCCCTTTTACAGTAAATCATTCCTCTGCCACATTAATGTTTAGATATGCTTATAGGCGTATCCTGAGTAGAAGCTATCAGTGAGTATGATCATGTAGGAGATATATATACAAAGATGGTTGTGATTGAGATTTCAGTTCTATGTACACCTTAGATTCTACAGCTAGCATATAACAGTCAGGGTACAGCTTGATTAAAAATTAAGGGTGACCTCAGCTACTCCTCCTTCAGCTTCCCCTCCAGCTCTTTCACCATCTTTGTCGCCCTTCTTTGGGCATTCTCTAATGGTTTTATGTCTTTCTTATGTTGTGGCACCCAAAACTGCCCCCAGCACTTGAGGCTCAGCTGCCCCAGTGCAGAGCAGAGTGGGACAATCCCCTCCCTTTCCCAGCTAGTGATGCTGTGCCTGATGCACACAGGACAGGGTTGGCCCTCCTGACTATGCAGGCGCTGCTGACTCAGATTCAACTTGCCATCAACCAGGACTCCCAGGTCCCTTTCTGTGGTGCTGCTCTCCTGTGTCTTGTTCCCCAGTCTGTCTGTACATCCAGGGTTGACCCATATCAGGTGCAGAATTTGGCACTTGTTTTCATTGAACTTCCTATGGTTTCTGATTACTCAGCCCTCTGATTTGCTGAGACCCTCCTCTTCTAGGGCCTCTCTGCCTTCAAGGGAGTCAACAGCTTCTCCTGATTTATTATCATTGTCAAAATTAGTGTGCTTTCAAGTCCTGCATTCAAGTAGTTTATGAAGATGCATTCAAGTGATTTAGGAAGAGCAAAGGGCCAAGGATGGAGCCCTGTGGAATCCCACTAGTGACAGCTCACCAGTCTGATGTCACCCCATTGACTGTAACCCTTTAAGCCCGACCCGTGAGCCAGCAGGTCACACACTGCATGATGTGTTTATCCAGCTGTATGCTGAACATACTGTCCAGGAAGATCCTGTGAGAGACAGTATCAAAAGCTTTACTTTACTGAAATCCAGAAAGATTACAAGTAGCTTCCCTTGGTCAGCTCAGTGGGTTACCTTCTAATAAAAGGAAATCAGATTTGGCAAGTGTGAGTGTCGACTTGTGAACCCATTACTGGTTTTGACCAGGAACTTCTCTGTCTTGCAGTTGTTTTTCAATGACTCCCAGAAAAATTGTCTCCATAATTTTACCAGTCAACGAAGTGAGACTGAGAGGCCTGTAGTTTCCAGGGTCATCCTTCTTGAAAATTAGAGCTGGGTTAATAAAAACCCGAACACAGGACACAGGAAAAAGCAGGATAGACAGGCTAGGAACAGAAATGTCTAAACTCTGTGAAAAAAAAAAAACAAAAAAACCACAAAAGCCAAACCACTAAAGAAACCCCAAACCAAACAAACTAACCAACGCAAGGCTATTGTTTTTTGTTGTACTGGTTTTGTTGTGTTGGGTGAGGTTTTTTTAATGTGTATGTTTTGTTTTCCTTTCTGTGGGTATGCGAAAGTTTTATGTAAGATACATTTTCTGAAGGTCTTATTTTCTTCCCATGCTTGTTGGAACTTTAAACAGTTTGTTACCAGCACTTACTTTCCAGGTACTTTCTGGTCCCCAGTGCACCAAAACAGAGAAAGATGGTGCTACAGCCAACTCTTACTCATATTGGCTGTAAATGCTAGTTATCAATTAGATTTTTCCTGTATAATTTTGTCTTTTTGGTGTGTCTTTGATTTGTCCATAAATGTTATATAAATAATCATTATGAATTACTTAATTTGAGATGTCCATATTTGCTGATATCTCATACTAATCCATGCACACATAGCTGCTTGGTAGTTCTGCATATTGCAGCAATCTGTTTTGAATTTAACAAACTAGCTTGTTTGCATGAAGACATCTTAATAAGCTTTCTAAAGAAAGTACTAAAAGCACAGGCAAAGAAAAAAGCACAGATACTGTTTCTAGGAATCATTGAATTACAGTCCTTGTGCTCTGTTTTTTCTAATGGCTGTTTTTACCTCCTGTAGAACTTGAATAAGCAACCACTTCCTGGATCCGCAGAAAACAATGGAAGTGAACCTGTGCCTCCACAGGTACATGGAGGGCATGGGGGGGTTGTTTCCTGCTTCACTGCTGTGTTGTCTTTGTGTTGCATTGGCTTAAGTGCCCAGTATATATCTTCATGCTGAAATAGGGATGATCAGTACTTGCCTGTCAGGATGCTCAGATATTTTGTTTGTGTGTAATCCCATTAGCTGGTGTTAAGAAGTATTGTCATTGCTGTACTCACTTTCAAAAGTAGTTTTATGTAAAAATCATAAAGCCATTTAAAATAAAAATAAGGAAAGGACTGTTCAAGGTGACTTGCTGGAACTAACTGTCGTACAAGGACTTCTACCATTAATTTTTCCCTTTGTCATAGGAAAGTATCTGTGTCTTTGACATAAATACAGTCTTCTGTGTAAAACATCAAGAAGTGGGTCAGTTATATTTGTCAAGTTTGAGACAATAGTAAATAACCATTTATATTAGTTACACATTCTTCACTTTTTAGAGGAATTACACAGAAAGACATTCTTCTAAAAGTTTAAATCAGAGCTGTAGCTTATTAGATTTAGTTGCTGTCTGAAATTGCACACATCTGGTAGTTGCATACTTGATTTTTCTGACAAGGAGATGGTTCTTTTAAGGGAGTGGCAGCTATTTGATGTCATGCATACGTTAGACAACAGTATTTCTTTACACAGGTCAGGTCTCTTTCCTGGACTTTAGTATGTCTGTCTGCCTAAAAGCAGTGCAGAAATAATTACTGTGTTTGAATTTTTGCAGCCAAGTGACACTCAGTCTTTTGCCCAGAGGCTTCAGCTTCGAGTTCCGTCCATGGAGTCTTTGTTTCGGAGCCCAGTCAAAGAGACCCTATTTCGCTCTTCTTCTAAAGAGTCCCTGGTACGAAGTTCTTCAAGAGACTCACTGAATCGACTAGACTTGGAAGCTGCCAGTCCCACCTTTGATTCACCTTCTGACATTGAAAGTGAAACAGAAGAGCCTCTGGGAAATACGGACAGCTTCAGCAAAGAGCAGTTGCTGCAGCGTCTGCGTAGAATGGAGCGCAGTTTGGGCAACTATAGGGGAAAATATTCAGAGGTAGGCAATGTGACTGGTTTAGCTAGGCAAAAGGGGGAAAAAGATTAGTCTAAAAGATACTGCAGCAGTGGATAATTTTTTTGTTTTCCTATTTGGAGCAAATGTTTCAACTTACAACTAACATGGAAGTTAAATTATTCTAAGTTTAGTTATTTTTGACCTAATAGATCAAATGTTTTTCTGGTAATAAAGCACTGAAATATTTTTCTCTTGTTTGTAAATAATTTCCTGATGTCAGCAGTAGTGGTTAATTAATGGTTATTCACACATAGAAGGCCTATTAAAATTTCAGCTGAAAGCATCTAGCAGGGGATGGAGTTCACTACAGAGATGAGCATGACTTGTACTCCCATGACAGCAAATTTATTCTTTTTCTGCAACTTGTTCTTGAGATGCTCAGTGTATATTCTATCCATGTGCAATAGGAAGGCATTTTGTTTTCAAGAAACAAGTTCTAGTCTTCATAATTTCCAGGTATTCCCTGGAAGGAATTAATTCAAACATCTTATTTTTCTATATTTTAGTGAAAGCCAATTATATAAGTATTCCCAATTACTGGGGAAAATAAAGCTAACTGATGATGGTGTTTTGGTATTGAGCTTTTAAATTAGTTTTGGGGTTTTGTTTGGGTTTTTCATTATTTTTTGAAGTGTGAGTGTGTTGTATTTAAAACTGGATGTCTGTACTGTTTTTTACAGTTCTTTTAATGCTTACTGGCCTCAAATACAAAAATTCCAGTGCAGACTTTTATCGAAATCCCTGGAATCTAAAATATTTATACAGTGACTGCAGTATTCAGCATACGCCTCACAGTAATTTTTCCTTCACTTCTAGCTAGTGTAATAAGTATTTTTAAAAAGTTTTTGTAAATAGTAGTTGCTAAAATGAAAATTCTTCAGTTTGTGGGTTTGTTTTAGTGCTTTTTTTTGGTTTATTGGGTTTTTTGTATTAGTGTAATCTGTCCACCAAGTCCTAACCTTCTCTGTCAAAAAGGCTTTGGTTTTTTTTCCCTGTTTTGTGAGTTTCTTTGAAATTGAAAAAAGATTGTTTTGCTGGGGCTTGGAAGAAACTTGTTTCAATCTATATTGAGTAATTAAGGCAGAAATCTTTTTTTTTCCTCTTGAAGTAGGATGCAAAGTTAGCATCTCAAAGATATGGTAAAGTAAACCATCCATAGCAGTTTTAATTTTCTTAGAAGGGCAAAATAAATATGACTTTGAAAATGTTTAGGTTTTTTTTTTTTAATAAGAATTTGAAGATATATTTTGACGTACTGATTTCTAGTTTCAGTGTTCTAGATTTGATTTTCTTAAATTTTTCATCAGCTTGAAAACAGGATGTTCTAATTCCAAGTGCTATCATCTACTTCAACATAATGCTGTTTGGCAGTTGTAATCAAATATTTAAGTAAACTAAGCTGCGCAGTTAGCCCTTTTGTCAGCTTACAGTGAGAGAGGAAATACTGTCCACTTTCAATCTGTCTTTGCTGGATATATGCAAAGCATATGGGATAAGACCATCACGCCTTGTTTCTGTTAGATTTAGAAATGTGTTTTTTAATGCATGCTTTTTGTAAAATTAGTTTTGCTTAATCTCCCTGGGACATGTACTCTTACAAGTGGTCACCCCAATGGGGTGTAACTTTCTGATACTGTTGGGTTTGACCCCCTGTGCTGAAGGATGATATGTGGTATGTCTTCTAAGGGAAGGGAAAACTGTTTATGAATGCTGAGTAACATCGTTGATTTGTCATGTAGGCTTGTATTTTTTAATTGGAGACATTTTACAGATAGAAAAAGAAAACATTAAGAAAATTTAAGTACATTTCTGTCAAAAGAGCGTTTTCAAATGCAGCAAAGAGTTTGAAAATGCAGGTAGTGATGCAACTAAGGAAATCATTTTGCTGACTATGCACAGATGTATTATCATCTTTATAACCGATTTGTGTATTTTAGCTGGTGTCTGCTTATCAAGTTACCCAGCGGGAAAAGAAGAAGCTACAGGTAAGCATTACTTTTCATCCTCTCTTACCTGCACGCTTTTTTGAGTCTTAAAATGTGTAGTGACAATACAGATTTAATTTTCCGTCTGTTGTGTGTATGTGACAGAAGATGATTTCTTAGCTGGGATTTCTAAGGAAGCCAAGGTAAAATTTATTTGTCAAAATAACTGTGAAGTATTGTATTCCAGCCTTTTTTGTTGCATCAGCTGACTTCAGGTGATAGATTGATAGATTGCCAACAGTTGGCAGTTTATGACAGTATTTGCATATCAAGTGTGACTTGAAAGAGAAACAAATAATTACATCTGTGAATTTAAAAAAATTATTTATCCATTTTAAAATTACATTTAATACACCTGATCTTTATTCTTCCTTTTTTCTTAAGAGCATTCTGAGTCAAAGCCAGGATAAAGCACTTCGCAGAATTGGAGAACTGAGAGAGGTAATTTCCTTTATTGATTGCATTTTTACTTTATATCATACCTACATAGGATCTTTTTCTGCCTAGCTTCTGACTTTTTTGTTCACGAAGTATTTTCTATTATAGAGCAAGGTATTTTACTGGTTTTGGGGCTTTTGTTTGTTTGTTTGTTTGTTTGTTTGTTTGTTTTTTGTTTATATGGAGTTATTCCTGTGGCTTGCTTCCTATTCAGCAGCTTATTGCTATACTCTTAAGACAGAGCAGTGCATCACCAACTGAACTGCTTCTCTTGTTCATTGTGAAATAGGTAGAAGTATGTGTGGTTCTTGCAGTATTGTTGGGTCCAACCACAGATATCTCTGTGCAATTTATTGCTCTGTCATTGCTGAAAAATAATAATTCTGGCAAACACAAGTAATAAGCACATTTTCATAAGGATTTCAGTGATTATTAAAAATAGTTGGAAAATTAAAAAAATCTTTATCTCAGTTGTAGTACTTACATTGTTTTATGGATTTTAGTACAGCTTGGTTTCAATCATAAAATCATGTAGGTTTTGTTATGACTCCTTGGGTTATAGTGGAATTAAAAGGAGAAACTCTAGTGTATTTGGTATTGATAATAAACACAATGGACTTAAAAAACATGTATAGATGAACAGGCATAACAGATTAACAGAACAAGTTCAAAAATACCATGTTGTCAAGCCCTGGTGAAGCACAATGTGTAGCTGAAGCCATTTTATTGCCTCAGAAGCTAGTGCAACACCAGGTTTGGAGATGGGCATGCAAAGACCTCTGTTCATGCACTTATGTTGCTGGAGAGTTGGCTACCATTTAGCCCAAAGTCACAGGCTTTGTCTTAGGACTGCACACTTGTTTCTGGCATGTGCCATGCTGAGCAGCAGCAGTGGCATGGAGGTTGCAAAAGCCGTTAGACCGTGGCGAGGTCCCACATTTGCCTGAAGGGGAGACTCCAGGCAGTTGGGTGTTTTCCCCACAGAAAGGAATGAAACATGTGCCCTTCATAATAAGGGATGGTGACTGGCCATGTGTGTACTGAAGGCTTAAACTCACCCACAAGGAGCTCTTCCTGTGACTAGTCAGGCACCCAGTCATTTCAAGGGAGGTCACTGACAAATTACTGGGAACTCTTTAGTGATCCCAGGAGTAAGCATGCTGTGAGCTGTGTGCACTAGTGAGATAACATTTGGGGTCACATTTCTGCCCCAACAACTGAGAAGTGTGTGTCAGTGTGGGAGTACCGTACTCATCTGAGCTGTAGCCTGTGTCTAGGCTGTCACCATGTCCTAAGCTAAACTGTCAGTTCGTAGGAGGGAAAAACCCATTGCATGACTGTCAGAACTGGCTTGCCAAGGTTGTATCTTTTCCTGATCTATAAAAGGTCAAATGAAAAAGCTTATTCTGTTTTAGGTCTGTATCTTCATGTTCCTGTAGGATTGGTTTTCCAGTTTATTGTTAAAGTTTACTTTTTAAAGTAAGGAAGGCATATGTGGAACGGAGTTAAATCTTTGACATATGGCAAAAAGTTGGACGTGCATTTTATTTTCACTTCTATCATAGTCTTTGTCATTCATATATGTAGATAAGTTATAAATTTATTTTTGATTTATATATACATTTGTAGATATATTTTGTGCAAAATTTAATTTCATTCTTACGAATCTTGTAAATGTAAAGATTTCTTCAAATCTAACACTGAAATTATTTTTCATTAACTGATGCACTTCAAAAAAGTGTTTTTCTAATCTTTCGGAAGCCCAGGTGTTGCAGCATTAGGTAAAACAGACAGTGAAGGAAAAATTAGAAATAAAATGGTAGGTTTCCATTATGGAAGCTAAAATGGTCCAAAGTAGTTAATTCATTGATGTAGTAATTTGTTATCAGAAATCAATTTTAGTAATCCTTTTCTTCATCGTACAGTCCATTTTCCCCATAAATATGTTGAATCAGCAAGTTTCTTCTAAGAGGGCCATGTAAGAGTAAGTTACAGTAATTTCACGACTATAAGGCGCACCCTTTTGACTAAAATTTTTCCCCAAACCCGGAAGTGCACCTTATAGTCCGGTGCGCCTGGACTGATGGACATCTGATGGACAAAGTTTGGAAAATTGCGAACACGGAAGTGTGGTCTGCCAGCTGAGCCAGGACCTGTGGGAGCTGCGGCTGTGCGGGGGCAGTCGGGAACCGTGGGAGCTGTGGCCGCTGGGTGGGGGAAACCGGGAACCGGCATGGCCACTGACCAGGGAGAAACGGGGGGAAGTGGCGTGGCCGCGGGAAAGCGCTGAGAAGCAGTGAGAAAGTGCCGTGGAAAAGCGGCGAGAAAGCGCCGTGAAAAAGCTTCGGAAAAGTGCCGCGAAAAAGCGTCGAAAAATTGCCGTGAAAAGCGGCCAAAAAGCGTGGAAAAAGTACCTCGAAAAAGCGTCGGAAAATCGCCGCGAAAAAGCGGCGAAAAGGTGCCGCGAAAAGCGTTGAAAAATTGCCACGAAAAAGCGGCCAAAAATCACCGCAAAAAAGCAGCCAAAAGGCGACCAAAAATTGCCGCAGAAAAGCGGCAAAAAAGTGCCACAAAAAGCAGTGAAAAATCGTGGTGAAAAGCGGCAAAATAGTGTCGAAGAATCGCTGTGAAAAATCGCCACAAAAAGCGTCCAAAAATCGCCGCAGAAATGCAGCGAGAAATCACGGCCAAAAAGCGTCGAAAAATCGCTGTGAAAAAGCAGCGAAAAATCACTGTAAAAAAGCGGCCAAAAAGCATTGAAAAATCGTCGCGAAAAGCAGCAAAAAAGCGGCAAAAAATCACGGCGAAAAGTGGCCGAAAAAGCAGAGAAAAATCGCCCCGAAAAAACGCCGCGAGAAGGTGCTGCGGAAAGCGGCAAAAAAGCGTTGGATAATCGCCGCAAAAAAGTGGCGAAAAGGTGCCGCGGAAAGCGGCCAAAATGCGGCGAAAAATCGCCGCAATAAAAAGTGGCGAAAAAGTTCTGCGGAAAGCGGCGAAAAAGTGCTGCGGAAAACGGCGAAAAATCGCGGCAAAAATCGCCGTGAAAAAGTGTCAAAAAATCACCATGGAAAAGCGGCAAAAAAAAGCGGTGAAAAAGTGGCGAAAAATCGCCGTGAAAAGCAGCCAAAAAGCGATGAAAAATTGTCGGGAAAAAGCGGCCAAAAAGCGGCGGAAAATCGCAGTGAAAAAGCGGCAAAAAATTGCCGCGAAAAAGCGAAAAGCGGCGGAAAATTGCCGCAAAAAGCGGCCAAAAAGCGTAAAAAAATTGCTGCAGAAAAGCGGTGAAAAAGCGGCAAAAAATTGCTGTAAAAAGTGGTGAAAAATCGCCACAAAAAAGCGACCAAGAAGCGTCGAAAAATTGCTGCGAAAAAGCGGCCAAAAAGCGGCAAAAGTGGCGAAAAGTGTCATGAAAAAGAGTCGAAAAAGCGTTGAAAAATTGCAGCGAAAAGCGGCCAAAAAGCGTTGGAAAATCACCGCGAAAAAGCGGCGAAAAGCCACCGCGAAAAAAGCGGCCAAAAATCACCGCCAAAAAGCAGCCAAAAAGTGATGAAAAATCGTGGCAAAAAAAGTGGCAAAAAAGTGCTGTGAAAAGTGGTGAAAAAGTGCTGCGGAAAGCGGCGAAAAATCGTGGCAAAAAAGCGTCAAAAAAGCGTCGAAAAATCGCCGCGAAAAAGCAGCGAAAAATCGCTGCTGCAAAATGCAGGCAAAAAGTGGCGAAAAATCACCTTGGGAAAGCGGCAGAAAGCGGCGAAAAGTCACCACGAATTGCGGCAAAAAAGTACCGCGAAAAGCAGCGTAAAAGCGGCCAGAAATCGCCGCGAAAAAGTGAAAAGCAGCGGAAAATCACCGCAAAAAAGCAGCCAAAAAGCGTCGAATTATCACCGCGAAAAAGGTGGCAGAAAAGTGCTGCGAAAAAGCGCTGAAAAATCGCTGTGAAAAGCGGCCAAAAAGTGTTGAAAAATTACCGCGAAAAGAGTGGCGAAAAAGTGCTGAAAAAAGCGGCGAAAAATCGCCGTGAAAAGCAGCCAAAAAGGGTTGAAAAATTGCCGTGAAAAA
>PYHW01009642.1:960044-999652 GCA_013186435.1 Turdus rufiventris
TTCAAACAATACAGTTCCTAGTGGTTTGTTTTAAATCTATATAGATTTAGATTAGAACTTGCAATTTTAAAGATTAATTTGGATAGATCATTCTGCTGTAATGCAGAATAGCAGCTGGAACATCCACCTTGTCAAAGTAACAAACATTTTGATTAAGTGCCTTCCTCTCCTACCCTTTCAAGGTTGCACGTGTCTTTTTAGTTCTGGATATTCATACTTCAGAAGTCAGTCAGTCCTGCTAAAGCTGTATTTTGTTTGGTACTCAGAGAGAAGGAAACTCTTCATGATTAAAAAAAGAAGATGAAGAATCTGTTAATATTTCTGTAGATATGAAGTTATTGTCATAGTTGTTTTGAAATAGTGTTTTTTAGGGCAGGAGAAGCAATTATGAATGATTGATATGTTATCTACACATGCTAATTAATACAGTAATTTCTTCAAATTTGCCTGGCCAGAAGCTGAAGTCAGATTAGAGATGATTCTATAGACAACTGGAAAACTTCCTGTTGTAATGGGAAGTAATTTAATTTGAATTAATGTTGTGTTGTGTACACTAGACTTTTCTAGGGTAAGATTCGTATGTTAAATACTCTCTTTTTTAAACAAAATTTTAAGTACTTTGGTTAATTTTACAGTGCATAAGTATCAACTTTAAGTGCATTTATTTATTATAGTCTTTTAAGCATGCATGTATGTGTGTTAGAATCCTTGGAAAATTAGTTAACACTGCTTTTAAGGCAGAATTGTAATGTGATCTTTACTAGATTTTTCTATTACATACTTGGCTTAATACATTCCAAAAATATTGTAAATTAGTGTGGTTCAGTACAGTTGAACTAAATTACTTGAGAAAACCATTTTGCATACTGGGAGAGTCTGAAATTGTTTTTTAGGCTGCAACCTTTGAATTGTAACAGTTTTATGCATTGGGCAATTTCATGTATTTGAGGTCAACATTTAAAATTCTGTTTTTTGGATAGTTTACATGAGGTGACTTTCACAGAACCACAGAATGGGTAAGGTTGGAATGGACCACAGTGTGTCATCTGGTCCAACCTCCCTGCTCTACTAGGGTCATCATAGACCACATGAACTGCATCAAGACATTTAAATTCTAGAGATCTTTTTCTGTATCATGGTTTAGTGAAGACCTGTATTCATGGAATGGTGTAGAAATGTTAATTTCATTTATGTTATAGCAAAATAAGGATAAGCATAATACACTTGAAATTTACTTTTTTAGTGCTGTCTGGTATAGTTGTCTATGTCATCTTGCCTACTGTTACATCTCTGACATTTTTCTTTATAAATCAGGACTTTAGTGAATTGCTCCAGTGTTTGATTTAATGTGAATGCATTTTTTGTGCAATGAAATAGTGAAAAGATAGGTATGCCTATTTTTTGTTGTGTTGTGTAAACTGTGACTTGGTCTCCCCAGTTGAAGTTCTTTTTTATTTTGTAGTTAGAGGTACATTATGTTGAAATCTCACAGAGCATCTTGTTTTTGTGCATCCACACATGCCAATAAGTGAATCATGGTGCCTTTCCCAAGCCTTGTATGAACAGGACTGGGGTAAGGGCTCTGGTTTTTTTACATCACACATTGGGTGCTTGAACTGGGTTCTAAAAAGTAAATTCTGTGCTTCTCAGGCACTTCTACTTGAGGTAACTTAACTGCAACACTTTTTTTTTTTTTTACTTCAACAAAGATCTTTTTAATTGTTTGTAAATTTCCAGATAAACTTATATTTGTTTCTCCTGAGATTACCTAGCATAAGTACTTTATGACTTCTCAGGATGCAGATTACTGACCTATTTATATTCTATCAGCAAACAAAGTCTTTAGAAAGCAAATCCTATTTGTGGGCAGCATTTCTTTTGTGAGCTTAATTAACATATACTTTGCACGTTTCTTCAGTTAAAAAAAAAGAAAAGTCTTAGTGCATTTAAAATCCTGCCTAGATGCACAAATCAACTATAGGAATGATTTCAATCTTTTTTTTCCAAAATTTGGATACGATGCCTGGTCTTAGCCCTCAGAAATTGAACGTGCAGTTCCTCCTTTGCTGGGTGGTTTACAAAGCTGGTTTGCTTCCTTCACAATTTTTAGCACTAGGAGGCACTATAGGCAAAAAAAAAGGTGTGCAGCGCCAGCAGAGGAAATGAGAAGACTTTGAACGCACCTGGGTGTTGCTCTGCATGGGAGGGGCAAGGCAAAGGGAACCAAGATTGATACTCTGGAGTGGCATAGATAAATCAGTCAACTCTCCAGCACGTGTTTTATAAAAAAAGTTTGCAAACCTCGCGCTCCTTGAGCTCTGCTTAGACTCATCTTTTGTAATTTACGTACTGCACAGGAAGGTTATCCGTTTGTCTGGTTTTGTCACATGAATGAGGTTTGCAAGACTCACCTGAGATTCTTTGGTGTGCTTGTTTCTATTTCTGACTTGCTAATGTGCCTTTGTGAGACTTCATTCAACCAATACTTGGTTGAAGGATCTTCCCTGAACAAAGTTTCGCAGGCTGGAGAAGAATGCAGAGGCTTACTGTCTGCATTCAGAGTAGGCATATTTAAATAAAAACATGGACTTTAATTCATGTTTTGATACATGTTAGAATTAAAATTTCTCACAGATTAATGGTAACAGTGATAATAGAGACCACATACTGTCTGCTTGATGATAGTTTAGCCCTCTGCTGAACTTGGTTTTGTCCAGCTACACTAGAATTAACTACTTTGAATGAAAATATCCTGTTTTGCTTAAGGGCTAAATGTGCCTGAGATGCATATAATTTAACTTTTAAAGAGCTAACTGTGTTTCTGTGAAGTATTGCTTCTTTGTGCTTTCATACCCTCTTGGCTTTTTAACCATCAGCTTTTGTCCAGTTTTTGCATTATCATCCTGCTTGTGATTATGGTGTTGCAGCTTTTGTACTGCATGTTGCTCAGCAATTCCGTATCCTGTTGTGGACCTGGATCTTCTCTTTGGCTGATCTGTGGGCTATGGCAAGCATATTCTCTTTCCTTTTGCAGCAGTAACAGGTTTCTCAAATGAAAATAAGATACATAACGCTCAGAACATGAATCGGAAAATGTGTATGGAAAAGTGAAATAACTTGATTTTATTTGCAGGCTTTAGTTTCAAGCTATACTTTGCGAAGGTCCATAGGGTGGGGATTTTTTGGTTTGATATTTTTATTTGCTTGTTTGATTGGTTTTTTTTGTTTGGTTTTGAAAAAAGATGATGCTGTAATACTGAAGGACTTTGCCAGTTTTGCTTGGTCTGCATTTATTAGGACTGAGAGGAGCATCAGGGAAGTCATTGCCATTCTCCAAACGCAATTCTGCAGGGTATATATAATCAACTTGTGCTTTGTGGCAAGGGGGGAGAACTTGAGTCCTGCAGATTGCAGGTGGCAAATACCTTGATAGTGCTGTGAAGAACTATGCAAAATAAGGAGCTATAAGCCTTGTGCACGCTTATATTAGATTTTAAAGGGTTTTCCTGCTTGAAATAATCTCTAGTGATCTTAATTTTTTTGTAATAGATTTAGCATTTAAGCAGAACTCGGAGTGGAAAAGTGGCTACAGTGGTCCGCTTTGGTATTGCCAGAGTCAATAACAGCCCCATTTTGCCTTAAAACATGATTGTTGTTGTGAGTAGTCAGGAAAACGCTTTCTCAAAAAACCAGAAGATTCTGTAAAAGGTCAGAATTTGGGTGAATGCAGTTTTATGAAATGAAGTTACTAGAAAACATAATTGCAGCACTGCCTTAAAAGTATAGACTGTGATTAAAATACTCGGTTTTTAATGTTTTCAAAAGATCTGGAGTGGAAATTATTGCTCACTTCTCAAACACGTCTGAATGTTATTAAAGATAATTATTTAAAAAGCTAAGACTGCAATAACTGCTGTGAATGCCTATTAATGATGAATCAGAAAAACTACAGATGTGTGAGTCTATTACAATTTTCTCTTGGGGACAGAATTTATTGGAAGAAAGCTTAGCATACTAAATAACACTTCAAAAAGTATTTTTTCTGTTTCCTTGTAAAGCAGAGTCCAAGTAGTCCAGGGTATAATAGAATAATATAATTTTAGGGGGTTGTGCTCTGATAAATTATGTCTTAATATTGGCACTATGATTTTGAATTTTACTTGCCAGAATTCTGTTATGCAAAGTGCTAACCATATAGTACAGTACAGAGTAGAATACTACCCACATAGTATAGACTAGAGTGTTCTGAGACTGAATTTTTCTGATATGCTGCAGGGGTTTTGCATGTTCATTATCCACTCAGGAAATGAGATTTCCCTAATAATGATTGAACTCTAGTCTTGTGTAATTTTGTATAGATTCTGACATCAGTTGTAGTGAGTTTTAGGGATATTAAATAAATAAATAAGCTCACAATACTGGAATTTATTTGCTTTATTTGAGTACAAATTATAATCTGTGAAGTGAATGAAGCATGTTAGAATGCTTCTCCTTAGCATGGATGAAGCTGTAGAATTATTGCTTCTATTCTGTAAATTTAAAATATGTTTCAGTGGATTTGTGCATCCTGTGCAAAAGTAGATAAATTTCAACACTGCAGCTTGAGTGTTCTTTTGAAACAACTTATAGCTATTTAAATTTTCTGGGAACAAATCTTAACTTTTAATTTTTTTTTAAATTTTTTTACATTTATTTGTGAAGTTAGAAGCACCAGACAGTCTTCTTAACACTCACCTACTACACTAGTGGAAGTGTACATTAAATGTAAATAGTGAGATAATTAAATTAGCAAAGCCAACTCTGTGGACTCTCTGAAACACAGTTTAAAGAAACAATTCTCTAGGTTTTACAGGTTGGAATTACTCTTAGGTATATAAAGTGCCTGGTTAGGTATGTAAAGTTCCATACATCAATGTTCTATTCAGGAGAAACTCTTCATGACCCACTAATAACTGACTTGCATAGTAGTCATAGTCATAGTAGTCATTCTGTGGTTTTTTTAGTGTGAATTACCTTTCTTTGGGTGACTGTTTTCCACTTCTTCAAAGTTTACTCCGCAGATGTAGGCAGAAGAGAAGTGTTACAGTTCATTTATTCATATGGTTTTTGCATTTTGTAGTAATTTTAGGCAAAGAAGTAAAAGCTACAGGCTGTATTGGAAGAAATTCACATCTGTTTGTCAGTTCTCTTCCCTTTCTAGAAAACAAACGTGAATTCTTGATGAATTCCTAAGTTCATTCTTCTCTTTTTGTGAAATTCTTCTATCAAAATATATAGATATTTCTCAATTATCATATACTTTTTTTCTTCTTGGCAGCTTTTGAAGAGCTTGAGAAGGCTTTAAGTATGGCCCAAAAGACAGAGGAAGCCCGGAAAAAACTGCAGACAGAAATGGACGAAAAAATTAAAGCAGTAGAAAAGGCAAGTGAAGAAGAGAGAGTAAATCTTCAGCGGGAATTAACCAGAGTGAAACAAGAGGTGGTTGAGATTATGAAGGTAAAAACTTTATTACAGTTATGCCATTGTTGTAAAATACCTCACTATGGCGGTACTCTGCTACAAAGCTTTTGCTAGTTTATAAAACACGTAAAATCTATTTTCTGTGATTAAAGATTTACTTAATGAAAAATAGAAAACTCCTCATAGGTTTTTTTTGCTCCATCAATTTAAATCAGTTCATTAATGCCATATAAACAGTATTCCTCTTTGCTTCACAGTATTTAATAAAATTATTTATTAAAAGTACACTTGAGACTTTAAAGAGAGGCAAGAAGAGGAGATTAATGGCAGGAAGCTCACACATCTCCACCAGGATCTTGGGGTTTAATCACTTTTAGCTTTTAATCATTATTCTAGCTGAGTATGTGTAAATGTTAAGGATCTTGTTGCCATATTGTTTGCTGGTTAAAAGTTTCTATAATTTGCTTCATCCAACGTATTTAGATAGGAATTGCTGGAGTACTTCACATGCCTTGTAAAGCTGTAAATTTGAACACCATGAAGTTACAGTTTTTGTGTTGACATTCATAATGGTATTAATTTTTCTAAGAGAATGCACTAATGCTTTAAGGGGATGACTGACATGCTTTACATTCTTAAATAAAGCATGTGTGTAGGTTGTAGATAACTGTCCATGCAGAGAATGACCACTTGACTTTCTGGCTCATGAAATACGAATACTGGGAAAGCTAAAAAAAAGTTCCTTTTCCAATGTATTATCAAGTTTGAACTGAAAACACTTAAGTTTGCCTTGGAAGAAGAGTCTTTTGAAGCTTTGGTGCTTCCTTTAGCACAGCTATGAAAGATTTGAGAAGGAAGATGGGTGACTTCAAGCTTGAAAATAAGAACGGTCAGGATTTACTGTTAAGCACTCCAAGTGATCATGACTTTTTCAAAGGGAGCAAAGCGATGGTTCTGGTTTCTTCTGTTTGCTGCACTACCTTCTTATGAAGAAAGATATAAAGTGTTTTTTTAGTTACTGTCTGGAAATTATTTTTTTCTGACTTTGATTCACAGAAGTCCTCAGAGGAACGAGTTGCTGAACTAGAAAAAATCCATAAAAAAGAACTGGCTGCCAAAGATCAGGAGCTAAATGAGAGATTACAGGCTCAAGAAAAGGTATTCCAGGAGAAGATGAAGGCAGCTCTTGTAAGTAAACCTAAAATGCATAAAAAGAGATTTCTCTAAGTGTAAGTTGGGATTAGAAGTCTTGTGTTTGCACTATTCCACAGTGAGAGTCCTGCGCTCAAAGAGTTCTCTCCAAAAGTCAGATAGCTCAGAGACTTAAGCAACATAAAAAGAAAGCAGCTGCAGTGATCCAGACTGAATGGTATCACTACTGGTGCTCATTAGCAGCTGTATCTTGTGGAAACGATATATTTTTTTTTCTTATTAATTTTTATAGACTTGCTTTTTAAATATTTTCCTATAGCTCATTGGCAATGAACCCCAGCAACTAGAGTAAAAGAAATACAAAAAATGAGGCTGTTTGAAAAGTGTTTGTATAGTTATGTTTGATTGTATTGCGTTATGTCAACAGGGTTAACTATTCATAATGTTTGTATTCAGAAAAAGAATTTTCTTTGAGATCAGTCTGGGAAGAATTGTTGGAATTCTTTGTACTTTTGCCTAAATAATTTCATATACATATATATATATATATATATGCACAAAAACAAATCCTCTGTTTGTAACATAATCTATATTCATTTTTGTGCACCTCCATGATGGACAGTGACTAGGAATTAGAGACTTTGACATCCCTGTCCTGAGTATATTTTTCTACCTGTTTCACAGGTTACTTCCTTAATTGTAAGAAACAGAAGCTTAAAAATATATCAGCAGTGGAATCAAGTGAGAACAGGCTTTATTCCTCTGAGATGTTATTCTCAATAAATAGTGATAAACAAACCAAAATGGAAGGCTTGATTGCATTATGTCTTCCATGCAAAGACAAATGGTTTACAAGAAAAAAAGGAAGTGATTTATTACAATTATGTTTTCACAGATCAAATACAAACTCCATTTTGTGTAGAAAATAAAGATGGTTAGTGTATGACTCCTATTAACTGACTTGAAAATATCCTATAATAATGTTCTTGAAGGCATGATGACTATATTTATAGTTTATTGTTTACTTCATGCAGGAAAAAAATCAGAGTGAGTGCTTAAAAGCCCTTCAAGAGCAAGAGCAGCAAGAATCCCTAGCCCTAGAAGAATTAGAGCTGCAGAAGAAAGCCATACAGTCTGAGTGTGACAAGAAAGTTCAGAAGATGCATCAAGAAATAGAGACTTGTAGAACTGTGAGTAAAGATTTCTAAAAGACTAAGCATTTATGTGTTTAACTATGGAAGTTTACAAATGGTGATTTGTTGTGATTGCATTTTGTGGGATTAAAGTGACAAAAGTTTAATATATTGCCATGCTATTCTGCAGCCCCTAGTTTTTTATAAGATTCGGTGCCAAAATATGGAAATACATTCACTTTATAGCATGGTGTAGGATATGAATTTGTATCCATCTACTTTATTGTTAGTTATGTTATAAAGAGGAGTTAAATTTCAGGCTGTTTAATTTCTGGGTACTGCTACCTTACAAGTGCTTATAAGAATACTTTAGTAAGTGTTACAAATGAGTGTTTGCGATCACTTTACAATATCAGCAGCCAGGGTATCAGTAAAAAACAGATTTAATATTAAGCAACCGTGCAACAAAGTTTGCAAGACTTACTATGCCACTTACAGGACAGTTAAAGCACACTAAGGAAAAACGGGCAACAACAAAACCAACAAAACCCAGGCAAACAGAAATTAATTGAGAACTATCTAGAGGGTGGAGGGGCAGGGACGTGTGTGTGCGGGTGTGTGTGTCTTAGGTACATGGGACAAAAGGACAGTGAGAGCACAGATGAAAAGGAATACAGCCTAAAAGTTTAACAGCACTCAAACTTAAGAGTACTTTACTTAAATTATACCATAAACCTAACAATTTAACAAAGGGATAACACTTAACTTATACCTAACTCAACTTACAACCTTACCTTAACCATTTAACAGAGCAATTACATTTAACAGCATTTAGCCTAACCTATAAGTTAAAATTAGCAACTTAGAAAACACTTAGCAGCATTCCACTTAGCTTGTAACTTAATGACTTAACCTTACTACAGGTCTAACTTACCTAGATACCTAAGGTGCTTAAAAATCTACAAAAGCAGTATTTCTCCCTACTTTTTGATAGCATGTATTCATATGCATGCACACAGATATAAAGAGGCAGTTCAGGCAAGGTGCCTGTGAAAAATTCCCCTCTAAGGTAAGTGAAATACTCACTTTGAATGCCTTTGCATCTCCCCAAGAAGTGAAGGGTTGAGCCTTGAGGAATGAGGATGTTGGCCCAGTATTCGTCATTTTTTGTTGATCCTCAGAATAAAAAGCCTTGAGAGTTCGCTAGTTCTGACAGGTGGGCCACTCAGAGGGAGATTGCTGATTACAGCCTGCTGTGGTCCAGGAGAGCTCAAAGGGCCCCATTTTGGACTGCTGTTTACAGGATTGCTAGAGAGTGGGCTTAGTCATGACAATGTTTCATCCTGGCCACAGTTTCTGCTGGCACTTTCTCTGAAAGTGTGAGAACAGGGATGTTATGCCATTCAGGCAAGAAAAATAGTTTCCAATCCTGTTTGTAAGGAAAATCCAAGCTCGTTATACAGCAGCAGTTCCTGGGAGTTCACAGGGTTTCTGATAAACTTGGGAAGTGCTGAGTCCAGGTGCTGTTTTTTCAAGGCTGAGGCCTAACGAGCATTTCTGAGATACCAGTGCAGCCTCAAAAGGAGGGGGGAATGTACCACTACAGTAAGCAAAAAGATTTGCTTAAATTCTTGAAGTATCCTTTGCTTTATGTAATGAGTAAGACTGTATTATCTGCTAATGCAGGTTTGTACATTATTCCACCACTCCCAGATATTAGTTTGGAAGTTTTACCTGTAAGAGCATTAAAGCTTTACAGCAGCATTTCCATGGGAGGTAGAATTACGGTAAATCAGTAGGCAGGTGCAGAACTCCATAATACTATTGAAATTCCCTATTTTTTTCATTCTATATGTTGGTACTTTAAGAAGAAAATGTGAACATAGCTCTTATAAATATTACATGACTTACTTTATTCGAATTACTTACGTTTTTTTCAAGTTTTTGTGTTTATTTTTACTGCAGTGAAATAGAAATTTTTTAATTAATAAACTAACTCTCCATAATGGAAGCAAAAGTAAGAGCAAACCAGGTGAATGAAAGGCTTATTGAAGAGGTTGACATTCAGTAAAAATAATGCAATAAGAGACCTGTAGTTATGTGAAGCTGGTAAGATTTTAAAAAATTTAATCAAATTGTTACCTTTTGAATATTCATATTCTTTTAAAACTGTTTTCTAACAGAGGATTCTTGAACTGGAAAGCTCTCTTGCAATGTATTCGCAAGATGACAGAAAGCAGTCAGAAGAATTAAATACTCTCATAGAGTCTGAAAAAAGCCAGCACAGTAAGGAAATCAGTGATATGGTTGAAAAACACAATAAAGAACTGGAGAATGTGAAACAACAGCAAGAAAAGCTTTGGACAGAAAAACTTGAAATTTTAAAGCAACAACAAATAACTGAAATAGAAAAAATAAAAGAGCAACAACAGCAAGAGATGCAAACAGTTTTGAAAGAGAAAGAAACAATTTTCCGTGCACACATAGAAGAGATGAATGAAAAAACATTAGAAAAACTTGATGTGAAGCAAACAGAATTAGAAGCACTGTCTTCTGAGCTATCAGAAGCACTAAAAATACGTCATGATTTAGAACAAGAGCTCTTAGAATTAAATAGTAAAATATGTGAAACAAAACAAGAAATGATAGGAAAGTTGGAAGAAGAGAGAAAGCAGCACAATGAAGTGATTGAAACTATGTTAAAAGAGCATGAAATATCTATTCAAGGTGTTGAGAAGGTACTCAAAGAAGAACTCAACAAGCTCAAACAGTCACTGGAGGAGAAAGACAGACATTTAGAGGAGTTAAAAGTACGTGAACAGAAAATGAAGGAATCTGCAGAAAGATCTGAAGCTGAACTTGTCCAAGTGTCTGCAAAGCTAGAGGAGCAAAGCAGTGAAAATACACAGAAAGTAACCACTCTAACACAGCAATATGAATGTCAACTGGAGGACCTACAAAGAAAGGCTGATGAGATGAACAGAACTCTGACTGAGAAGGAAAATGAAATGGAGCACATGAAGAAGTTACAGAACAAGCAAGTGGAAGAGCTTAAACAGGAACTGTTAGCTGCAGAAGAGAGAATTAGTGCTTTACGAGGAGAGTATGAAAGTAAACTGAAATGTCAGGAGAAGAAAGTGGAGAAAATGAAACAGAAATCAAAAGATATGCAGGAAACTTTCAAAAATAAACTTGCTGAGCAGGAAGCTAAACTAAAAAAAGAGCTTGAAAACAAGCAATTGGAATTCAGTCAGAAAGAGAGTGAATTCAATACTAAAATTTTGGAAATGGCACATGCCAGCTCATCTGGAATCAATGATGCAGTGTCAAAACTGGAATCTAATCAGAAAGAGCAACTAGATAGTCTTGCTGAGGACCACAGGAGGAAACTGGAAGAAGTAATCCAGAGCTGGGAGAAGAAACTTAATCAGCGGATTGAAGAGCTCAAGGAAGAACATGATATGGAACTGCAAGAGAAAGAGCAGGAAGTTGGAGACCTGAAACAGAAACTTTCCATCTTCAGTGCTGAAAAGGAAGATTCCAGAGCAGAAATAACACAACTGAAGGAAGAGCAAGTGAAAAAGGAGGAGTGCCTGAAGGAGTTGCAAGAACAGCTGAGGCAGTCAGTGGCTAAGGTGAATGCTTTGTCAGATAAGGAAAGTGACCTGAAAACACAGTTGAAAAAATTGGAAAGTGATCTTAAACAGTCCCTGGAACAGCAGACAGAGCTTCAGGAACAGCTCAGTAAGCAGAAAGCAGTTGAAGAGAAGGACAAAGCCACAATTACTGAGCTGGCTGATACACTGAGAACCCTGGAAGAGAAACTCCAAAATGTGCAATCGTCTCAGTATAAAGATCATGAAAATTATGAGAAAAAAATAGAGGCAATTCTGCTAAAAGAAACTGAGCTCAAAAGGTTGTCAGGAGAACTTACAGCCCAGCTAGATGCTTGGAAGAATGCTGAAGCTTCATTGCAAGCTAAAGGTAATGAATTAATTGAAAAATGTATTGAAAAAATAGGCGTAGTCACATCTAAAATTGCAGACTGTGAGAGCCGAACTGCTAAAGTTAAAGAAGCAATATTAATCAAAACAAGTAAGATAACTGAGCTAGAAGCTCAACTTAGAGAAATAACAGAGCATCATTCTGCTGCTACTATTTCTTTGGAAAAGTCAATGCAAGAACTGCAGGAGAAGGACAATTTAATTATGTCCATGAGAGCTGACATTGTGGGACTTGTAACAGAAAAGGAACAATTGCAAAAAGAGGGAGGACATCAGCAGCAAGCAGCATCAGAGAAAGAAACTTGCATAACACAGCTGAGGAAAGAGTTATCTGAAAATATCAATGCTGTCACATCAATGAGGGAAGAACTCCAGGAAAAACAGTCTGAAGTGTCTGCTCTCAACAAAACAGTTACTGACCTTAATGTTAGACTAGAAAGCACAGTGAGTTTAAAAGAGAAGGAAGCAGCCCTATCTCTGTTAAGCAAACAACATGAAGAGGATCGTTTGCAGTTGTTAAATCAAGTAGAAGAGTTATCATCCCAAGTTGAGATGCTGAGTCAAGAGAAAGCATCAGCTCTTGATGAGATAGATCATTGCAAAGCCCAGCTGTCAGAGTGGAAGATGAAAGCAGAAACCAGGTTTACACAAAATCATGATACTATCAAAGATTTGCAGAGCAAACTTGAATTAAGGAATACTGAAGCCAGTAAAAAAGATGAAGAGCTAAATAAACTGAAGGAACAGCTGGCTAAACAAAGCAGGAATCTTGATAGCTTAAAAAGTGAATTGGAACAAAAGCAAAACAGGAAGGAAAAGGAAGAAAGTGCGTTAACCTCAAAGTTAAAAAAACAAGCAGCGAAAATTGCTGAACTAGAAAAGGACATTGCTCAGAAAACTTTAGAAAATGATTCCTTGGTGGAGGAACTTAAAAAGTGTTATGAACAAAAAAATACAGAGAAAGAAGAAATAGCTTGTCAACTCCATCAGGCAGAGAAGGTGGCTTTTGAAAAGGAAAATAGATTTAAGAAGGCTGAAGAAAAAGTGCTTAATCTTGAGAAGCAAATAAGTTCACTGAAAGCTGATTTTGAAGCAAAGGAGAAGGAATTTGATCAAATGAAATCAGTGATACTTAAAAGGAAAGAGGAAGAACTGAAAGAATTAGAAGAGAGATTGAATGCAGAGAACAGCACTAAGCTGGCCGATCTGAAAAAGAAGGCAGAGCAAAAAATAGGTTCTATTAGAAAGCAATTATGGTCTCAGATGGAAGAAAAGGAACAGGAATTAAAGCAAGATAGAGAGGATCAGTTAAGAAAGTTGGAGCAGAAAGTGCAGGAAAGAGAAGCCAAAATTGAGTCCTTAGAAGAAAAAATTAAGTCAACAAAAGATTCCACAGCATTAGAGAAGGAGATGCTGGAAAAAGTAGAGAGTGTAAAAGCTGCTGTAGAACAAGAAAAAAAAAACTTACTTGAGAGTGTTCAACAGACATATGAAGAGAAAATGCAGATGTTACAGAAGGGCTTAACTGAAAAAGATGCATTATTACAGAAGTATGAGAGGGAACAACGAGAGAGTAATGACTGCCATCTAGAACTGCAAAACAAACAGAAAGAGCTCCTTAAAAAACTGGAATGTGTTGAGAAGAGCCATCAGGAAGAGCAGGTTAAGACCAAAAGTCTCATGAAAGAACTTGAGGAGCAAACCAAAAAATATTCATTGTTAGCAGATGAGCATTCTTGTTGTGGTGGTGTTTTAGCAAGCAGTAGGGAAGAATTGAAGGTTAAAGAACAAAAATATCTTGATATGGAGAATATAATTGGAGATTTACAGAAAACAATGCAGGAAAAGGAGGCAGTCAATCAGTCTTTAGAACAGAAGATAAAAGAGTTAGAAAATAATATAGTGAAGAAAAATGAAGTGCATAAGATTGAGATGGAAGATATGAGTTTAAGATATGAAGAAAAGCTAAAATGTCTACAGGAACAGTTGGGTGAAAGAAATGACAGCCTTAAAGTTTTTGAGGAAAGTGCTGAAGAAAAGGCCAGATCTGTTTTGGAGCTGCAGAAGTCACTAGGTGATATGCAGAAGCAGCAGAAGGACTTGCAGACTAAACTGGAAGAGACTGAAGGAGAGAAGCAGAAACTATGCAAACAGGTGAATAATCTTCAAAAAGACATACGTGCTCTGCGAAAGGAACATCAACAAGAGCTTGACATAGTCAAGAAGGAGTCCTTAGAGGAAATGGAGCAGAAAATCAGGTAAATTCTTTGTTCCTGTTTGTGTTACCATTTTTGTATTTTATCTCTAGCCTCTAAAACCTCAAGAATACTTTTCTAGAGCTCAGTTTGTAACAAGGAAATAGTGACTGATACTTTTCTTTAATTGTTTTAAATAGAGAAACAGAAAGAAAAGAGGTTTGACATTTGGCAGAGTAATTTCTGATCTGTTTCAGTGTTGGTAATTTTCAACATTGATGAAACATATAATATAATTCTGCTTTCCTCAGACAGGAAACAAAGTTTATTAAAACTTAGTACTGAGAGCTTCATGTTCAGATGAGATCAATAATTGTTTATACGTACTGCACAAAATGTGGTGTACTGCTCAGCATTCTTAAAAGTTTCTCAAGCAATTCTAAAAATTCCCTGAAAAGTTCTTTATATGGCACATTATTTTCTTGCAGTTCTTTGACTTCCTCAGCAAAAACTCCTCATCTTTGGAAGGGTTCAATTCTGGGTTTTTTTTAAGTGAAACACCTGTGCCTACCAGGTGAATGAGATAGGAGAGGAAGAAGAAGCCTCCCTGAATCTCACAGAATTCATATAATTCAAAACTATCCCATTCTAAAATAGTTTTGAAGAAATTTCCACGTCTCTTGCTTTGTTTTGCCTTGCCTTGCTTGTGTTTTCACACACTCTTTAAATGTTATATTTCCTTGGTGTATCTTTTGACATTTTTCTACAGATGTGAACAAGAAGACATTGAGTTAAAGCACAACTCCACCTTAAAGCAGTTAATAAGAGAGTTCAATACTCAGCTGGCTCAAAAAGAGAGAGAATTGGAAACAGCAGTAAAAGAGACAATCAGTAAGTGAATTACTAATATAACCATAATCAGTAAAATAGTCAGTTATTGTTGTTTTGGGGGAGGGATTTTACCTGTGACTGTGATAGACACAGCATGTGTTTTGTGAATGTCTAGAGAACTTAGGTAAAGAACTTCTCTTGCTGAGGAAATAAATATTAATTGCAGTACAATTAGGAAAATGCATATGTAGCTGTCCTGCAGGAACAGCTAGCGCTCTAGCTCTCTTTATATCTGCCATGGGAAGAGTTATCCATGATAGCCATAGGTACCTATCTTTCTGTTATGTGCATAAAAGAAAAGAAAATGAGAGTAAAATTTTGAAGATGAAAGTGTATTGGTAAGTTTCCATTGCAATGCTACATTGTCTCCAGTAGTACAAACTTTAACATTCAATTGTTGAATATGTGTCACCTGAAGAGAGCCATCCATCTGAGAATTACAATTGTGTTTTATTAACTGCATCTTGCACACTTCATTCACTAACCACAACTGGGTTGGTCTGATTGTAACACAATGTGGTTATAACTAGAGTTCAACCCATTCCATATTCTTGTTTTTTTTGCCACCATAGTGTAAGTTGGAGATTAGAGAAAAGAAAAAAAGGTGTGGTTTGATGCCAGTTACTAGAAGTGCACCTACAGGTGAGGAGTTTCTGAAGATTTGCAGAAGTTTCAATCCCATCTCTAGATAGAATGGGAAATAGAATTAGTTAATAAATATTGGTTGCCATCTTCTAGAAACTGGTTCAAGCACTAGGTAGAATAACTTACTCCAGGTATCAAATTGCAGACAACAAATTTTATACATGTTAGGATCAAGTAGTAACTGAAAGTGTGGAAAAATTAATTTTCTTGGCAAGTTTTCCTTATAGTTACTTTAAAACATTTTAAAAATACTGTTATGACATAATTTTTAAAAAAGAACATGCTTTTTTAATACTGCTTAACTTTTTTTTACAGGTAAAGCCCAGGAGGTAGAAAATGAATTGATAGAAAATCATCACATAGAGACAACACAGTTGCATAAAAAAATTGCGGAAAAAGATGATGATCTAAAAAGAACTGTTAAAAAATATGAAGAAATCCTTGAGGTACTTTTGTGAAAAGTGATATGACTACATAAATTTCAAAATAACTCTTTTTTTATTGCATATCTAGATAGAAAAAATGAAGTTTTTTCTAGTAAAGATCTTACTGCTTGAATTATACTTGATATGTCTGGTGACCCAACTGGCAGTTAAAATATTTGTTTCTGTGGTTTATGGGCATGAAAGAACATCAGAAATTAAGCCCTAACTGATCATTCAATAAAAATTAGATAGCTGAGTCCTTACATCCTTGAGCAGTTTGTGTGCCAGACTGGAATGAGAAAACTGAGTGACATTTAAGCTTTTACTAGGGTTGTGGTGGTGGTGGTGTATTTTTTTTAATAAGAATTTAAATATGGTGTTTATGGGACAGTGTCACTCTTTATCTCCTTCCTCTGATGCCCTACTGAGATTGATGCCATAGCCCTTAAAATAAGGTTCTGTTCCATGCAGGGTGCAGTGTGTTTGCATAGTTTTATGCTAGTAAAGATTTTTTTTTTTTTGCTTGTAATGAGCAGTTTTTCTGCATGATATTTCCAGATACACATGATTTGTCTCTAGTAGCATTTCAACCAGAAGTTACCAGCCAATTTCAGTATAAGGATCATCAAGGATGCCTCCTGTTTTATCCAAGTAAATTGTCCTAGTCCTGCTTGCATGTGTTGAAAATATTACGTGGTTTTCTGTGCTAGACTGTATATCATATTGGAATGCAGGTTCTAACTTTGTTAATCCTAGTCCTCATTGCACAGATAGTGTAATAGAAGAGACTGTTCCATGAATAGAGCCAGCAGTAATAGATGTAAATGGACTGTTTGTTTGTGATCAGTTACCAGTCCAAAGATCTACGTACTTAACATTACTGAGTGCTTCATACTAAAAATTTCAAACATATAAGCAGGCTGGTGTTTCACTCTGATTTTTGAACTTCTAGCAGGATGACTAGCTTTAGCAGGGTTTTACATTTACCGTCCTCTTCTTTTGTTTCCTAATTTAGAAAACTTGATTGATATTTTAAAAAGGGTTGGTTTTTTGGGGGGGTTGTGAAAGGTTTTCCGTTTTATTTTTGGTCTTGGCGGATTTTTTTGTTTTGTTTTTTGGTGTTTTTGTGTGTGTGTGTGTTTTATTTGTTTGTTTGTGATTTTTGTTTTGTTTTATAGGAGTTTTTAAAAATTACATAGGTCTAAATTCTGCATTCCTGGAGGATTTAAATTTTTCTAACCTTACTGTGCAGTATGTTGCTAATCAGGTCCTTACTTTATAGGCACAGATAGGTATGTGATTTCAAGTCATGTAAATGCAATTCCTCTGTGTTTTATGCTCCTTTCATCCTTAATGTCAGAAACAGGCATCATGTAATCAGTCTTGTAATATGATCTTGAGGGTTTAGTCTAATTTGACTTATGTGCAATTGGAGGACATAAAAACTGTCTTTTTTTTGCATCTCATTGATGACAGCAATGACAGTTACCTAAAATAAAGAGTAGTTTGATATTTTAAATTACAGAATACATAGGTATTCTGTATATCTATCTTTCATGGGTATATATGTGTTTTATTTTAGGTAATTAAAAAAAAATAGTTTTTTTTCCTGAAAGTAGTATTGCAAGCATCTCAAAAGTTTAGAAATATTTATGTTTAATTGAATATATATCATGTTCATTGGCATCTCTGATAGGAATAGGAACATCACCAGATTTAGCATAAAGTTGCCAGTTATTACTCCACTTATACTTGACTTGGCCTGTGGTGCGTTTGAGAAATTTCATACCATGCAGAGAAGTTTGTCTCAAATGGTAGGAAGATGAAGCAAAAATAAAGCTAGTTGCAAGAATGAATCTTGCTCATATAACTTTGTTGCTCTCTCTGTTGCATTTTAAACATGGTTGATGCTAAAAATTGTCTAACTTGATTTGAATATTTATTCTTGAACACAAGCAAGAATAATTCTGTCTGTTAAACTTAATATGTTTTACTTGTGAAGTGCTCTGCTTTTGCTTTATGTGTTGTTTTCTTTCATGAAAATTTTGATCACTTACGATTTCATGAAAGTCTCCCTAAATAAAGGAATTTTAGGATTCAAAGGATTTTTAGATCTAATTTGGGAGCTAAATATTTTTTCTTCAACTAAGTATATCATTAGAGAAAAATTATTGCTGTTTTCCAGCTAGTTTATTTTAAGCCTAACTATGAGCTAAAAATAAAATACCTAGCTTCAGTTATGTATCCTTTCATTTGTTGTAATGCCTTCCATGAGAGAACAGGATAGGCTTTCTGATGGTGATTTGGGAAATTGTGACTTGAAGTCTTAGTTTGTAACAGTGATTAAATGCAATTTGGATAGCATGTAGTTTATTTTCAGAGTTTGCCAGTTACTATATAGAACAATAAGTTCTTACTGTGAAAACAGATCAGTAGCATGCTAGAACCCCACTTTATCGCTCATAATTTCATATTTAAAATAATAATATCTCTTCAGGGATTTATCCAAATAATTGCTCACAGGTGTGTCCCTTTTACAAAAGTGTCATTCATCATTTTGAGTTTAATTTATTTTCAGCCTTTCAGCTACTTTTTATAACTAAGAGTAAAGTGCATTCAGTTGTGATTTATTTAATTAAACAGTTGTGTACAAATTGTAAAATTTTAGACTTTTGGTAGACAGAAAAATAAAAAATCTGCAAAAACCAAAAGAACAACCATCACTTTCCCTGAATATGCCAGGTATTGAGAATTTTTAACCTGGAGAGTATAGCCATCTATAAAAAAAAGAAAAAAAAGTCTTAGAAATTAATAATGGTTGATGAACTTCTGATGGGATAGAAAAATTATGGGAATTAATAGAAGCTAACATTGTTTGGAGGTCATGGTGTTTGAGCAATGTTTTCCTTGAGCATGGGTATTTTTTAAACTTTGAGGCTGTAAAAATTGCTCAGATACTGTATCGTCTCTTTTTTTGTGGGTAGATTTGCTTAGTTTCTTTTAAGTGATGCATTCTGGACTGAGGGGCTGCATGGAGAAGGTGTTTTATTCTTAAGTCATGTGCAAAGAACACCTTAAAAATTGGTCTTAGAGGGAACTAATTATTAGAAATGGTGTACTGTAAATCTCTTAAGCCTAGATCAGCTTTCTAGTCATACGCCTACTTTTCCTAAGAATATTGTGTATCATAATTTTTCTCCTGAGATTTTTTCCATCAGCAGTTCTGGGCTTGGTATCAGTTAATTAATTGTACTGATTTGATTTGAAGTACTACTGTGTTAGTAGAGCCATCAGCTGACTGATTGCCCTGTATGGTTAGCGTGAGTAAAGCTAGAGTTTTAGTTTTGTTCAGCAATGGGGATATGCACTAGGAATTGGAGTGCTGTTTTATAAGGCTCCTAACATATTCTCTTACAAAAAGGCCAGAGGGGACACAGTTTTTAAAAATACTTGTTTTTCCAAAATGCCATATATATGGATTAACTTCCTAGGCTTTAGGTCATTGTATTTTTCTCCTATACAGGAAAAGTTAATTTCCTCCTTGCCATTCTTGTTACTTCTTCTTTCCTCCACACTGAATACTGCCTTCCAAACCCTTGAGAATTGGAAATTGTTGGTCATTGTTTTGGAAAATGTGTTTAAAACTGCTTTAGTAACATCTTCGTGAGAGTGATTGAGAGAAGGATTTAGGTCCTTGTCACTTCCATAGTATAGGAATTAATTCTGTGTCATCATCTACCCCTTCCATGAAGGTTATGACCTTCATGCACTTACTGGATTATACTCAAATGCTATTTTAGTGCCCAAGAGAAACAGATATTTTTTGGAATTTAAAAAAATGTAATTGTATATGTAATCTTTGTTTTTGGAGATCTACAAAGTCTTGTCTTGATCTATTCTGTAGGAGTCTGGTGATATCAAGCATTTCTTTTCTGTGTATAGTATAATGCTTGTTGATTGCTTTATGTCCATCATAGTTAAAATTTTTAGTAGTTAGATGATTAATGGTATAAGTAATTTTTTGCCTTTATTTTGAAGTCTCGTGAAGAAGAGATGACAGCAAAAGTTCATGAGTTGCAGGCGCAGCTGGAAGACTTGCAGAAGGAATACAAACAAAGGATTGCAGAAGAGGAACATTGCAACAGTGAAAAAGTGAGCTGACACTGATGTTTGTTTCTGTATCTTTAAGTGTGAAATTCTTGGTCCACATGAAATTCTGTAGTTTATTCGTAATTGGACTTTATTTATATATCTGGTCTTCCACATACAAAATTAATCTCCTTAGAATCTGCAGTATTTGATTCTTCCTTATAATTGGTATGTTGAAAAGTCCAGTTCTGTTGTTATTATTAAGGTGGGGGATTTTTGCCCTCTGTGTGTTTATGCTGATTTTACTGGAAGCCCTTTAGAAGGAAAGAAAACCCCATTAAGTAAATTTTAGAGTGTTTTTTTTTAAATTCACATTTCAGAGGTGTCTGAAGTAGTACCTTGAGTATGTCAATTATGGACAGAGAAGCCTTCATTGAAAGACTGCCTTCATTCTTTTGTCTCTCTGAGATTACATTTTAATTTGAGGAATTCTTTAGTGAACATACTACTAGCCATTATTATACTGAAGAGAGAAAAAGTTGTTGAGTCATTGATGAGAATTCATATTGACCTTACTTCTAAATTTTTGATTTTTACAACAGGTAGACCTGAGGAGAGTATTTATGTATTTGACATTAGAAACCTAATGTGGAAATTATCTCACTGTCCTAGTGTTTGTTACTTCTACCTTGCATTTCCTTTTTATTAGTTTTTGTAACTATTCCGTAGTATGTGCTGTTTTCATAACAGAAAAAGCAGAAATATTTGTGTAAGACTGCCTTGTATTCTTAATTAACCCTTGTTCACTCACTCCTAACTTGTAAAACATGATTATGAAAAGTTTGAAGAGTACTTTTTCTTTAGGACTTCTTTTTTTAACTGTTCCACTCCTGGTTTGCAATAGCAGTGTGCTATAAATACTGGCAGTCATTTAGTTTAGTATTATACATGCATTTGTCCAGATTACTGATATGACATGAAAGTTATATCAAATTTATATACTGGCTTTGGTATTTCATGTATTCAGCTCAGAAGCAGTGCATCCCAACAAGGAGCAAACAAGGAGTAAAGCAAAAATTTCGGGAGGCCTCCATGGATGAATAAGGACCTGCTGGGCAAACTCAGAGAGAAACAAAAAAAAGCAAACAAACAAACAAAAACCCAAAAAACCAAAAACAACAAAAAAAACCCCTAAACAAACAAACCAAAAAAACCACCAAAAAAATTCTTCAAGAAGCATAAACAAGGACAGAGGACAGGTGGCCTGAGAGTAATACAGGGAAATTGTACAGGAAGCTAGGGACAAAGTTAGGGAAGCCAAAGCTCAGTTAGAATTGTTCTGGCCAGGGGAATTAAGGCAAACAGGAAGTGCTTCTATACATATGTTGCGAACTAAATAAAGGCTAGGGATAATGTGAGCCCTCTTTGGAAGGAAATGGGGAACCTAGCTAGCCCAGACAAAGAGGAGGCTGGGATTCTCAATGATTGCTGTGCCTCTGTCTTCAACAACAAGCGCTCGATCCATGCCCCACAAGTCAAGAAAGGCAGATGCAGGGGCTGCGAGGATGACGACCCTGAGCCCACTTGTCATGGTTTGACCCTGGCCAAATGCAAGGCAACCATTGAAACTACTCACTCACCCTCCCCTGCCGCAGCTGGGCAGAGGAGAGAAAAATGTAATGAAGGCTTTATGAGTTGAGATATGGACCAGGAGAAAACACTCCAAGGGCGAAACAGGCTCAACTTAGAGTTACCAAGTGAACTTAATATTAACAAAATCAGAAGAGAATAATGAGAAGTAAAATAAGCCTTTAAAAAAACCTTTTCTTCTCCCAGCCTCTCCCTCCTTCCCAGTGACAGCACAGGGAGACAGGGATGAGGGTTTTGGTCAGTTTGTCACTCAAAGTTTTTTTCTGCTGCTCAGGGAGAGGAGTTCTTCCCCTGCTACACCATGGGGTCCTTTCCTATGGGAGGCAGTTCTCTGTGAACTTCTTTAGCATGGCTCCAATCTCATGAGCAGCAGTCCTGCCAAAACTGCTGCAATGTGAGTCCCTCCCACAGGCACACAGTTCTCCCAAAACTGTTGTGGTATGGGTCACTCTTCCATGAGGGGCAGTCCTCCAAGGACAAGCTGCTCCAACCTGGCAGCAGGGGCCCCCTCTCTCCATCGGGACATATAACCCCCATTTTTAAAAAGGGGAAACTGGAGTATCAGTGAAACTATAGACCAATCAGTTTCACCTCTGTGCTTGGCAAGATCATAGAGCTGTGCTGGAAATTATGCAAAGGCACATAGGAAAAAAAGCAAAAAGAGGTGATTGGTAGCAGCCAAAATGGCTTTACAAGGGGGAGATCACACCTAGCAATTTTGGTGACCTTCTATGATGGGGCTACAGTGTTGGTGGGCAGGGGCAGAGCAACTGACATTGTCTACCTGGACTTAATGCAAAGCATTTCACACTCCTGCATGGTATCCTTGTCTCCAGATTGGAGAGACAGGGATTTGATGGAAGGATCACTTCGTAGATACTGAGCTGGCTGGATGGCCACACACACAGAGTTTTGGTCAATAGCTCGTTGTCCACATGAAGAACAGTTACATGGAGAGGTTGCAGCAGTGGTAAATAGAGTAGGACAATCACCTCTTTTGACAGATGATGCTGTGTTTGATGCAGTCATAGGGTCGGTACTAGCTGTGGCTGATTATTCAATATCTTTGTCAGTGACGTGGACAGTGAAACCTGTCAGTGCTGAGTGCACCCTCAGCAAATTTGTTGAAAACACCAAGCTCTGTGGTGGTGCAGTCAGCATGATGGAGGGAAAGGGTAATACCATCTAAAGGGACCTCAACAGGCTTGAGATGTGGGCTGAAGTAAACTTCATTAAGTTCAACAAAGCAAAGCCCAAGGTCCTACACATGGGTCACAACAATCCAGACGCACCAATGGGTTGGGCAGAGACGTGATTGAGAGCAGCCCTACTGAGAAAGACCTGGGGTTGACAGGTGATGAAAAATTCTACATGAGCCAGCAGCGTGTGCTTACAGCCCAGGAAGCCAATCAAATCCTTACATCCTGTCAATAAAAATAACATTAACTATTTATGAGACTAGTTGTTACTATTCAATGATTTCAATTTTTATCGTCCTCAATTAGCACACTGTATCAGAACTAGATGATTGATATTTCTTTCTCCAGTGCTTGATATAATCAGTATTTTTCATACATTTTAATCGAAATTTTTATTGTTGTTGTAGGTCACAATAACAGAACTAAAGGTAAGTCTTACATGTTACTGATTTTCCTCTCTAATGCTTTTGTTGTGTAGCAGTTTTAAATACTGAAATACTGCTTACAAGTTTGTGTGTTAAAAGAAGAAATAAGTTTATTGCAAAGGTACCTATGATGTATTTTCAGCAATTGCCATATGTGACTGTCTTTTCAGGCACAACTTGCACAGAAGACAACACTAGTCAATGATTCAAAACTGAAGGAGCAGGAATTAAAAGAGCAGGTAAGGGTGACGTTGAATGAGTAAGAAGTATTCTTGTTTGATACTCTCTGTTTGCAGTTTTAAAAGGTTTAATCTTTTCAAGTGATGATGGGGTACATTGCCATGTAAGTTACTATTAATATAATAGACAAAAAAATAGTTTCCACTCACACTTGCTCCCTGAAGATCTGCTTACTTTTCAAAGTATTCCTCTATCCCCTGAGAATAAAAATACCACATGCTGGTTAGCAAAGCAATTGCACAGTGAAAAAGGGAACAGTGTACTTCATGAAATTCTGGATTTTTTTTCAAAACTAAAACTTTTTTGGTGTTTAAGCACAATTTTTGTTGTATGCTTTTTTATCTGTGCTTATATATAAAATAGAAACATGAATATCTAATATATGCATAACATCTGCTATGGATATTTTTATGTGTATATACACATGTACAACATTGTGTTGTTTAAATAACACAGCTTTTAATGTTTTCCTTCCTTAAAAAGCAAATGTATTTTGCTTTTATAAGAGGTGATATGTAGCTGGAAACTGTTTTGGTTGTGCTTATTTTAGCTGCTAGTTAACACCGTTTATCATGTCAACTGTTCTCTATTTAGATTCATGTACTGGAAGACCAACTGAAACATTATGAGAAAAATATGTACGTCACATCAGTTGGAGCACCATATAGAGGTAAGTACACCGTTTTCATCACAAGTAAGTTTTTTGTTTGTTAGAAAGACACAGGTTGGTCTAGAAAATAAAATGTCAGTCTTTTTAAAACACTTGTATAATACAATTACAACATCCTTGTTTTCTCTTGTCTATTTTATTAGAATTGGTGTTGGATTTCAGATGACCAAATCACACAGCATTTTGTTTGATGTTTTCTTTTTTATGTCATCCAGTTAAAAGTGCTCTATATCAGCTCTCTGCAGTGGAGGAGCCAAGAGCATCCAGTAGGCAGGGGCAGAGATGAGCACAGCAACAGCATCTGGGACAGGAGGTCCCAGGCTGAGCTGGGACACATCCCTTGGGCCCTTGGCAGGAGTTGGTGGGGGTCCCAGGGAAGGCTGGTCCCAGCCACCCAAGGTCTGTGAGCAGCCCCAGGACCCAGATTCCCAGATTATAGTAGACTTGCACTACTCATGTGCTGTCCTTCAGACACTGGTGGTTGGACACTTTGGAGATGGAGTATTGGGCCAGACGGACCTTCTCTCTCGTGGTATACTGTTCCTCTCAGACTCTTTTAACATAAGATAAAAAAATACCCAAGGAAATGAACAAGTATTGCTCACCTCCAAAAGATTGCAGCTTTTTAGTTGAGGAGACTGCGTGAGACTGAGGGGTCAAGCATTGCGTCTTGCTAATGTTAGAGATGTGGGATTTTGCCATCCTGTGCAGACCCATCTTAGCTGGATAAACTCAGAAGACTTTAAAAAACCATGTCACACTTGCTTTTTGCAAATTTGTGCAAATGGTCAAATTATCTCAGGATGATATTTATCTCACATCCCCTCAGGAGGTCCATGCCTCCTTCCCTCAAGGTGACTGAGCCAATGATGACAGATGATTGTGGGTATTCAGTGCCTTCTGCTAATGCAGAGCTGGGAAGAAATGTAATCAAGGATCTCCTGAGCATATACTGCTAGGCAGAGAAGCAGGAAGCATAGCATAGCTTACTTCAGCTGGAAGGGACCAACATCAGTTTTGTAGTCCAGCTGTGTGACCAGTTCAGGGCTGATGAAAAGGTAAAGTATGCCTTTAAGGGCACTCTCCAAATGCCTCTTCAACAGTGACAAACATGAGGCATCAATCACTTCTCCATGAGGTCTGTTCCAGAGTTTTACACCCTCTTGGTAAAGAAATGTTTCCTCACATCAAGTCTGAACTCCCTATGATGGATGAAGGTTTCAGCCATTTTCCATGAGTCCTGGCACTGGGTACCAGGGAGAAGAGAGCACCTGCCTATCAACATCTCCTCAGGAAGCTGTAGAGAACACTGAGGTCACCCCTTAGCCTCTATCTCTCCAAATTAGACAAACCCAGAGTCCTCAGCTGCTTCTCAGAGGATATGCCTGCCAGCACCTTATCCAGTAGCAGAGGTACCCTCTGCATGTGATCATGTACTTTCACATCCTTTTTAAGTGGTGGGGCCCTGAACTGCACACAGTACTCAAAGTGAGGGTGCGCCAGTGCTGAATAGGGTGGGATAATCATCTCTTTTGACCGACTGATGATGCTGTGTTTGATGCACTCCAGGATGAGGTTTGCCCTCTTGGCTGCCAAGGGCACATACACTGATGACTCCTGTTGCACCTCCTGCCAACCAGCACCCCCAAATGTCTTTCTGAAGGGCTGCAGTTGCTCCGTCCCAGGTGCAGAATACAGCATTTGTTCTTGTTCGGTTTCGTGCCATTAGTGAAACTTGGATTCGAATGAGTGACTCTCAGTATAAATATTCTCATCTTTTTGTTCACACAGATGGAAACCTTCACCATACTGACGTTTCCCTGTTTGAGGAACCCACTGAGTTTGAATACTTGAGGAAAGTGCTCTTTGAGTATATGATGGGTCGTGAGACAAAGGTATGGAAATTTGCTTACAGGTGATTCAGGTTAAAGTTTAACACCCTTGCTGTATGGATATGAAGTACCAATTGTTTGTGATTTGTTACATGCTGTTTATTTCTGACATAGGATTCAATAGGCTTTCACATTTTTTTTCCAAAGAGACATGATTCATAACTTCAGGACTTCATCAGACTGCCAAGATGAGTGGTAGGTGGAGGGGGTTTTCATATCTCTCACCACTGTATCTATCAAGACGAAAACCTTTATAGGTTTTATGGTTGGTGATGATTTAATCAGCAGAAATCCTGTTGTCAGTCAAACTTCATGTAAAATGAAAGCTCATATGCACAATATTAGCAATATTGATCTTTTAATGTAATCTTGACACAAACATGGTAAGTAACAGTTGGATTAAATAAAAGCTTGTTAGTAACTATGTTACCAGCTGAAGATGATGAAATACCTCTTCAGTTGTTGCTTAAAGATGTTTCATAGTATTCCCAAATCTGTATACCCTAGATATTATTGATTCACTCTCTAAAGTAGTGAAAAGCTGGACAGTAGGCTTCTTGATTTCATCTGCTGGTTTTTTTCCAGTCATTAGATATGTTGCTGGAGGACACTGAGCTTAGTGTCTGCTCTCATCAGATTATATAATATAGTCATGAATTTATGGATATGTCTTGAGAACTGATTTCATCCTGCTACACAGACTGGAAAACCATGAGCAGTGACGATGTGAATGATAAAACTTTTTAAAAGAGTTTTGCGTATGTTTGTAGAGTATTACTGTGCTTTCCACCACTGCCCCCAACACTTCTTGAGTTAAAAGACCTACATTGTAATTTATCTTCTCAATACAGATACTTCTTTCTTTCAACTTTTATCTTCCTGGACAAGAAGAGGCATTTTTTTTTAAATCTAATTTTGTCTTGTAAGATCATTCTGGTAGCCCTTCTCTGTGCATGATCCCCCTTTGTAGTGCAAATATGTATGCCTTGTCTCAAAGGTGATTCAGTGGTGGAATTGTTGATATCTCTGGACATGCATTCTTTGTAAACTGCTTGACCAAGGTGTGTATGTGTCTTTGATGGGAAGTTTTACTGTCTTGCCCTCCAGTCCAACTTTATTATTTGCCTCTTGCTTGGCAGGATATCTGCAACAAGGCTAACAGATTGCTTTTTCTAGGCATGCACTTTATCCAGTATGCTGTCTTATTAATGGACTCTATCTTTGAGCATAGATACATAGAACTTACATTACACAACAATAGCTGAAGGTTGTAACCATGTGCAAACATTGTTTTCATATAATGCACATCCTGCATATATACAATGGGAAACAAATAATTACATCTTACTGATCTCACTATTTTCCATTGACATTCATTAAATATATCCAGTATTATTAAATTCAGTTAATTTTAAAATATTATAAAGCATTTTTGTGGATGTATGGTTAACCTATATTTCTTTAGACCATGGCCAAGGTTATAACAACAGTGCTGAAGTTCCCAGCAGATCAGACTCAGAAGATACTAGAACGAGAAGATGCTCGACCAATGGTAAGTTATGTAAGTAAATCAAGTTTATGCAAGAGGATTAGGTTTCAAGAATAAGGAATTAGAAACTTTTTTAGTGTCTTCTTTTCCCTGTGTCCATATTCAAATGGACTCCTTTACTCCCTCCTTCCCTCTTCTTCAATGGAATATCAAATTCCAGCTCTAGGTTTGAATTTATAGCAAGAATGAGAAAAAAAGCAAGCATCTTTTCTTTGCTAGTATTTTTCTTCTGTTAAGACATATTTCTGATAGCAATGGACACAATAGGACCAAAGCAAGTTCAAGCATCACTACTATTCTGTGGATGAATTTTCTAAATTAAAAAAGTAATCTGGCATATTAAATTTATATAAAAATACATATAATATATAAAATTCATGCTTCTTCAATTCAGAATTTTTTTTTTTGAGTCACACCAGTTTTTATGAAAAATATATCAAGAAACATTTTTTCAGCCCTGGGATAAAATTTCTGGCAAAAACAACAGACATTTTGCTTGTAGAATAGGAAGTTGATCATCTGAATCACCTGAGATAAGTGTGTTTGAAGTGAGATATGTACAGTTTTATCTTAAGTGGATATCCTAACTTGGTGTTTTGGTATTTTAATTGGGTTTTGGGGTTTTTTGTGTGAGCCTGCTTTATTTTTGTACAGAAAAATCACAAAAATACGTTAGTTCACCCTGGATCAGGACAGATCAAAAATAAGAGTCGTCAACACTTTGATGGTGTTGTCTTTTTTCCCAGGTATTTTTGACATTTGCTTAGTATTTACCAGTTGACCTATTTACTAAAAATGTGAAATTGTTTTTGAGAAGCAGATGCAAAAGGAGATAAGATTATTTGAGCATAAGCATTTCTGTGGTATTACTGTTACTGTTTTATATATTTGAGCTATAAAATAAAAGATAAAATAAAAACTGCAGTAATAATCTCCTATATTGTATCTGGAATCAACACTGTGATCACTCTCTTTGCGGGTCACCTTAGTGAAATACTTAGGAATTAAAGTGAGGGGAGGAGTTGCATTCTGTTTCTATCACTGACCTTGCATATATACTTATTTAGTGCTTGCAAATACAGAATAAAATAAAAATATGAATAATTTTACATTTCACTTGAAGTAGATACATTAGCCTGTTGATTCACTGAAAAAAAATTTTAAAACACTTGTATTTTCATCTCGTATCACATCTGAGACAGGTGTAAGATACTTCAACATTTTCCTGTACACTTAGTATATTTGAGAGTCTTGCAATCTTAAATATTTTAAATACTTTTAGAAGATAAAGATACTGATTATACTGCACCTCCAGTATCATATATCCCAAGCATGATTTTTTCTCGCTGACGTTAAAATAGAAAGCTGAGATGTGGGGTTTTTTTGTTTTGTTTTGGTAAGTCACAGTAATATTTGGGAAAGATTTTGAGAACAGAGAGATGGGTCTTGTTTTACATCCACTTCAGCTTTTTGATATTTAAACCTGTTCTTCCTACAACAGATGTTCACAACTTCTGATAAAAAATAAAAATTTAGCTTGAATTCTTCCAACAAATTTTTATCCTTGGTATTAAATTTTGGTTAAAACAACAGTGAGGGTTTTTCACAGGCTTTGATTTGTTAAGGATATTGTTCAAAGAGCTGTTGGGTTTCGCATAACAGTCCCTTCTTGGCTCACATCTAGCCTATTAATTTTTTTCCTTTCCAAATCCACAAAGAGATTGAGTTAGACGACTAAGGAAACTCAAACATTAGAGCATATTATGAAGGAAGAAGTATTTCTTCCTTCCCTTTCAATTTGCTATATTTCTTTGCTGAAGCACAAATTATTCTGGGGATGAGTCTTCCATAATTCTGTTCAGAACTAAAAAGTTGAAGATATCTTTATAAATTATTCTGTCAAGAAATATGCTTGGGTTTTTTTGGTTTTTATTTATTGGCTGACATGGCACTGGTGTTTCTCCATGCTTAATATTGAACTGATGCTGGTATATGAAATTATCCAATGTTTAGCTCTCAGGAGCAATAAAGTTCTGAACTACAACATAAATGTGCATTTTAAAATAAAGCTTTTATTTTATTGCTAAAACATCTCTAAGTAATTTTAATGTCTGAATTATTAACTTACTGTGCTACTAGAGTAAGTGTGTGGTACTAAGTGTCTGTGAGTAATTTTATACCCTCTTAGTGGGCATATATTTAAGAAGTTTCTAAAAACTTGTAGCAGTTCCTGGTCAATAAACATAGGCTAGATCAATGTACAGTAATTTCATGACTATAAGGTGCTCCGGGGTATAAGGCGCACTTCCAGCTTCAGACCAAAATTTTAGTCAAAAGGGTGCACCTTATACATGTGAAATTACTGTAATCTTTAGTAGTTTGGCTTTTACTGTTTGTTGAGATCTAACTGCAGCTATCTCATCCATAGATGTCCACAGAGTTCTTATTTGTTAACACTACATAACGCTATTAACAAAATAGTCCAATAAGCTCTTTTCTTCCTGGCTTTGTAGTTTGCCTCACCTCGCAGTGGTATCTTTTGAATATGCCACCAGTCTGTGCTTAGCTAGCATGTGGGTGAGTGAAGTCTAATACATTCTTGTTTTATGTAAAATGAAATCTGTATTATGCAATTAATGATTCTTCTACTGCTTTTTTTCTGCCTGCTTTCCTTTGTTAAAAAGCTGATTTCGGTTGTATATGCGTATGATAATTTTTGTTCTCCTCTTAATCATGTTTTACTTTACAAAGCTGAGTTTGAAAATGGCAAATATTGATTCAAAACCAATCTTTTTGACTGACCCTAATCCTAAGCATAACTTCAAATGTTGATTGAGCCACAAAAATCTCAGTTGTAGAAATAAAATCAGATTTAAAATCAATTAATATGTAATAATGAATTTTATTGCATTTGGCTTTGTTTTCCATTTATTCATTTTCTGAGTTCCTTTTTTGAATAGGCAAATAAATCAGATTTGTCGGAGACATGCTGTACTGCTTGAAATTAAATACTACATGTTGTAAATATGAAAACTAATCTTGTAAAAGATTGATGGATATTCTCTGAGGAGGGATTAGGGTATGATTGCATTTAAATGTCAGTACCTTTCTGAATCACAGCTTTGGTTTGATGTAAGAGAAGCTAAAGCAGAGAGATGATGGAGAACATTTAGGGGGGCTTTATGCTCTCAGTTTGTGTCTTTCATCAAGTTTTATTAAACTACTTTAATTACGAGTCTGCAATGCTAGTTTTAGTGTTACAAGAATGGAACAGCTGACGTAGGTCTAAAGATGCAGGTTTCATCAGACTAGCCTAGCTAAACAAGCAACACGCAAGGAATAACTGGATGAGGGAGGCCTGGGATATGAAAGTACAAAGGAAAAAACTTTCTGCACTGCCTGATAAAGATTATAATTTGAGTCACTAGTGGTGCATGATATTTAATAAACTCTGCAGATGAATTATATAGAATATGATCGGTTCAAATTTCAATTTTTTTTCTTCTTTTGCAACTGGAAAACATTGCACAGTTGCCAGGAGTTGATTCAGTGCATACATAGCAGTCACTATCTCTTGGCTGAAATGCAGTTGTTGGCCTGCATCACTGCCAGAGCAAAATTAATTAACTTAGGCTATTGCGATTGCCAGCTACCACAGTGCGGTTGACAGGTTATCTTCCTCTCCTGCAGACATGCAAACACAGCCTTCAACACAAAGTAATACCTCTTTCAAAGGAAAAATTTGTTCCTCTGACAGTCATGGTTTCTACTTTGTGTTCTTTTCCATCTTTGAATACTATAGCGAATGCACTTTATTGCACTTAAAATGCAGTAGAGTTTGGACTGTTTGCCAGCACCTTATTTTGTTTTCACCAGTTTCTCAGCTGTTTGGCAGGTACTGGAATGGAATTGCTTGCTCAAATAATTTGGCAGTTTGACTTAGTTGAAATTCTTCTGTCTCCTAATTGAATTAATAAACAATGCAATTATTTTAATATTAAGTGCTTCTCAATATGTAACATTTCATAATTTCTTTTAACTTTCCATTCTTCTAGTTGTGGCTACGACCATCTTGAAGATTTTGTGATGAGAATGTCTCATGACATTGCTGCTTAGAAATATGCTTGTATCTCTGTTGCCCCTTGAGAAGGGACAAGAAGAAAAGCTATTATTCAAAGTCACAAACAGAACAGCAAGAACCAAAACTCAGCACCACTTTTGGACTGTGAATATAATCAAAACTGCCTTGGCAGAAATGCTAATCAGGGGTTATTTGGTTATTTCTCTTCTATTGAATACTGTCTTCTATTTTGTGTTAAAGGTTATTTTTTTAAAGGAGAGAAAAGACTTTATTCTAGGAAAGAATTGTCTGCTACTGTATATCTATACAGGTTTTACTGGCTGTTTTTTAAAAGTTGAAATAAATGATTTGTTTCTTCTATTTATTATTTTTATTTTTGATTGAATTGTGCAATACATTTTCAATGGATAGCAATTGAGGTGATTTTTCTGATGAACTAGGCACTCTTGTTGACTATTCTCTCCTGATTTGCTCTAGATTGTTTGCTAGAAGGTCACTTCTATATGCTTTTGCCTACAATAAATCCAAATTGCCGTACCTCGTTTGTTTACTCCTAGCTTTTGTACTTACATTTTCTGGAGAAAAGGTGTGTTCCTGTAAATTGTAAATAATTACTACATAACTGTATCATAAGCTGATCTGTGACTGTTGACAGCACTAATACGAATAGAGCTGAGATGAAATAAAGTTTATTTACTGTAAAATTTTGAAACATCTTTGGTATGATTTTTCTTTTAAAGGACATATGAGTTTTGTTCTTACTCCTGTTGAAGACATTGTTAGTTGAGATATTTCCAGGCTGAAATCACTCTTGTAAGGACAGCTGTTCAAGTACATTATTAAACTGTAAGAAATCAATGGAGACATTCAAGTTTCCAAGGGATCACAACCTGTAAAACAGAAACATGATGAGTTGAAAATTTAGCATGAGAATGTAGCAAATAGAGAAGCTTGATTGATAAAAGTTCTAAATTATCATAGAATCACAGTCTGGATTGAGTTTGAAGGGACCTTAAAGATCATCTAGTTCCAATCCCCCTCCCATGGACAGAGATGCCTTTCGCTAGTCGAGGTTGCTCAGAGCCCTTCTCCAGCCTGGCCTTGGATGCTTCCAGGGATGGAACATTTGTAACTATTCTGGGCAGCCTGTTCCAGTGCCTCACCATGCTGACAGTAAAGAGTTTCTGCCTAACATCTAATCTAAATCTATCCTTTTTCAGTTTAGAACCATTCCCCTTTATCCTGTCACTATCTGCCTGTGTAAAAACTTGTTCTGAAAGGTTGCCATGAGGTCTTGGAGCCTTTTCTCCAGACTAACAACCCCCACTCTCTCAGCCTGCCTTCATAATAGAGCTGCTTCAGCCCACTGAGCACCTTTGTGGCCTCCTCTGGACCCATTCCAACAGGTCCATGTTTTTTTCTTGTGCTGAGGACCTCAGACCTGGGCACAGCACTGCAGGTGAGGTCTCATGAGAGCAGAGTAGAAGGGGACAATCTCCTACCTCAACCTGTTGGCCAGTCCCCTTTTGTTGCAGCCCAGGATATCATTGGCCTTCTGGGCTGTGAGTGCACATGGCCAGATCATGAACAGCTTTTCATTCACCAGCACCCACAATTTGCTCTCCAGAGGACTGCTCTCAATGATTTGTTCTCCCAGCGTTCTCCTGGTCTGGACTCAATGAGGTTGCTCCTGACCAAGGTTGTAGGACTTTGTACTTAGACTTGTTAAATCTCATGAGATTCTTATGGGCCCACTTCCCAAGTTTGTCCAGGTGCCTCTGCATGGAATCCCTTCCTTGTGCCAACTGCACCACTCACTTTTATGTCATCTTCAAATTTGCTGAGGGTGCACTCAATCCCATTGCCTGTGTCACAATGATAAAGATGTTAAAGACCACCAGTCCCAAGACAGAGCCCTGATGGACAGCTGTCATCACTGACCTCGGTCTGGACTGAGCCATTGGCTTTTAGGCTGTGTCCATCCAGCCATTTCCTTATCCACTGAATAATCCACCCTCCATACCCATGCCTTTCCAATTTGGAGATAAGGATGTCACATGGGACAATGTTAAAGGCTTTATAGATGTCTAGATAGATGACATTGGTTGGTCTTTGCAGTTATTCCATCATAGAAGTCCACCATGATGAAAAATAATGTATTTTTGTTCTTTTAAATAATTCCTGTGTGGTCTTTTTGGCATGTAAGTTGTGGTCCTCTGAAGTGATACACAAGTATGCATAAATTTAACCTCTAGTTACTATGATACTTAACGTATCAATAACTAACATCTGTAAATGTATGTTAGTTTGGCAATATAGTTCGGGGTGATCAGTCCCCCATGAATGTAATTTTTAACAAGTATTTGGGGGCAGCAGTTGCAACATATGAATGAGGCACCATCCCCAGTCATGGTATAACCAGAAGCATTTATTGAAAGTGTATATAGCCCTTATAACATTTTCACTATCAGGTTAGAGTAGTGTGAGCTGGATAGCCAACAGTATAACTGTTTGTGTGACTGCTAACCAATAATACACATGATCAAGTCCCTAATAGTAACTTCAGCCTTTTTTCCCTAAAATAAGTACAGTAATTTCACGATTATAAGCTGCACCATTTTGACTAAAGTTTTGGTCCATACCCAGAAGTGTGACTTGTTCTCCAGAGCGGCTTATATATGAACAATGTTCAAAAATTTTCCAACCCGGAAGTGAGAGTCCACGGCAGCCCTGAGCCGAACTGGAGCCCGCGCAGCCCCGGCAGCGGGGTGGTGCTGCTGATCCGAGCCCGTGATAGTTCTCTGTATTTTTTCAGTGTTTCCAGTCCCCACCTGCGCGGCTCCCCGCCTGCCCACCTACGTGGCTGCCCAGCTCCCCGGCTGCCCGACTCCCCACCTGCATGGCTCCCCACCCACCCGCGCGGCTGCTCGGCTCTCTGGCCACCCGACTCCCCACCTGCCCGTGCAGCTGTGTGGCTGCCCAACTGAGTGGCTATTCAAAGGCAATGCGGATTCCTTGGAAATGCTTGTAAAATGACCATGCTATTGTTCATATCTTTTTCCGCTTGTTAATAAAACTTGCAGGGTACCCTGCCGCAGCTATTGTCTGTATCTTTTTTCGCTTGGAAATAATGTTTCCAAGGTCAGCACCTGCCAATAAACCCAGTGATCCCACGATTCTGTTACTAATTGGCAACTTTGTGAAAGCTCGCTGTGAACGAAAGTGCGGCTTATATATTGACGAAGACCTAAATGTTGCTGACACCCAGACATGCGGCTTATAATCAGGTGCGGCTTATACAGTGAAATTGCTGTACTTATATGACGATTTCTTCTGCAAACTACTATGCTTCTGCTACCTGTTACATTTTAGAAATTTTGTTACATCTCTCCTGCTTTGACTAAATAGCATTCTTTGTTCTTTTATTAGAAGTTCTCTTTGTTTTCTTACTCCGCAGCAGCATTTTTTAATTTTTTTTTTCCCCAAGTGCACTGGAATTCACCTTTTTTGGTTATCTGCAGGAAGAGGGGGAAAAAAAAGCTGAATTTATTTGCAAGGCCTATTGTGGCCACTAGCAGTCTAAAGAATGCGTCTTGTTTTAAATTGTTGTTTAAGGTTTAAAGGGACATGGGTTGCTTTTGGTAGTTAAGTACCAAGAGTTACATCTTTATTTCCCACTGCCTCGTGTCTGGCAAAACTTGAAGTTTTATGCTGCTTTATCATTAATAGCTTCTGGGAGGTTTAGGGAAAAGGGGTTAAACTCTTCTCTTTTATCAAACATCAAATGTATCATTTTTTTTAAAAGAGCCAATATTCTTTGTGTTTCCGATGTAAGCCCTTCTCTCTCTTCTCTCCTTCTGTTGTGTAGCAGAAAGGCATCCTCCAGACTGTCAGAGCAGCAGTCTCTACTGAACTTGACATGAGTGTCAAGTGTTTTGCTCTGAAAAAGCCTATTTCTCTCATAGCTGGCTGAGGATTTGTGGGATTTTGCTGTTGCTATCATTACAGCAGTGTGAAACAGAGATCCGAGTTTCAGTTTTCCATGTAAGCTATATGTTGTCTCAGGTTTTGGGAACTTCACTGCAGGGATCTATTGCTTTGACAGCAAGTATTACTGTCCTCTCTTACAGTTCTCTTGTCCTCACAAATAGGCTATTTTTCATATTTTCCAGTTTTGTTCTTTTCCCTTTCCCTGAAATAAACTAGTTATGAACTGTACTTTGTCAAGCATGACCTAAGTGCAGTGGAACAAATTGAAATAGTTTGTTTAACATTCATACAACATTGGATGGCCTAAATAATATTTTTCCCTTAAGTAACTTAAATAAAGAATCCAAAAGGGATTATAGAGTCACTGTTTCTTAAAAAAACTAAATTTGGGTAACCACCACCCAAATACACATTTTGAAAAAGTTTAATGTTTCGGGTATCTTTTCATATAGATATATATATATATATACACTCAGCAAACACATATATTCTCTAATATAATGGGAAATTGTGCTAAGTATCACATTTTTTTCAGGCTGAAGTTTTAACTGCTTCTAGATTTTCTTAGAAGTAAATATGTAAATAAGGGATTGCTTTAGATAAAGCAAAAACATGAAAATGGGTTTGAGTACAGTAATTTCAGGACCATAAGGTGCACCGGACTATAAGGCGCACTATTTTTTTGCAGTGAGGAGCCACGTGGCGCGCAACAAAGTAACAAATTACTGGCAGATGCTCAATTTGCAAACATTTTTCAAAGATCGGTGTAGCCTTTAAACGCAGCCCCAGGCGCCCTCCCCGTGCAGCGGGCCCTGGCATTCCCGCCAACCCCCGGCGCCGTCTGGCACAGCTCATGGCTCCCACTGCGCAGCCACGCTATGTCCCGGCTTCCACCCGGCCGGCAGCGGCAACACTTCTCCCTGCTTTCCTGTGGCGGTGCCAGCGGCGCCCGTGCCATCTCTTGCCACCTCTGGCCGCTTTTCTGCAGCAGTGCTGGCAGTGGTGGCCGTGCTGCCTCTTGCCGCCTCTGGCCTCTTTTCCACAGTGGTGCCGGCAGGCCCGCCCTGCGGGGCCCCTCTCCTTCCACGTCCCGACACTGCTGCAGGGCCATTCCTTCCTCACAGCCTGGCACAGCCCTGCAGGGCAATTCCCCACTCACAACCTGGCACAGCCCCACTGCTGCTCCCCCTCACAGCCCAGCACAGCCCCGTGGGGCCGCTCCATCCTCACAGCCCGGCAGAGCCCCACTGCTCTTCCCCCCTCACAACCCAGCACTGCTGCAGGGCCACTCCCCCTCGCGGCTCGCACTTCCTGGTTGGCACATTTTGCCACTTTGTCCATCAGATAAGGTGCACTGGACTATAAGGCGCACTTCCAGTTTTGGTGGAAAATTTTAGTCAGAAGGGTGCGCCTTGTAGTCGTGAAATTACTGTAATGTTTTTTTTAATTGTTGCCGTGTCAAATGGTGCTAGTAGTGCCAATCAAAGATTAGGCTGCCTTTTTAGCAGAGTTTAAAGGATGTTAAACTTGTTTAGACACGATTGTTAAAAGATGCATCTACAAGAGAATGTATTTGAATCACCTTGTGTTGAACTATGCCTTAATGTGCAATGTGTATGATATTTGTAGTTTTATGAACTTATATACATGCACATAGCAAATGTGTAGGTCTGTTTACAAAGATAAGACTTAAAATGCTTATTGAGCATCCTCTAGTGTTCTAAGGACTAAACATTGTTGATTTAGATGAAAAATACCAGGGTTTTTATTCATGTATTATTTCAGTGCCTAGGTTGATACTTAATTGCAACATACTGTTCCAAACTTTTTATAAACATTATCTATAAATCCATCCAACTTCTAGTTCTGCCATTTATAGAACCTCTTTCTGGGATCTGTACTAAAATTTATTTACTCTTCCATGTAGTATGTGGTATCTGGTTCTTTCCTCTAAAATGAGGATTTCAGACTCTGTAAACTGGAATGAATACTGAGAAGATTGGTTTGATTTTTGTAATTGAAACTCTTGCATAAATCCTATATGTGTGTGCTAAAGAAGATACTTTCTTTTCTTCTGTGGAGTTTGTTAGACTGAGAAACTTATTTTTAATTTGCTGTTTCAAGAAAAAACAGCTCTTTTATGAAGTCATTGCAGCTTTGTTATGGCCATCAATACGAGCAGAAGCCTAGTAGCCTCTTGACTATGTGAAGAACATCCAGAAGAAGCTACGGTATAGCTGTTCCTATTGCTGGTCCTCAATAGCCCTACTAGTGCAGGATTTTCAAACTCTCTTTGTTGCCATATTCATTAATTGGCAAATTAGAAATGATAGAACCGAAGTACAGTAATTACATGACCCTAAGGTGCACCGGACTATAAGGCGCACCCCCCAGGAGCTGGCAACTTTTGCAACTTTGTAGATCAGATAAGGCGCACCAGACTATAGGGTGCACTATTTTCTTGCAGCGAGGAACCGCGCGGCATGCAACAAAGTAATGAATTACTGGCACGTGCTCAATTTGCAAACATTTTTCAAAGATCGGTGTACCCTTTAAATGCAGCCCCAGGTGCCCTCCCCATGCAGCGGGCCCCGCCACTCCCTTCCGCCTGCGGTGCCTGCTGGCATGGTTCACGCACTGCGTCCTGGCTTCCCCTCGGCTGCGGCGCTTTTTCGCCGCTTTTTCGCCGCTTTTCCATGGCACTTTTTCACCATTTTCGCTGCTTTCGTGTGGCGCTTTTTCGCCGCTTTTTCGCCACTTTTTGGCACTTTTGCACGGTGCTTTTTTGCTTTTTTTGCTGCTTTTTTTCCGTTTTCATGGTGCTTTTTTGCCGCTTTTCCGCGGCGCTTTTTCACTGCTTTTTCACCCTTTTGTGTGGTGTTTCTTCGCCGCTTTTCTGCGGCACTTTTTCACCGCTTTTCGGCGCTTTCACGTGGCACTTTTTCGCCACTTTTTGGTGCTTTCGTGTGGCGCTTTTTTGCCGCTTTTTTGTCGCTTTTCTGTGGCGCTTTTTCACCATTTTTCCGCGGCGCTTTTTCGCGGTGCTTTTTAGCTGCTTTTTTGCCACTTTTCGGCCCTTTCGTGTGGCACTTTCACGCAGCACTTTTTCGCCCCGCTTTCTCCTCGGCCGGCGGCCACGCCGTTTCCCAGTTTCCCCCGCCTGGTGGCAGCAGTTCCCACTGTTCCCGACTCTCCCCGCATGGCTGCAGCTCCCACAGGTCCCGGCTCAGCTCGCAGATCACACTTCCGGGTTCGCAATTTTCTGAACTTCGTACATCAGATAAGGCTCATCGGACTATAAAGCGCACTTCTGGTCTCGGGGAAAAAATTTAGTCAAAAGGGTGGACCTTATAGTCGTGAAATTACCGTAAGTATGTTGCATGTTTTTCTACATTGTGTCTATCCATGCTCTAGCAGTTGCTACCTTTTATTTTCTTTCTTAGGTTTTCATTTACAGTGATTCCAGTCTTCCCCTGTTCACACTGAGTTAGTTTCCTGTATGTGCTAGAGTAATTTCAAAGCATATTGACTTAATGGAAGTTCATCTTTGGAGATTTCTTTTGTTGTATAACAGTGATAGCCATTATTTCCTGCAGTTGTCACCTAATACCACATGACATATCAGAGAAGTAATATCAGAGAAGTAATAATTAAGTTTATGGCAATTACGTGTTATTTTATGGCTGAGCTAGCACATCATGGTACAGCAATGAATGGTAACGGAGCTAAACATAGTTCAGGAATCTGCTGTGGCACATGGCTTGCACCTTTTGGTTGCAACTTTCAGAGCAGTTCAGGTCAGCTGGTGGCCATTAGGCAAATATTAGCTGCTTTCTAATTACAGTAATTTCACGACCATAAGGCGCACCGGACTATAAGGCGCACCCGCCGGGAGTCAGCAAAATTTGCAACATGTAG